>JANEHU010004943.1:0-45445 GCA_027563435.1 Nasonovia ribisnigri | reverse complement strand
GTACATGATCGATAAGGCCCCATTCTTCAAGTGCTTGAAACACTGCTTCCGCTTGATTTTGACCAGTTCCAGATATGAGATTAGGTACACTTAACAGTTTTTCGGAATTTTTATATGAAACAATAACTGGTAATCGATCAACAAGCTCTTTACCTGTTAAATCTGGGAGTAGCTTACCATCCCAATGAACAACAACTGGACCTACTTCTGATGTATTGAATTCTTTTCGAAGTTGATCTGCTCTATCCTTACGTAAGCACTGGCGTATTCGGTTAATAGATGTCCGATTTAAAATTAAATCATTTACGTGTATACCAAACGCTTCTACAGTAGCTGTTAATATATGAACTGCATCGCGATCACTTATTTTATCGAATCATTAAAAGATAATAAAAAGATAATCAAATCAAATTATTAAATTATTAAATGCTGTTTGCTTATCTCAGATAATAAATTCAATCAGTTACAAATGTAATAATATAATGATGCTAGATATTTTGTAATCTTGTTAAATTGTCACGTTATTAAATTACGTTTTATACATTTTATAAACTTGTATGTTTCATAATTAATTATATATAAAAATATTATGTTAATCAAAAAACTATATAGAACAAGAATTATAGAAAATTTAATTTACTATAAATAATGTCCTACACATATTTATATATGAGTGAGTTGAAACGAGATATAAATAAAACATTAAAAAAAAACGTGGTTATTTGAATAAAATAGTGCTTTCGAACTTTAAGGACCCAGGGGCACGGGTTAAACTTAACCTGTCGACATGAAATTTTGTACACATAGTTTTTATATATATTGGAACCAAATTAGGGGGTAAGACTGAAAAAAATGTTATAAAATAAAATCACCTATTTGACGAAGGGCCACCCTAATATATAGATTATATATATATTACATATACATATATTGCAATTTAACACTACAATTCTGTAGAACACGAGCCGCTGATCAGTTTACTGCTTTCAAATTCCGGGGGAAATTAATTCCTCGTGCTCAACCCCCCCCCCCCATATCTGTTTTCCGTAAATCGTAGGTCCTCGCCTTTAGACGATCGTAGTAAGTCGAGTTTTGCACTTAGAGCTCTGCAAATGGTATGGTTGGATTCGGGAGGACCTAAGATATCTGGGCTTAGCATTGAAAAAATTAAACGGTCTAGAACGGCCGTCCGGCAGGTAAGTATGCTATTTACCGTACGGTTTGCCATGTAATCTAGCGGTAAGTCGTAAATATTTGCCTTTAGCCGGTCGTAGTATGTTGAGTTTTGAACTTAGAGCTCTGCAAATGGTATGGTTGGATTCGGGAGGACCTAAGCGTGCCCATAGCGGTCACGGTCGTTCGACCTTCCTCGGCGTCGGCTCGCCCCTGGGCGGACCGGCGCTCGGACGCACGCGTCCCAAAGACGTGTGTCCGCGCCGCCTGCCTAGTCGGCGACGCGGATCCGTCACGGGGCGCAGTTGTTGTAAAATCGAGATCCCGTGTTGATCCTGCCAGTAGTCATATGCTTGTCTCAAAGATATCCCTCACGGGGGACGCTCGCTGTGCCGATTGCATTCCTCGGGCTCGGCACCGTGACATAACAGAAACCGGGACGCTCGCTGTGCCGATCCGTATCTGCGGACCAGAAGTTTGAAAAGAAAATAAGTTATATTTTATCCGTAGACGGCAACGGTTAGGTTGGTCGCCTTGTACTCCGAGTGTCGGTCGACCTCTAGTGAAGGATTACCCAGAGCCGGGGACGCTCACTGTGCACATCGCATTCCTCGGGCTCGGCACCGTGACATAACAGAACCGGGGACGCTCGCTGTGCCGATTCGTATCCGCGGACTGGAAGTTTGAAAAAAATATAAATTATATTTTATCCGTAGACGGCAGTGGTGGACTCCGAGTGTCGGACGACGCGGCCGCGGATACCTCGCGATGAGTTCCATCCCAGTACCGAGGTTTTCCACTTGCACAATTATAAATGCCGTGTATGTCGTTACACGGAGTTGACAGCGTCGTTGTCCACCGGTTTTGCACTTGCACGGTTATAATTGCCGTGTATGTTTTTAACGGGGAGATTCCCACACAGAAATCAAAAGATGACAATATTTACAAAACATCTTTTCGTGGTCACGGAGAAAATATATTTCTTAATATATTTTTAAAATGTACTTAAAATAGTAGGACATTAAATAAGGCCGAAGTGAACTTTTTTTTTTTTTTTTTCGTGTTTGAACCGACGGCGCCGCGGGAAGTGCTTTCGCATTACTGCCGCGACGCCGAACGCCGTAAAGGCCGAATTGAACTATAGTGTACAAAAAGAACTTTTAGCCATAGTGTGGGCCGTGAAATATTTCCGACCATATTTATATGGGCAAAAATTTAAAATAATTACGGACCACCGACCACTTACATATTTATTTAATATAAAAGACGCATCTTCACAATTAATTAGGTGACGGCTACAGCTTGAGGAATATGATTACGAAATTGAATATAGGGCCGGGTCGTTACATTCAAACGCAGATTGCCTATCACGTATACACGTAATCTCCGATACTGAACCACGGTCGTACGAGACTTTTTTACAGCACGTTGCTAGAACACCTATTTTTAATACGAAGATCACAGAGGTCACGAGTAGTATACGTAATTGCGGGATATCAGAGAATCTCATATTACCGATAGCGGGGGACTTTATAATAACGCACAGCGGAATACGTGACGTTGTAACGTTCGAAATTATATATCAATACAGTGCTGGCCAAGTTATAATGTTCCCTCCTCTAGATCAGTGTCAAGACGATAACACCGCCGCACTACATCGGTAGCCTCCCACCGCCGCGCCGTCGAGGAACAATACTCGATACGAGAGCAAAGGTTGCAATTAAAACTAATGAATATTGGCCAATGTTTTTTTTTCTCTCCTCTTCACTTTTTCGTGTCACCGTTTCCAACACGCACACACGCGGAATCAGCTCCGCGTAAATTTACCATCTCGATTATTATACACCACAATATGGAGTAAATTACCGCAGATCATTTCTGGTACCCCTGGGGCGGGTGTATCCAAGATGGGTCGGAGTACGTGAGTACAAAAAATTGTAAATATATATTAAACTCAAGAAAGGTAAAAATATATTATCACACCTTGGCCGGTATTTATTATTATCATGCATGTACATTATTTAAATACTATATTATTCTTTAGTACTACCAGAAAATGTGCATTCTTACGCAAGGAAGTGCTGTACTTAGGTCACATAATTAATGAGACAGGGGTCTCGCCAGACCCGAATAAATTAAAATGCATTAAAGAATACCGTCAATTTGATGACGCTCGTGCACCATCAACAGAAGCGGATGGTTTTGAGGGAACAAAACATTCCTCAATTAATTTGTCTGATCATTACTTATTTGACGGCAAATTTTATGATATTGTGTCAAATATTGGAACAAAATTAATTGCAAAATGTGTACTTTGCCAAAAAACTTTACAAGGCCAAAATAATTCTTCTGGCAATTTTCTAAGTCATTTAAAGGTAAGTTCTTGATTTTATTTTAACCATTTTAAGTAGATATTAAAACTGAAAAATTGTTGGTAGGTACTTTGGGTGGTCATTCTTCATCTTCAAAAATGAATGATAAATAAATTACATTAATTATAAGAAGATTCTGAGAATATTTGTACAAAAAAAAATATTTTATATAATAGGTTGGTGGGTATCAATACAAATAATATACAATTTAAATACCTATCATTAGCTAATTTTTATTGGAATAAGCAAAATACTTAGTCACTAATAATATAAAATATTTATGATATAGGTACCTATAGATATAATATATATATAATGTAATGTATGTATGTATGTAAAAAAATAATATAATTAATAATATATCTATTAGAATCAGTATCTAACCTGCATTTTAACTACTTATCTAATTGTTAAGAATATCAAAATATTTTTGTAAAATACAACTCATTTAATCTACCCGTTTAAGGAACATCAGGTACCTTGACAACTTTTTATTATCTTTTCACTTTACAGCTGTTCTTTAAATTAAATTAAATATAAAAGTTAACTTATTATAATTTATAAATGGTATACCTACTATATCTATTGAAGTAGGTATTGACTATAATAATTTCTTAGATACATTCAGTATTATTGTTTAAACATTAATATTTAATACTTATAATAAGGTAATGTTAAACTGATAGGTATTGTTTAATGTTAAAATAAATTTAAATTAATATTTCAGCTTAAACATGCATCAATATTATCAAAGCTAGAAAAGTATAAAAATGAGAAGAAAAATGCAAAAAAGTCTAACCATAGTAGAGATATATCATTAGCATCTATGTATCAGCCAAAATTACAGTTATCTCCTTCGAAGTCTTTATCAAAGTGTCATGTAAGTATACTATAAGTACCTATATATATATATAAATTGTTCATTCAATCATATATTTTCATTTACAGATTATCAATTTGGTTTTTGATTATATCGTGCAAAAAATGAGGCCAATAATTACCTGTGAAAAACCAGCATTCAGGCAATTAATAATGGGTCTCACTGGTATATCAGAGACATCATTTCTTCCAGACTCAAAAGTTATCAGCAAAGAATTGAAATTAAGGTACATGTCCTATGTTACAATGTTGACAAAATGTATTTCAGAGCAATCATTTATTTTTACAACAGCTGATATATGGTCATGCAATAATAAAAGCTATTTAGGCATGACCTGCCATTTCATTAATGAAAAAGATTTTAGTAGACATTCGTATGTATTGGGTTGTAAGCGTATTAAAGGTAGTCACACATATTTGAATATTGCTGAGGTTATAAATAAAATTAATAAAATATTCAACATCAATAGTTCTAAAATTTCTCATTGTGTAACCCATAATGCATCAAATTTTGGTAAGGCCTTTAGAACATTTTCAATTCAGCCACAATCAAATTCTTCCAACTCAAATAATTTAACAAATAATTGGTTTTGTAGTGATAACGATGAATCAAATAATGAAGAAAATAATTTAGAGGTTGATGATACTTGTGAAATTATTGATATTACAGAATTGTCAACCATATTTTCAAATCCAGATGTAATTAATTCTTCTGATAATGAGGATGAAATCTGTTTACCAGATCATCTAACATGTTCTGCTCATACTTTGAGTTTAATCGCGACTTCCGATGTAAATAAAATTGAAGACCATTCTTATAAACAAATATCTAAGCCTGTGTTTGAAAAATTATACTCTTTCTGGAATTTAGTCAGTAGGAGTTGCATCAGACAAAATTTTTTATGTATGCAACTGTAAATTTCCGGTGCCTATTATAACAAGGTGAAATTCACTATTTTTTGCAGTTAAAAAAATTTTAATTCATAAAGATAAACTTTTAAATGCATTTGAGGAATTAAAACTAAAGAAACTTAAATTATCCGAATGGAAGTTCCTCGAAGAGTATTGCTTAGTCATGGAGCCTTTAGCTTTGGCCCTTGACAAGTTACAGGGTGAACAATCTTATTTCTTATTGATTCTTGTACCCGCTGTACAGTAGAAGGGGAGTACTTAAAAAACAGAACTTGTTTTCCTTATTCTTCTACTATGATAAAACGTTCTCACATTGATTATATTAATAGGAAATATGAAGAACATCATGTTGAAAATTCAATTTCTATATTGGAAGAATTGCCTATTAATATTATTAGCTCATTTGGTCTCGATTACATGCATTTGACCTGTCTTGGTATTATGCGCAAATTATTACATTTATGGGTTGCCAAAGGTCCTTTAAATATAAGATTACCAAGCTCAGTATCCAAGCAATTATCTTCATCACTTTTGTCATTAAGACCCTTCATACCATGTGAATTTTCCCGAAAACCAATAGGATTAAATGATTTAAATCGATTTAAAGCTACCGAATTACGACAAATATTAGTTTATACGGGTCAAGTTGTTTTTAAAAATATTTTAAATAACCATTGCTATAAACACTTTATGGCATTAAGTATAGCTATGAATATTTTATTAACTAGCAACATGGGCAACTATGCAAAATATGCTCAAAATTTATTATACTTCTTTGTTCAAACTTTTGAAACTTTATATGGAAAACATTTTATGTCTTTTAATGTTCATGGGCTAGTTCATATTAGTGATGACTATGAAAGATTTGGACCTTTAGATAACATTGCAGCTTTTCCATTCGAAAATTACTTAAAAAGTTTAAAAAAAATGATACGTAAACATGACAAACCACTTCAACAAATTATAAGGCGATGTAATGAAAGACATTTTATTGAGGGAAAAACATCTGAACAACATTTGAAAAACTGTGAACAATTAAAACATAAACACACTGATGGACCACTTTTAGAAAATCTTATAGGATTTCAATATAAAAAGTTATACTTAAAAAATATTAAAATAAAAGTTGGAAACAATGCTGACTCGTTTATATTAAATGATTCTAATGATATAATAAAAGTTGAAAATATAGTAAGCTTACATAAGACAAATGAAATTGTTATTATTGGAAAAGTATTTGAAATTAAAAAAGCTTTTTATGAAAAGCCTATTCCATCAATTGTATTAAACATTTATGAAGTTAATAACCTGTCGCTAACTCATAAATACTGGTCTTATAATTGTATTAAAAATAAAATGATGTTATTGGAATTGAATGGACAAAAGATAGCCATTCCAATTATTCATGATATTGATGGACAGTAATTAATATTTTTTTTTTAAGGTGAATATAGCAAAACTATTTAAATACTCTGATTTTTACAAACTAGTAATATACATATATTTTAAAATACAAAACTTATCACTAAGTAATCAATTAAAAATTATAATAAAATTACCTTACCCTAACATATAATTTTTTTCATAAAATGGTGGCTAAGTTGACTTGAATATTAGGTAACAGATCTAATATTGAACTATACTGTCTCAAATAATGTGGGTATATATATTATAATGCCTTTGTTAAACAAT
This sequence comes from Nasonovia ribisnigri, assembly GCA_027563435.1. NCBI lineage: Eukaryota > Metazoa > Arthropoda > Insecta > Hemiptera > Aphididae > Nasonovia > Nasonovia ribisnigri. Next base: position 38,417 of record JANEHU010004943.1, on the reverse strand, counting down.
TAACTTATTTTACTAAAATATATTTAAATAATTTTTTTTAATTATTAAGCGTATACCTAACTAGTATTTTTATTAGTGTTGTGAATAAATGTTTAAATGTAAATTTATATTCATATTTCAGATTTGTAAATATTGTATATTATATTTTTAATTTATCATGCCGTGGACTATTGTATGTTTTGAAGAGGAAAACTGCGTCGAAATAGTGCCTGATTATTGGTTTAAAAATGGTTGTTGTGCGTAGCCAAAAAAGAGTATAAAAAATTATAAAAAATTTGTTGATCGCCGTATTGAACCTAATGAAATAGATTTTGACTATTTCAAGGCAAGGTCCATGTCTCACAATATTGGTAAGGACCATAACCAATTATTTACCTGGTTTCACTGTTTTAATATTAATAAAGGATTTATTTCAGGACATAATAGGAAATCTCTACCGTGTTTACAATGTGTATAGTACAATTCGTCATAAGGAGCATAATGTTCTTTAGATTTACTTATAGCTAAATACTTATTACTAGGTTTAATATAAACACATTTATTTTCATTACATACTGGTACTGGTACTAAATTATATAATATAAAATCATTTTGATAAACTAAAGGTAATGTAAGTATAAACACTAAATTGTCATTAGCGTAATATATAGCAAGATCCGAGAGTCTTACAAGTTCGTAAATATTCGTAAGGTCTAAGTTAGTGGGTAGGTCGGTTCCCCCTGGTAGTGATACTTTAATATCTTTAAAATGTTCTAAAAACTCTTGTGGAGTTATTAAATTTGGGTGTATGACTCCTATCTTTGCTTGTTGAATAATTTCTAATAATGTGTTTGTTTCTGATAAATGTTTTGTCAACGTTAGACTTATTATCATAAAATGTTTAGTTAATTAATTTCTTAATGAACTCTAGGTCCGCTGATGTACTCGATTTTGGGTTGGATACCAAAATTCTTCTTTTCAGGTGACCCCACACCTGACACCAAAATACGTGTAGTGATCCATCACTATCGTACTATAAAAATGAGTTCGACAACGTGCAGGCGAGGAGTGTAGGTTTTTAAGATCAGGTTTACGGGAAAAAGAGAGTTAACTGAGTCAAGTCGAGACACAAGTTTGTAATATAGTAATGTTTATTGTTACTGAATAAAAGAAATTTGAGGACAGAACGAAAAGTCTCTGCCCGAGAAATTAGTTACTAAAAATAAAAGTTACACTGTTTAAAAATTACTGGGAATAGACTTAGAGTGGCGGCGATGTTGAGGACCAGGCTCAACGACCAAAATAAGTCTTACAAGTATGGGATGGTAGACTAATTCTAAATGTGCTAAGGACAGAGTTCTGTATTTATACAGAATCTCCCTTCGCTTATAGGTACACGATAAAGACTAGGAGGTGGATAAAAGACGCCGACTAGGTGTTGTTTGTGCTATCCCGTCCTTGGTCATATTCGTAGTTGCAAATTAATTCTACGAATTGCTGGACCGTGTTTTAATAGACTTGTTGTTCGGTGATTTCTTAGAATTCGTGAAACGTATTTTATTATGCACTTAGTATGCATGGATTTTAATATCATATCTACAGAATACTCGTGGTGTTCTGTTGTAACATAGTAAAACGCTCCGCCGGTTTACTACAACATACAGCTTCTACAACATCTCTGTTAGACCCATCAACCTATTATATAATTTAAGAACTAGATTATTCACTCCAACTAAATTTTGAACACAATTATTATTTATTTAAACAGAATATTAATGAAATCAGAAATATTACAATGAATTTTCAAGACTAAATTAAACTTACTACGAGTTTCACTAGATATGGATGCAACGTAACTGAAGCTTGCCGTATAACATGGCCATTAATTTGACTTTTGTTACCTAATAATATTTCTTTAACGTTTATCACATGGTGACTTTTTACCAACAGTTTTCCTTTACTCTGGACATTATCAGAAAAGCCACTACTAATAATAGTTTTAAATCCTGAATAAAGAGTTATACATTGACTCATATTTAAATACCGAATCATCAATCAGAGTTAACATAATAATATTAATATATTACAGGCTACAGCCAATTTAAAATTGTAAACATTAGTTTTCATAACAAAACACTATTATCTAGTTTCACGGGATGTTATTGATATTATGGACTATGGTAACTAGTTAACATACTATTATTATACATATTTATATCTTTCAACAATGATTACTTATACGCTTATTACTTTTATGTAATATAATAAAATTATTAATAAATAAAGTATTAATATCATATTGTACAGTGTACACTGTACAACATTGTCCCATCAAAACTTAGATTTTTGTCCACCATGCGCGCTTGAGTAGCATTCATATCAAATGCACGTCGCCTATATGGTTCGTGTGGTTTGACATTAAATTTATATGTGAAGAATTTATGTAGGCCAGGACGGTTTTGGAAAATATGGTTAGAATTTTGTATGAGAGAATTCATCTGTATTTGTTGTGGTTCACTTAGAGAGAGATCGTTGAGGGCTATACTTTCTTCATTTTCAAAAGGGAGAGAGTCATTGATAGAATTTAGATTGTTTTCAATACAGGGTCTCCCCCTGGAATGATTATCGATTTTGATATGTTTTAGAGAATTAATCAAACTATTCGGGTCATGATCAGAAACTGTAGTGAAAGGTATTTTATCTTCGAGGGAGGGAAGGGCGATTTGTTTTTTTGTCATAATCAATATTCATACCGTATTCCAGTAACCAATCCGTACCAAGGATCAACGACGTTGATAATTGTGGAACGACCAAGAATACACTACGAGTTTCATAATTTTGTACTTTGAAAGTTAAATAAATTTGCGGCTTAATTTTGACCGACTTATGGCTTAATGCTGTTGTGAGAAGAATACCGGTTAGAGGGAACAAGGGAATAGTATGTTTGGCGGGGTCATTTTTTAAAGTTTTAAACAAATGTTCAGAAATTGCAGACACGGAAGCACCTGAGTCGAGCAGAGCATTGTAAGAAACATTGAAAAGTTGAATTTGGATTTCAGGGCGATAGTTGGGAGGGGGGACGTTTTCTTGGTTTAAATTTAACGGGTGAGAAAGGGTTGCTACAGGAGAACTATTTAAAGTGGACACCGGGCACGTCCTCAAAGACCGGGTAACGCAGAGTTTCCCGCAGGTGGTGCTACAGGACCAGGTCGTTGCTGAGGTGTAGGCGTATTACTATTGTGACTATTGTTGTACTGAGTTCGACTATAATTGTTCTGACGGGGAAGATAGCGACTTGAATTGTATGGGGCTGAAGTATTATTATATGAATTTTGTTGCTGAGAATCGTGTGGAGGATTTGAATCGTTACCGTTGATACTATTGTTATTATTATTGCTATTGTTATTGGGGGTTGTATGGGTACGTTGGAGATATGTGAGTTGTTGTATTAAATCGTTTGTGGTGAGAATCCTAAGACCCCTAAGGACAAGAGAAATATTATATGAAAAATGTGAAGTGATCTGGTCTACCATTTCTATTTGGTCAATAGGTGGTTGTAAATGACGGGCACGATTAATCCAGTCCATCGCATGTTCTGACATAGTGGACGTATCTCGGTGATAGTACGGACGGTACAGATCGTTCCTAATGGAGCGTTGGAGGCTAGGTGACCAAAAGTAATTTCGAAAAGACTCGACAAATTCCTTATAGATGGATGATGGAGGGAGGAGAGTTGTGTACCAAAGCAGTGCTTTATCCGTGAAGTTATCGCTTACAAAATTTATTTTGACCTTATCAGGGGCGTTGTGCATAAAAAAGTATTGATCAACTTTGTCTAAGAAGTCAGCCGGGTGGAGTGGTGATATTTGTCCGTCATACTTAGGTATCCTAGTGGTATCCAGAGAGACACCTGAAGTATAGGAAGCGTTGTTTGAAAAACTACAACTGTGGTGTGGCACAGCCTGGCTGGGTCGAGCTACAGGGATTGATGAGATAGAATGTTGAGGGGGATCATTGTGCTGAGAGACATTGGACATTGTCGTAGAGGAGAGTATATTAAATTGGGTGGATGGTATCTGAGAAATGTTTTCGGTTGGCAGTGCTTGAGAAAAAACAGGGGAGTTTAGAGTGGTAAATTGAAGTTTGTTTTCCACAGCAGACAATCTAGCCGCCTGTCCCTCGAGACCACAGAGACGGTCAGTTATCGTTTGAATTTGAGAATTAATGCTGCGTTGTACACTGTTTACATGATTTATACTCCCACTCAGAGTAGAGGCCTGGGAAGTATTGGTATACTCCTGGAGTTTAGTGATATTGTTTTGTACGGTACCGAAGTCTTTATGAAAATTAGTTTGCACCTGAGTGAGCCTGGTGGTAATGTCAGTATCAATATCATTGACACGTACACAGAGATCTTGGAACTTTTCGTCAAGCTTAGTATATCGACGGGCAAAAGACTCTAACTGTTGGTTGAAAACCTCATTCATATCATCAATTTGACTTTTCAGAGAGATGAGAGAAAGAGGGGGGGATTGCTGGAGAGAGAATCGTTAAAATCTTCGCCTGCATTGCCCAACGTTATGTCAAAATCAGTTTGGGGAAGTTGCGGTGGTGGGTATGGAGCAGAGGGGTCGTACCTATTTGGTGTTGGACGCGACGCTGTCCAGCACCGTGCATGGGGGACGGGTGAGAGGGTTAGTATAACGTAGTAAGTGGGAGTGATAGTAAATGGTCTTTTAAATAATGACAAACTTTAAATGTTGATAATAAAATAATAAAAAAAATAATAATCAAGTAAGACTAGTTTAATGAAATGGTGACTTTTTAAACACTAAGGAATATAGTTTGGTCTACTAATAAAAAAATGTTTTATTAATGATTGATGTTAACGGCATATGATATGTATATATTGTTACATCTCCATGCCCATAAATATAATTATGAAATTTTTTAAATGAAAATGTAATTGCTAGTAACTCCTTTTCAATTTGTGCATACTCAATCTCTGTCTTATTTAACGATCTCGATGCAAAATAAACAGGTCTACCATTTTGTATTAGACAACTACCTAATGCACTTTTGGACGCATCACAATATATCTGTACTGGTGCTCGCACATCAAATGGTGCCAAGACATTATTACTTATGATTATATTTTTTAAACTGTCTATTGCATTGGCACACTTTTCTGACCATACCCACATATTGTCTTTCTTTAATAACTGCCTAAGTGGTTCTGTTATTTTGGACATATTAGGAATAAAATTTCTTAAAAAACCAATCATACCTAAAAATCGTTGTAGTTCAAGTTTGTTAACTGGATATTCTAATTCTTTAATAACTTGTATTTTATCTGGGTTAGACTTCATTCCATTTTTGTTAAAAATCATACCAAGGTATTTCACCTCCTGTACACGGTATTGTATTTTATCAAAATTAAACTTTATGTTATAATCTCTAGCTCTCTGTATCACATTTTTAACTATATTATCATGTTCTTCAATTGTATCAGCACTTATCAATATATCATCAACATATATTGTAACTCCTGGAATATCCCCAAAATATTTATACACTAACTTTTGAAAAAATTCTGGTATATTTTTTAATCCAAAGGAGCTCTCAAGAATCTATATGTTCCATAGATAGTATTAAAAGAACAATATTTACTGGACTCTTCATTTAATTGTATATGATAAAAACCATCCTTTATGTCAAATACTGTGTAATATGTTTTATGTGATAGTTTAGGTGCCAATTCTTCAAGCGTTGGAATTGTATACATTTCTTTAATAATAGCTTTATTTAAATATATTGGATCAATGCATAATCTAAGAGACCCGTTAGGTTTTTCTACTATTTGTAACCTATTTACCCAATCAACTGGTTCATTTACTGATATTATAATTCCCTTTTGCTCTAACATTTGTAATGTAGCTTTGAATTTATCTTTGATTTTTATTGGTATTCGCCTCGTTGTTAATGCTTTTGGTATGGACCCTTCTTTTAGTTTAATCCCACAAATATCCGGAAAGCATCCTAAACCTGTAAATATGTCTTTATTTTTTTCATAGAACATAATATCTTTTTTACTCCAGACCTCATTTGTGTTATTTGTTTTTATTGTATCAATTCTTTTCACCAAACCTAGTTCTACACTAGACTTTAAACTTAAAATTGGAGTTAATTTCTCTTTAATTACAACAAATGCAACCTCTGTATCTATATGTTCATTTTTATTAATTATTTTACACTTTAAATATATTTTGCCTAATGCCTCTATACTTGTCCCTCCAAACGCATACAATTTAATTTTACTTTGCTTTATTTCTTTTTGCTTACTCTTATCTATATAACATAATGGCAATACATTAACGTTAGCACCTGTATCTATTTTAAATGTTACTTTTAAATTATCTATTGTCACTTCTTTATACCATGTTTCATTATTACTCATAGTTTTTTGATTATCTACTACATCAGTTTTTAAATTATCTATTGAGAAATGTACTTCACTAATTGTTTCTTGTTCCTTATCCATTACTGTATGTGCTCTTAAGGTTCTACAGCATACTTTAAAATGACCTACCCGATGACAACCATTACACTCTTTACCATAAGCAGGGCAACTCCTCGGACCATGAGTTGTACCACATCTCTTACAGTTAAATTCTTTTCCACTATTTTCTGTTTTTTGTGATTCATTCACTTTATATTTAATATTTTTATTTTGATCATTACTATTTAACCCCTTATTATTCTTATTATTACTACTACTATAATATGTACCTTTTGATCCTGCCTTGTCTTCCTTAATATTCCACACTCTATTTGCTTCCATTGATTGTTCCAGTTCCTTTCTGTTTTGTTCTGCTGCCTCCACTGCTCGACAGTATTGAAGAGTTTTTTCCAGCGATAAGTCTTCACGTAGTAGTCGTTCTTGCACATCTTTGTTTTGTATTCCCAACACTACTCTGCTTTTCAATATGCGATCCTCATCACTCTTGAACTCACATTGTTTCACCAATTCTTTAAGGCTAGTAATGAATGAGTCGAATGTTTCATCTTGTTGTTGATTTCTAGTGAAGAACTTGTAGAATGTCATAGTCTCATTTTTCTTTGGGCTACAATATTCTTCAAACTTTTTCAGTATTGTTTCTACAGTATCAGTCTCTGCAATGCTTAAAGTGTTATATATTTTCAACGCCTCTGTCCCCATTAAATTTAAAAGTCTAGCAACTTGCACTTCATTATCTTCTTTATTTGTCTTCGTTGCCTTGAAGTATATATTAATTTCTTGTTTGAACAATCTAAAATTTTCATTTATGTTACCATTTAAAATAAGTAGACCGGATTTGTTGAATGAATCCATTTTGTACAGTTAACTAATATCTTCTTCTATTTTGATTATTAGTTATTCTTCTTCCCTGCTGAAGACGTTCGTTCTTTTATTTTCGACTGCGCCATGTTTGTTTAGTTGTTTTATTCTATATTACATATCAAATACTACATTTTTTACTATTACAGTTTCATATATTTGCTTATTGAAAAATCACATTATTACATTATTTCTTAACCTAAAAGTGAGTCTTATCACTCTATCCTTATCACACAATACTTATTAACTTAATAGATTTTTTCTGGGGCTGATTGTCACATGTGACAACTGGCCCCACGTGATTTGTGACAAGAAACCCCAGTTCACTACTTCAGATAAACACCTTGATTATTGCTTATCACTTACATGTACGATCGAAAACGATACACAAAAAAACTACCTTAAGACATTACTTAAATGTAAAGTTGATAATAATAAGAATAGTAGTAACATATAAGTAGAAAATTTGAATTGAATTCATGAAAAATATTTACTTACCAACGTGAAATATAGTTTTTTTGATACACACAAGGTTATACAGCTGCTAACGACCTCGTGACAAGACTAAAATGATTAGAATTATAGTGATAATGTGCTATATCATTTTTGAATAGAAGCGCCATCTAGTTTCGGAATAATATAGATTGTGACAACCAACCCATGGGACAACTAGCCCCGGTCTCCCCTACTTCTATATTTCAATAGATATTGAAGTTTAATAATGCTGTATTATTGGTATTATTAATTACGTGCGTTGATGTATGATTTAAATATATATAATAAATGCAATACTACATTTGTACCGCCATTAGATTTAAGATTATGACTTATGAGTAACGCGTACCTAACCTGACGTTATCGGTTGAGTGAGTAGCCGTGCGGGGAAAAACTTTAGCGACGTTAAACGCGCCATGTCATCAAACGTCATCTTGTGCCCAGTACAGCCGTACGGCGGACGTCTTAGCGCACCGAAAAGTTAATTTTTCTCGGTTTTCTAAGTTCCTTAACTTTTCTGTGCGCATTTCTGACGCCCTTCACACGCGCGAGTATTATACAACCGTTGTATACCGTCAACGTCATAATAATTGTATTTTTTTTCTAGGGTTATTTTAGGCCACCGACTGCCGCTTTTCATACAAGTGAGTAACACTTTTCATATTAAAACACGTATTACTATTATTATTGTTATTACACTGGAAATATTATTCGCGTTCAGTGTTCATAACCGGACGTAGATTTAGACGCGAGTTCGTTTTAAGACCGTACAAAAATTTAATCACAATAACAATTATAATAATATTCACCGTGTTTCTAAAAATAGTACACAACACGGCACACACTGATAACACACTGATTAGCCATATAATTTTTTTCACTCGACATTTTAAAAATGTTAAACTACATCATTATGACTTCACTCTTTAGGCCGTCCCGTCACGATGGTCAAACGCTGTATGCTATGTGGGATCGTAGACGACATCGATGGCGTTTCAGTTCACGGGTATTTACGATTTCACACAACGCGTTAATGAATATCGATTATCGATGTAATGATTTTGTATTGTGACCTTTAGATTTCCAAATGGCTTACGTCGTCTCGAGTGGGTGGCGTTTGTGGAAGACCGCGGTCTTCCCGTGAACCGGACCTCCAAGCTGTGTTCCAGGCATTTTGTTGCTGGTGTTGACTACGTCGTAGGAGATGCACGACGCCGCCACCTGTCACACCCAGCGGTGCCGTCTCTGGTGAGTGTATACAATATTATGTGTATAATATATAGTTACTTGGCCGTAAATACACTTTGTTACTTTGCCACTAATACCGTGGTGTACTCTCGTGAGTTTAATACACCTGCTGTGTACACGAACTTGTGTTTTATAAGAAACTACCTTACTGCTAAGCTACCTAACTTGACTTGACGGTATTCAACGTTTTTGTTACAACATAAACCTACTGCACGAGTATGCCACCAAACATAATAAATACCTACCCGTGTACTTTTTAACAGTGAGTTGTGTTATGTTTTGTATGCCGACAACAGTGTACCTACTTTTACAATATGGAAATTACTTTACATTTTTTAAACATCGTTCAGCAGCGCTAATTTGCATTTCATCTGTTTATTCTACGACATGTAATTATTAAATTTAATGACAATAAGTGTCTCTGTTGGTATACTTATACTTTACCATACTATACTATACTACCCCACACAGCAAATGGAATATATTAATATTTTAAACACCTTTAGTTTTAGTGTTCTTTTAAATATTATATGTATCATATTTTAAACACGTTTAATTTTAATGTTCTTTTAAATATTATAGGTATCATATTTTAAACACGTCTAATTTTAATGTTCTTTTAAATATTATAGGTATCATATTTAAAACACGTCTAATGTTAATGTTCTTTTAAATATTATAGACATATTTCCAATACGTATGAATTTTATATTATTTCAAACATTATGAATAAGCACGCTGCCTGCAATATATAATTAATTGATAGGCGCGCGCGACAATATCCAAAACGTACTATATTTTTTAAAATTGAGTAATATATATCGATTCTTATAGAAATAAGGTGGGGAATATATGGAATGGCCGGTGTGGCGGTGTCATCAAATGTTGACAATAAATACGTACTATTTCCTTTGTTAAAATCAATGTAAAATTCACAAATGACGCAAAACGCACTATTTTCAAAGTAAAAACTGCAAAAGTGACTATTTTCAAATTATGACAAAACGTAGTATTTTCCATGATGTCAAATAGTTTGCTCATTTAACAAATTGACGTACAACGTACCAATTCCTCAAATTGTACAAATGTATTATTTATCCAAAGTAGACCGTATATACAATATTGTACTATAATTTTCCATACTACGAAGATAGGGAATATAATATTGAATTAAATACATATAATTTACTATTATTTCCACTGGCCACTGCCCACTGGTAATTATAACAATACATATATAAAATCGTGATTTCTCAAAATAGTGTAAAATAGATATATTGCATAGCTACCTATTAATGTATTGCGTATTAATGTATTATATATAATATAGAGTAATTAAAATATTAAGTTATTATTCTATTTTCCACTAGCTTTTGTTCGTTATTAAAAACGATATTGGAACGCATAGACATATTAACTAAAGTTAATAAATTGTCTATGATTGAACGTGTCAACTATCAAGCGTGGCGCTCGCGCCTCCTTATCACACGGGAATGAATTGGAAAATTATTTTAAAATACCCATATAACATATTATTATACAATAAAGGTATTAACATAATACATAACAAATGTCCACTTGCGGGAGTGAGAGACCGTCTTTCTCTCTTCCCCAACGCTGCAATTAACAGGCTGTAATATTTTAAAAGTGTATTAAATCTTGTGTTGGTCACACTGATATTTTCATCGCTGTTTTCTGACTGTTGAAATATTGAATATAGATTTTACGGTAAAATGTAAATGTGTAAATGTCGTACAAAAACTCATGTGTTTTTGCTTTTTTCATGACTCTTTCACGTTCGCGCTTATTTTCTTTGTCTGTGCTTATTAGTTAGTGGATTTGCATTATACATTTAAATCTATTTTTAAATATAGGTACATTATTGGACTCGTGTAGAGATTATTTTGTTTTAGACTCAATGTCTCTATTACATGATAATACTAGATACACGATAACGTCGATAACATAGATATTGTATTTATAGATCTATAAAAATCCCTGAGATTTGTACATATTATTAATTTAAAACGATTAACGAATAGTAGACAGTTACTGTAGTCGAAGTTGGTGGTACTGAAATAAAATCACGTAGAGTTCGAAATTAATATAACCAACAAACCGAGTAAAATTCTATATTAATAAAGATTTGAACGAATTGTTCGAGTTTAAGAAATTAATTTTGTGGATGTCGTTTCTTATTAAATAGACAATAAGTATAAAAATAAAGAAAACTTATAACTTTAAAATGGATTCTTCTAAGAATAATGTGTTTAGTATTTTCAACATGAAAAAAAATCCAAATACAGACAAAAACAATAAAACATCAATTTCGTCTATTATAAATACTAATAACATTTCTGTTACCTCAAGTGATACAGAAGATGATCCTGGCTTACTCAATAATAATTATAGTAGTGATACATCATCAAGAAAACAAAAAGATGTTTGTGTTAATGTTGAAGTGAATAACTTAGGAGATTTAATTTCGGGTCCATGCCAGCCCATATTAAAGGTAATGTTTTAAGTAAATAGTTAAAATATTATTCGATAGTATAATCATGACAAAATAAAATAAGAAATAAAATAATTTATGCATGATTAATTTTATAATTTTTTTAATATTATTAGGATTATCCAAAAACAATATTTGGTAAACAGAATAGATCATTTTCGTCTAATTTTTTTAAGTTATATACTTGGTTGGAATACAGTGTCAAACAAGATGCTGTATATTGTTTTTGCTGTCGATTATTTGGAAAAAACAATGATGATGTTTTCACAAAAATAGGATTTAAAAACTGGAAAAAAGTTTGTAAAAGCATTTATGTTAGGTAATTTAGTGGGCTTGAAAAGGAAGGGGTCAACAGGTCGAGTAATTTAATATATTACACAAGTTTCATAAAACAATTAGGTTTAAATTTAAAATCATGTGCTTAATATAATATATTAATAATATATATATCTACCTATCTATGACAATAATATTTGAACATTTTATTATAATTTATAGATAAGTGGTTCTAATAGTAAACAGTCCAAGCTTGCTAGTCATGCACTAACTAAAGAGCATCTTACTAATGTATCGAAAATGACTGGATATTATTCAGCTAAAAGTACCGGAAGTATAGTGGAACAGCTATCAACTGCCCATAAACAAAACATTTTAAATAACCGTTTATACATGAAAAAGTTAATTGATATTATATTACTATTATCTCGTCAAGGAATTGCATTTAGAGGCCATATAGAAAATACAAATTCCTTAAACAAAGGTTAGGTATACTTAATTGATTAATAATTATGATAAATTAATTATCTATTAAAAAATGTAAATTAATAACTGTTTTGAGTTTAAATTAATTTGATAATTACATAATATTTTAGGAAATTTTCAAGAGATGTGTTCATTTTTTAGTAAATATGATTCTGAATTTAATCAAAAGTTTAGTAATTCGATAAACTATTCCAGTCCTAAAATTCAAAACGAAATTATAGCCATATGTTCTCAAAATGTCAAAGATACAATACTTTCTGAAATTAAGGAAACTGGATTTTTTTCAATCATGTGTGATGATGCCAGGTAACAACCAATTTTATTTTTTTATTTGCATTTTAAAACAAAATTTTCTACTAAAAAAATTCATTATTTTATAATTTGTAAAATGTTGTATCAATTGTATCCTTTATATCTTGTTAGGTGTCACAAAGAGGAACAAATGTCTATTTGTGTACGGTATACAAAAAAATTTCAAGTGTTTGAGAGGTTTTTAGGATTTAAAGATGTTTCCCAAAAGTAAGATGCTGAGTCTCTTACATCAGCTATTTTAAACTTCCTTGAGCAATCAAATATCCAAAATATTCCAATTGTAGCCCAGTCCTATGATGGAGCAGCTGTTATGTCTGGTAAAAGAGCAGGAGTGCAAACTAAAGTAAAAGAATATTACCCAAGTGCCATCTATGTTCATTGTATGGCTCATAGAATTAATTTAGTTGTCATAGACATTTGTAAAAGTATCAAGGTACCTAATATGATTTTATTGTACTTAGAATTTATTTAAATTATTCAAAAATCTTACTATTTATTGGAAATGTTTAAATTAATTTCTATTATCATGTCATTTTAAATAAAAATATAAACCTATATTTTAAAATGTAATTCACTTTTTAAGGAAGCAAAACAATTTTTCAATTCTATTGAAGCATTATATGTACATTTTTCTCGGCCATCAACTAATTTTAAATTGAAAGAAATGCAAAATAAACTCAATATTTAAGCCATCACATTAATGGCTATTAGTGATACACGTTGGGTATGTAGAATACAGAACTGTGATGCAGTTTATAACAATTTTGAAGTACTTATTGAAGTTTTAAACGATGAAGTTGATTTAAACAAAGACATGGATGTAGCTCAGGCTATAGGTTCGTAATTAATAAGTAATAACATTTTTGATTTACTACTTGCATATGAAAATGTAATCCAAACTTAATTTTTCTAGGCTTATTAAGTTCTATTCAAAAAGCATCATTTATAATTTATTTAATTATACTTCAGGATGTACTTAAAGTTATAAATATTCTGAGTAACCAGTTACAAAAAAAAACTTTCACATTAGGTGAAGCTTCTAATATTATTTTTGGAGTTATTCAAACATTTGAAAATTATAGAAGCTCCAATAAGTTTTCTGAAATATGGTCTAAAATAACAAATTTTGCTGAAAAACATAATATACCAATTGAAACACCTTCTAGAGGTACCTACTTTTTTAATTATATTAATTATTATTCTTAAAATGTTATTAATCATGATGTTTAGTAAGTTTTATGTTACATTGGCATTTGGTTTATTATTATGTATTTAATTCAAGGCTCTAATTCTAAGCGCAAAAGAAAAGAAAGCACATATTTAAGAGATTATTGTACCTCTACTACTACTGGGAATGAATACTCAGAATTTGATGATCCTTCTTTAAATATATCGGATCAAGAAAACTGGAAAATTAATGCATATTATAGAATTCTGGATGCAATTATTACCAGCATGAAAACTAAATTTTCATCTGAAAGCTTACGTTTAGCATCATCTGTTGACAGTTTTTTTAAATTACAATTCAAAGAAAGTTTACCATTCATACAAAATTATGAGGTATCTATCTAATTAAAATTATATTTAAACTTGAAAATTAAAATGTGTAATTATTCATATTTCATTATTTTATGATAATATATCAACCAATTTTTTTAATTTTATATTTAGAAATTGTTGGATATTAATATTGAATCATTAGAAGCTGAAATGACTGTAATTAAAAATAGTATTCAAAATTCTGATTTTACTCTTAGTGATGTATTACAAAAAATAGACCAGAACGTTTTTACCAATTTATATAAACTAATGCAAGTTGCTTTAACTCTGCCCATCAGCTCTGCTACTTGTGAACGTTCTTTCTCTGTCATGCGGAGAATAAAAACATGAATCAGATCTAGTATGAACCAGGATAGATTTACTGATATGTCAATTTTACATATTGAAAGAGATATTTCAAATGTTATCGAGTCAGAAAACATTTTAAATAACTTTGCTTTGAAGAATAGGCGTATAGATTTGTAATCTTCATAACTATTTTATTATATTTTATATTACATAATATAGACTATTGTGTTTATTTTATTTACTGTTATTATATAAAAACAAAGTTACAATTCAAGTTTAAAAAGTAGGTAGGGGATGTCTCTCTGCTGTACAGTAGATTGCAAGTGTGTCAATGTATAATAAAGTTATATTTATGTGGGTGTGATTATGTTTCCATAGGTACCTCATTTTTCTATTAAATTTTTTTAGGACTCCAGCCCCCCCTAAAGTAAAGGGCTAGTTACGCCTATGGTTACACATAATCTACATATTATCTACATATAACTTTATCCAACCGACACGAGATTATAAATATGTATGAACACACAACCAATTAAAGTTCTGTATAAATTATACTCTTTTTTTTTTGTTATCGCTGTTTTTATATTCTTATTCTTTGAAAAATACCTTGAACAACGTTGCTGTTCAAAAACAAATAATTCATTTGATACCTATATTATGTTGTTCAACAATTGGACTTTATCTACTTAAAAATGTCATGCCAAACTGTACATCCTCTCATACGTAATAGGTAGTGCAAGTTAAAGTTGATAACCTATAAATAAAATACTTAAACATTTTCTTACACAGTTCTCAATATATTACTACTACACACCTAGGTCAACACTCCTTTATTTGTAAGTTGTGTACTAGAAAGGTATTTTATCATTTCACATGTGGTACTCTGAGCAATGTCTATATATCGATTAATTGTACAGTACTCGAATACCTTCAATGGAAATTAGTAGTTTTACAGTTATTATTATAGTTGGTTATAACTCACTGTATTTCAAATGTACTTTTAATAGAGGCATTTGTAATGTTTTCTTACACAGTTGTTGACTGTTATTCTTTACTAAAAAATACAACATTTCACTGTCACCGGCTCCACTGTGTGGGATTTACACTACTTTGATATCTTTTCTATAGGTACATGTTGAAATAACTGCATTTGACAATAATGACATTACCCGTGCAATATAAATTTAGTGGAAGTAGATTCCACTGTTATTTATGAGCTGGAAGTGGTTGACGTCCAAGTGGATGAGGTGGAGGACATGGAAGTGGTCCACGTCCAGGTGGATGGGTTGGAGGACGTGCAAGTGGTAGACGTCCAGGTGGAGGGTGTGGAGGACGTGGACGTGGTTGACGTCCAGGTGGAGACAGATGTACCGCCCCAGTCAAACTCCCCACCTGGCGGTGTCCTCGGAATACGGATCGCACCAGGGCCCGGGCCCGCGGAAACGCCGCGCACGCGGACGGCGACTTTTGACGGCCGGCCGTACGCGTACGGACGCGGTCCGCGGTTTGACGCCCGGAGCCCTCGGCTGGTGCTTAACACTACCGGAATAGGTCAACCGCGGCCCGGCACGAACGGGCACAGGCCGACGGCACGGCGACCGCGCCGCGTGCCAGTCGCGCGCCGGACGAACCGACGGCAAACCGACGACGGCCGACTGCCGGACGCACCCGCGGCCGGAACCGCGCGTTCCGCTCTACCGAGTAAGTGGGGAAACGATGCGAGTAGTGGTATTTCAAGGTCGACGGGGAGACGAACGGCCGAAACCGCCCGCCTGGACCCCCGACTCCCACTTATGCTACACCTCGGCATGTCTCCGAACAATGCCAGATTAGAGTCAAGCTCAACAGGGTCTTCTTTCCCCGCTGATTTTTCCAAGCCCGTTCCCTTGGCTGTGGTTTCGCTAGATAGTAGATAGGGACACGAAGACTCCCGGGTTTTGGTGCCTTGCGGCTACAACCGCGGACCTCATATTAGCGCTGTGCGCTAGTCGAGAGCCGCGGAGGTTCACGGACGACGTAAGGTGGTTTTACCCACACAGTACGCCGGCCGCGCGTCGTCTATGGACCACGAGCACCGGGCGCACACCCGTTCCCACCGAAGTCGGGAGAGAGTGCCCCCGTACCGTCGGCTGAGGCGTGCACGTGCCCTTCGCCACCCTGGTCGGGTCGCAAGCTATCCTCATTGCTTCCCGTTTTTGGTCACGGGCAACCTCCGGTGCATATAGCCCCACCGGTAGGCTGGGTGGGCGCTAAGGAGTAATCTCACTCGGCAGCTTTCCCCTAGACCGAGCTTGGTCTTTTAACCACAAGGTTAGCTCCTGCTAACAGCCACTCCGAAACCAATCCGCCACCGACCGCACATCGGCCGAAGCCGGTGCACGACCGGCGTGTGAGGGCACGACACCAATTCCCTCAGCGCCGCGGGGCTCCCCCACATCCCGAAGTACCATTCTCGCTCCACGTAGGGTCAGCACATCAATGGTTGGATGGTGGGACCAAGCTTCGTCGACGGCTTTTAGGCGTCTCAGCTGTGATCCTACCGAGATTTGGGCCGTGTACCACGGGCTCACGGTTGGCCCTCACCGGGCAGCGCTCGCTGCCGACGCGGTGGCCGCGACCCCCGAGTTTGAGGCTCGGTAGCCTTGGGTGTTTTGCGGCGCCTCCCTGAGGCCTCTCCGAGGAGAGCGACCCGTTCTTCGTGAGGTCACGGTCAGAACCTCTCAACACCCTAGTCCCCGAAGGTTTCGGTGTGTCCGCCTCCCCGAGGCCTCTCCTAAGAGAGCAACCCGTTCTTCTCGAGGTCATGCTGGTTTGCGCAGTGCCTGCATACGGGTAACTCTTGCGTACATTTTAAGGCCGTGTGCCCATAGCCTTGGCACTTGAAGCATTGCGGGAGACCCTGGTGAAGCTTAATCCTACACTTGGTGAGTCCTAGGAATACCGACTTGTTCTCCAGCTTATGGAGGACCTCGCTCTTCACGAGGTCGCGGTCAGAACCTCAACCACACCCCTAAGGCGTCACCAGGTGTTTAAGCCCAGTGACCGACCCGCTCTTCACGAGGTCGCGGTCAGAACCTCTCAACGCCCTAGTCCCCGGAGGTTTCGGTGCGTCCGTGCCCCGGGCGCCGGCCCCGGCTGGCCTGTTCCCTTTTAGTCGCCTCGTACGACAAGCAGGGAGTACTGGGGTAGTATTCTCCAAGGCCCCCACCCCAGGGCCTTACTACTCGTCCCTGACGTATGAGTGCGGCCCGGGCCAGGAGGCACTCGAGCGTGTCTCGCCTCTTCTGCCACTACGCCTTACGCACTCATTCGAGACACCCCGAGTGCTGCGCCATCCGTCGCTGACGGTGGCCGCGTCTCAGTTTTCTTACTTTTAAGGAAAGCTCCGTCCGCCGGGGGCCATCCGACGCCTTCAGCTCTCAGGGCGCGTTTCAGTTTTATCCGGGCAACTTTGGTTCTTGGGCAGAATCTCAATACATGGCTGACTGTTTCTGGCTTACGGTCACATTCGCATATGGGGTCCGGAGCTAGCGTGAAGCTGTGAAGCTTGGCTCTGAAGTCCCCGTGACCAGTCAGGAATTGAGTTGTATAATGGTCCAGATTGAGCGGTAAGTTGCATCTATACTTTACCGATGGTATCATTGGGTTGATAGGGACACGAATCTCCCGGCTTTGATGCCTTACGGCTACAACCGCGGACCTTATGTTAGCACTAGGTGCTAGTCAAGAGACGCGGAGGTTCACGACCGACGTGCGACGGTTTTACTCGCCGTCCGCAGGCCGCACGTCGTCTAAGGACCACGAGCACCGAGCGCGCCGGAGGGCCTCTCCGGCGGACTCGTACCATATAGCTAGGGCATACAGGTGCCTTTCGTTATCCTGGTGAGACCGCAATCTATCCTCGTTGCTTTCCGTTTATGGTCACGGACAACCTTCGCTGCATATAGCCCCAACGATAAGCTGGGTGGGCGCTAAGGAGGAACCGTGCATTCCCGGCATTTACCTTACGGGTCCGCACAGTCCCGTCACTCGGCAGCTTTCCCCTGACCGAGCATATGGTCTTTTCCCACAAAGTTTGCTCCAGCAAACCGCCACTTCGAAACCAATCCGCCGTCGGCCGGGGCAGTGTCCACCACGACCGACGTGTGAGGGCTCGGCGTCAATCTCTCAACGCCGAGGGGCTCCCTCACATCCCGAAGCACCATTATCGCTCCCTGTTAGGTAAAGCACATCAATGGTGAGATGCACGGGCGAAGCTTCGTCAGCGACAAGCCTCAGCTTATAGCCCTCCCGTTATTCCGGCCATGTACCGTGGGCTAACAGTGGGCCCGTGCTGCGCCTCCCGGAGGCGTCACCGGACAGTTAAGCCGAGTGACCGACCCGCTCTTCGTGAGGTCACGTTCAGAACCTCAATCCACACCTCCCAGAGGCGTCACCGGGCGGTTAAGCCGAGTGACCGACCCGCTCTTCATGAGGTCACGGTCAGAACCTCAATCCACGCCTCCCAGAGGCGTCACCGGGCGGTTAAGCCGAGTGACCGACCCGCTCTGCGTGAGGTCACGGTCAGAACCTCTCAACGCCCTAGTCCCCGAGGGTGTCGGTGCGTCCGCACCCCAGGCGCCGGCCCCGACATGGCCTTCCCTTTAAGTCGCCTCTTACGACAAGCAGGGAATACTGCTGCGGAATTCTGGACGGCCCGCAGCAGGGCTAAACTACACGTCCCTGACGCATGAGTGCGCACCACTCACACAAAAAACATACACGGCAATTATAATCGTGCAAGCGCGAAACGCCGGTAGACAACGACGCTGTCATCGCCGTGTAACGACCTACGCGGTAATTGTAATCGTGCAAGGGCGAAACTCCGGTGGACAACGACGCTGTCATCGCCGTGTAACGACCTACGCGGTAATTGTAATCGTGCAACCTGAGAAACGGTTGACCTCGACTAGGCGATCGCAATGCAACGAACGTGGGTAGCAGACGTCGTGGGAGTGATCTCCGTGGGCCATGGCAGCAACGGTGATGTCTTCCTCGATTCCTTCTGCAATGAGGTCAGGGTCCAGTTGTTCGGCAGTACGTAGATCTGCCCGGATCTCGTACAGCTGTCGAAATCGTTGATGACACTGCTTCCGGAGGTTGAACCTATTCTCCCTATGTACGAATGCCCTGGTGTTTAAATTCAGCTGGAATCTTATGAGCTGGTGGTCACTGGACGTAACTCCAGGCTCTACAGACCATCCTGAGACCTTCGAACGGAGCCTCTTATCCGCCAGGGTTACATCAATATTTGTCCGTCCCCTTGGGCCATGAAAGGTTGTATACGGGCTACGGGTGTTAATAATTTCCAGTGCGTGGGCATCAATAAACGAATTTAATGTTTCTCCACGAGCATCATCGACACGGCTGAACCATCTTTTGGAGAAAGCATTGGCATCCAGGGACACCAGTACCCTGTTCGGGATTGAGGCCATGAGGTCCTCTAGGGCCATTACGTGGGTCATCGTTGGCACCCTGTACTTAAAGTAGCCACTTATCAGGGTGATAATGCCGTCGACCCCACAGTCTAGGTCAAGACTAACAAAATTTTCTTTTGAATCTCGCGGAACAACGACGAGATCCGGGTTAAGTACTATTATGGCCGCACCATAATCCAGATATTCTGGTCTACCCCCTCTTCTAGTAGGCAGCGACAAGAAGCATCTGAAAGGGGCTACTTCAAACCCGGTAAGTTTGCCTCTGTTTGTGTACGGTTCTTGTACAAGGGCCAGATCAATGCCCGTTTTCTGGCAATGGTCCAGCAATTGATCGCTGACCGCAGCGGCTCGACCCATGTTGAGCTGCACAACCTTAAGTGAGGAGACGCTCATTGCGAAACACCATAATCCGTCCGCCTAACCTGAGCCACCAAATATGATGTCCTCGCCGCACAAGTCCTATCACGGGCGTTATGTTTACCCCTGCAGTTAGCGCATGTCGGATCTGCTTCCGCCGCTGGACACTCAGCTGCCTTGTGACCTTCCGTCCACAATGTGCACAAGAAGTCTCCTTCTCGTGACACTTGGAAGCTGGGTGTCCGTACCTCAGGCACATATGGCACTGTGTTATTTCTTCATAGGGGCTCATCCGACACCTCATAAAGCCAAGGTATATCGTCGTCTCCTCAAGTTTTGCCAGGTACCTGGGATTGACCTCAACTACCCAGTTTGTCGTGGCTCTACCCCTGGGTCCGGTTTTGAAAACTGGTTTAATAACCACCTCATCTAAGTCCGGAGGGATCCCCAGTTCCGGATTTTGCTCCAGGATGACATTTTGGATACTATCCACCATTTCCGTGTCCGAGCTGACACCCCGTATTATTACGCGCGGCCATTTGAGGCTTTCCTCTGTAAGGAGCGAGGACACCTTGGACAGGTGTTTTAACACATCTGCAGTCTCCTTGTCTGACGGCTTAAGAATGCATTTGCCCGTTTTCGTCGTAACCGTGTGGCATTTTGGCCGCACCTTCTTTGCTGCTACCTGGTTCCATATGAGTTCCTTCACCTCTGATACCGATTTCCCCTGGCCCGTCTCCAGAATGTACGAGGGCCTATGCTCCTCCTTCTTACTCTCCTTTAGTATCCTGCTCCTCTTAGTTGCTCGGGACTTTGAGCGATCCGCATTCCGCTCTACTTGCCTGTTGACGTTCCTCCTGGTGACTGTGGCAAAGGCAGGAACCACCTCCGTACCCCTTTGTTCCACCTGCTCTGTACTCACGTTCGGCACCGCAACAGTCGCTGCTACCTCGAGTGATCTCGCAGCATCTTTCTGCGCAAATCGTGTTATCACTGCTTCCAGTGTCTGCTCGTGGGCCGCCTCTCTCAATCTGAGCTCTGACCCAAATTGCGCCGCCGCAGCACTGACACACAGTTCTGCACCTCTCCTGCTCTCCTCAAGCTGCCCTCGTAGCCTCAGATTGTCCACTATAAGGTCATACACAGCCAAACTGAGTAACTCCAGCTTATCAAAGACTAGCCTCTGGGTATCAACAACCATCTTCGTCTTCTTAGTGGACTCCATCTCAAATATATGCCTTAACCATTTAATCGCGTCCCTCGCAATTGGGCCTGGGTCCGGGGCGTTTCTCGTCTTTTTGGTCGACGGCGAATCCCCCGTAGACGACAATGGAGATCTGGGTATTTTGCTCGTACCTGGTGCCGGGGACTCATCATTGGGCACTTCCATCTCTCCTGATGTGACCGACATACTCAAAATGGGGGGAAGGAGCTAAAACCCCGCGTTTCCCCGCGGTGGGATGGGTGCAATAGACCTCCCGAACAACAAAGTGGCAGAAAATCAAAAACCAAAAAGGGGGGTGGGGGGTTCCCCGTCCCCTGACACGTTAAACTGTAGGCCTTGACCCGACGGGTCGTTGGGCCTTTACACCGACCTCGTGCCTATTGTACTTGAGGAGTTATACTCAACTCAAAATCTGGGGGGGTGGGGGCTTATGTCCCTTTTGTGCGGGAATTATACCGGACACCTATAAAACCCTATTGGACTTTGTCCGGGGGCTTAGAAATAAGATCTCGGCGAGATACAGCCAGAACAAAATTGTGGTGGGGGTAATCTATAATTTGTCCTCGGTACAAATATAGTAGCTGAACTTACGTCGTCAGGCTTTTGACGCCTGGTCTCGTGCGTGACGGCGAAGTTGAAAAAAGTTCGGCACAAATACGGGCGGCCGTGTATTCCTTATGGGGGAATAAGAAACCGATCCCACAAAGGGGGGTGTTTATCGGACCGACTCGAAAACGACACCGGTCCGTACGCGCACTTGTTAGTCACCTTTGGGAACAAAAATCACAAAAAACGACCGAAAATTCGAAAGAATACGACAACTGTAAGTAAAATCCGCGAGAGGGCGCCCCTCAGAGCGAGTTTAACTATAGCTACGCACGTCTTACCTACACCACTGAAGCGTGGCCAGTAGTAGATAGGGACATCTCAATAGTAATCCACCTCCGACTTAGCTTATAGCTAGTGGTCGTTTCTGGCGAAACCGCAGTCCCAGCGAGTCCAACTCCAGAGGCCCTGGATGTTGTTGGGCCTCAGTGTCGGGGGCATGAACCTTTCGGCCATGGGGCTCCCCCGACCCCGCTGTACGGGTTTATGGACATTACCGGTTTACCCAGTAATGCCCTCACCCCCGGTCGGTGATTGACTCAGGCGGCGTGGGGTCGTCATGCCCATCCTAACCGGAGCTAGGCCCTGCGCGAAGGTGCTGTTCCAGCGATGTAGGTTGTTCTGCGGCTGCAGATCAGCTCATCTACGTTCCATTCTTTCTTTTTCTTTGTCCTTCAGGTAGCATGTGGCGAAGATGGTGAGTGCTTCCCAGGTTTTTCTGTTTTTGACGTACTCTGTGTTTTCGTATGGCCAGCTTGCTCCAGACAACTCCATTGTCCCCCGCAGTCGTTCTCTATGCTGGTTGGCTTTTGTACAATCTTCCAGGATATGCCTCGCATCTTCAATTGGATGGCCACAACTGCACGCCGGGTTGTCGACTAGGTTGAAACCGTGGAGCTTGTAGTTAAAGTCCCCGTGACCTGTTATTATCTGACATGTATAATGATCGAAGGTTATTGGCGTAACCAATCTTTGCCTGATGCTTGGTAAGAAGCTAAATGTCCATCGACCCTTTGATGAATTGTTCCAGAGGGTCTGCCATTCATCCAGACATTTTGTTTTGGCCTCTTCGGGTGTTTTGCCGTTTTCAATGTCGATTTTGCATTGAATATGTAGGACAATGGGTGGAGTCCCAGTGATGACTTGGAGTGCATGGGTGCTGGACGTTTTATAAGCACCTTTATATGGCCAGTAGTGTCCTTCGTTGAGCACTGGCTAATTTCTTTTTTATGTCTTCCTTTTTTCTTAATCGGTTAAACCAAGTGGTAGCCCCATACGTAACTCTTGGTATATATACCGCTTTGTATATCATGGTGGCTAGTTCCGGGGATGTCCCCCACTTAGATTTTCTAATGCTTTTTAATCTTGAGAACATATCCGTGCTAGATTCTAGCAGATTGATTGCGTGTAAGTCGAAATAGAAATTGTTTTGTAATGTGAGACCCAG
This sequence comes from Nasonovia ribisnigri, assembly GCA_027563435.1. Taxonomy (NCBI): domain Eukaryota; kingdom Metazoa; phylum Arthropoda; class Insecta; order Hemiptera; family Aphididae; genus Nasonovia; species Nasonovia ribisnigri. The sequence continues at coordinate 14,771 of JANEHU010004943.1, read as the reverse complement.
GTATTTAGTGTGTTCTACCGATGTAATAGTACTGTCGCCGAAACGGGCCGTGAATCCCGGAACCAAGCCACCCTTCAACGGAACCATCACCGACTTTTCTTTCGAGAAAGCTAAGCCTCTTTCGTTTGCCCAGCTGTTAATTATCTCAAGGGCTCTTTCAGTACGCTTTATTAATTGACTCCTCGTGTTGCCGGCAACTAATAGCGCGATATCATCTGCATATGCAACTACATGTGTTGAGTCGGGGTCATGGAGGGTCATGGCTTTCAGTAGAGGATCCATTGTGATGTTCCAGAGCCGGGGTCCAAACTTCGAGCCTTGCGGGCAACCTCGTGTAAGTTGTATAGTGTGTTGTACACTGCCAATTTTGTATGTAGCTGACCGGTAAGAGAGGTAGTTTATTGCTACGTCCACTAGCGACTGTTTGCATCCAAGAGCCGTCATATCGGTAGCAAGTTGGGACCATTTGACATTGTCGAAAGCGCCGCTTATGTCCAAAAAACAGCCAAGAACATGCTTTCCATTGTTATCCGACCATTCAGCTACTTCAGCTAGCGCTGTCTTAGTGGACTTCTGAGGCCTGAAACCATGTTGATTAGGGCTCAGATTCGAGCCCGAGTCCAACTCAAGCAGATCGCAGACAGTTTCCTCCAAAATCTTACCAAGCACCGGTAGAAGGCTAACCGGTCTGTAGCTTTTAGCCTTTAATGGATCTTTGTCTTTATTTTTTAATAGGATGACTACCTCAGCGTGCTTCCAGCAGGACGGAAATGTCCTATTTGTGAGACAGCCATTTATTATTTCCAGCAAGCGTGTATCAATGACTGGCCATGCAGCCTTTATCACCTTGATAGTAATTCCATCAGCTCCTGGAGCCCGGTTCTTTTGGCGCCAAACAATTGTTTTTAAGTCATTATAGGATATCTTCAGGCCCCTGGGGCTATTTTGTCTATGTATTATTGGTGGAGCCGAATCATCTGGTGAGTTTGGTATGAGCTCATTCATGAGGTACTCGATAGTATCCTGGATACCTCTCGTATATGTGTTATCCTATTTCTCAAGAATAGTTGGTAAACTCAACTCTTTCTTTCCGTGGATTAGCCACTTTGTAAGCTTGCCCCACTTGTTTTGACTTGTGGTGGATTGTTGGTGTACATAAGTAATCCAGAATTCTTCTTTTACTTTGCGCATTAAAGCGACGTGACGGTTTCTTTTGGACTTATAAGTATCCCTGTCCTCTTGGGATCTGGACCTGAGCATCAGTCTGTATGCTCTTTTTACTTCCTGTCTAGAGCTTTGTATGTCAGCGTTCCACCAGGGGGGGAAGGCAACCTTACTCCTATTTGTATTAGCTAATACCTTGTCGCATGCATAAATGATGGCTTCTGTTAACCTTGTAGCTTTGACGTCCCAGGTAGTTAGTTTTGAAGCAACCTCATGGGACAGAATAGTAGACTCAAAATCGCATGTCTTCTTATTTAAGTATTCCTCGATTTTGTTTTGTAGACATGCCGCATCTATCTTATTGTCTTTATATCTCCGCTTTATGGTCGGTCGGACAACTATGAAATCGTCTATAAGTGAGAACGATATGAGAGAGTGATCGCTCGTAACGCTGTGAGCGTCCATGCCCCATTGGCGAACTTTGCCTGTTAATCCTCTGGACAGTGTGATGTCAACATTACTTTCACCGCGTGAACCATGAAAGGACCATTTATTGTCGGGGATGTTCTCTATCGTTAGACCTAAATCCGAAATTAGCTGTTCCACGAGCCTACCCTTCTCATTTCTCCTCGGGTCGCCCCATCTGGGTGAGAAGGCATTCGCATCCACACCGAAGATCAGTCTGTTAGCCAGTTGTGTATTAATTCGACTTATTTCTTGTATGAATAGTTCCGTCTTTATTCTGAATTGAAAATAACTTGACATAATGTCTATCGGGGTTTGGCCGGGGAGTGAGACGCTAATCACTACTGTGTGCATTGTAGACAGTTGGGGTTTAGATATCAAGTCTAAAGAGCTATTAAATATGACTATGGCAGCCCAGATGCCATGTTGCTCATTCATTTTGGATTTTGCCGTTCTCGTGGCGTTATATTCTAGATTGATCAACTTGCCCCGCTTAGCGTAAGGTTCTTGTATTAAGGCAATATCAACTTTGTTTGTTACGCAGTATTTATATAAATCATCTGATGCCGATAGCGACCTGGCCAAGTTTATTTGCACTATGTTGAGGGATTTTTTAGTCATAGTTGGTTGTTCTTTCGATAGCCGTTATCCTGTTCATCCATACAGAGCATAGTTTTGCCATTGTTTTGTGATCTTTACCACAATGTGCGCACGTGGGCGGTTTTTCTTTGGTCGGGCAGGACTTGCTGTCGTGACCTAGTATAGAACAATGATAACATCTGATATCTTCTTTACACTCCGAGGTTTTGTGTGCCAGTGACAGGCATCTCCTGCAGTAGGGTGCGGAGATGTAAGCCCTGGGGAATACCGAAACCATACTAACGAAGGTCCTTTTGTTTAATAAGGTTTTATATGCCGTTGGAGACAGTTCAATGACCCAGTTTACCGTTTCACTATTTCTTTTGCTATACTTGAACAGTGGATTTATGTCTGTCATGGATACTGATTCCATGTTTGAATTTTGGTGTATGATTGATTCAGATATAAATTCTGCGCTGTATTCAGTTGGAATGGCTTTCATTTTAACTTTTGGTCTCCTTGGACCCGATTCAATTATACTTAGGCCGTCCACGCCTCCCATACTTCTGATAGCTGTTGCTGTTTCTTAGGGGGAAACTCTGTCCTACCCTTAACTGGAGTCATGTCGCTGGTTGCTTGGCTCTTTTCAATGGATGTGGCTACTGCATATGTTTTCCTTGGCGACGGACCCTTATCTAATTGGGCCTGTTCGCCAATCATAACATGAAGGTCATATATTTGCCGTTTCGTTTCTCTAAGTTCAGTGGCCATATTTTTATTTGCGCCGACTACTTCTACCGCCTCTAAGGCAATTCTTTTTGTACTAATCAATATTTCGGACAGAAAATTTTCAATTCCTCCAGCCCATTTCTTGCCGATCTTGGTGGATGTGATCATATCAGCCATGTACGTTCTTATACCCGCGAGGGTGGTATCAATCTGGTTTAAAGCCTCCATAATGGTTTCTGTGGTCTTGTCTTGGGTTATCTCAGGACTGTTCGATTTAAATCTTTTCTGGCTGTTTGTTATATCCTGGTTATCGGTGTCTAATTCCATGTCAGAAACATGTTCGTCATTACCGCCACCGCGGAGTCTGAGGATGTTTAACCGAGTCACAGTCTGGTTAGGAGCAAGCATAGCCGATATTTGGCCATTGTCGATGTCATTGGCTGCTATAGCCGGAGTCAATTTGGTGGGGCCACCACATCGCATGCCCTTGCCAGGTGAAGAAGGGTACGGCGGGGCTACAGGCACCGTCCCAACTGCCTCTGTGGTATCCGACTCCACTGAGGCGGTAAAAACGTTTCCGTTTAAAACTTTCATATTGTGATTTTTAAAGGTTATCTCCTTGCATTTTTTACCTTCTGCCAGGTTCCGGGTTTTAAGAGCCCTGTTCCCTCCGGCTCGCGGCGGGCTCGACCACGAGTTGCGTACCATGTGTTCTAGCCTGGTCTGGGTCTGATCGTATCTATTCATGGCTCCTACGACCGGAGTTGCCAACCTCCGGAAGTCCATGCGGTTGAAAGGCCTCTTAGCGCCGGACGGGATGTCCGGTCGGGCGGGGTCGCCACGACAAGGCGGGCCTTCATCGACCCCGAGTAGATAGGGACACGAAGCTCCCGGGTTTGACGTCATCCGACCAGCCTTGCGGCCAGCCATCCGACTACAACTACGGACCTTATATTAGCACTAGGTGCTAGTCAAGGGCCGTAGAGGCATACGGTCGCCAACCGACGAGACCTCCCCACACCAGTGCATGGCCAGAGGGCCGCCGGAGGCTGACGGCCGCACGTCGTCTAAGGACCACGAGCACCGGGTATGCCTTTCTACAGCATGCCCGTACCATCAGGCTAGGGCATACAGGTGCCTTTCGCCACCTTGGTGGGGTCGCAATCTATCCAATTTGCTTTCCGTTTCTGGTTACGGACAACCTTCGCTGCATATAGCCCTAACGATAGGCTGAGTCAGCGCTAAGGAGGGACCGCGCTTTCCCGGCCGGCTGTCGCCGTACAGGTCCGCACGGCTCCGTCACTCGGCAGCCTACCTCTGACCAAGCGTACGGTCTTTTACCACATAGTATGCTCCTGCAAACTGCCACTCCGAAACCAAACCGCCGTCGAACGCGGGCAGTGTCCGCACGCGATCGACGTGTGAGGGCTCGGTGTCAATCTCTCAACACCGAGGGGCCCCCCACATCCCGAAGTACCATTCTTTCTTCCCGTTAGGTAAAGAGCATCAATGGTTGGATGCTCGGACGAAGCTTCGTCAGCGGCTTGCCTCAGCTTGTGATCCTCCCGAGATTTGGGCCGTGTACCACGGGCTCACGGTGGGCCCTGCTACGCCTCCCAGAGGTGTCACCAGGTGGCAAGCCCAGTGACCGACCCGCTCTTCATGAGGTCGCGGTCAGAACCTCTCAACGCCCTAGTCCCCGGAGGTTTCGGTGCGTCCGCGCCCCGGGCGCCGGCCCCGGCTGGCCTGTTCCCTTTTAGTCGCCTCGTACGACAAGCAAGGAATACTGGGGTAGTATTCTCCAAGGCCCCCACCCCAGGGCCTGTCTCCTCGTCCCTGACGTATGAGTGCGTCCCGGGTCAGGACGCACTCGGGCGTGTCTCACCGCTTCTGCTCACTTACGCCATACGCACTCATTCGAGACACCCCGAGTGCTATGCCTCCCGTCAATTGACGGTGGCCGCGCCCTGACCCATAAGGTCAGTAAGTCCTTATCATTGTTGACCGTCAGCGATCAGTCCTATTCGTCAGTGCTTCTTTTGCGAAGGTGACCAGCGCTTCGTATGATTTCTTTGAGGTTAGAAATGCTCCATCTGCTGGAGGCCATCCAATTCCTTCCTCTCTAAGTGCTCTCTTGTTTTATTCGGGGCAGTTTTGTCCTTGGGCAAAATCTTAATACGTGGTTCACTGTTTCCGGCTTTCGGTCGCACTCGCAAATGGGATCCGGAGCGAGCGTGAAGCCATGTAACTTGGCCTTGAAATCACCGTGACCAGTGAGAAATTGCGTTGTCCAATGGTCTAGTACCATCGGCAAACTGCACCTATATTTAACCGATGGTATCATTTTTTGGGTCCAGCTTCCCTTATCCGATGTCTCGTACCTTGTCTGCCATTCGTCTAGCAAAGCATCATGTTTTATAAGGAATTCATCCTGTGTGATTTTCAGCCGTGCACTGGCTCGTTTCAGTGCTTGGAGTCTGATCTCTAAGTCCAGCGGAAGTGTGCCCGCCACTACAGCGAGGCAGTTGGTTGATGCCGTTTCATATGCGCTAGTCATTGCTAGTAATGGCGCTCTTTGCGCAGACAGTAATTTCTTTTTACTTTTTTCGAGTTTGGTACCTTCAGACCAGGTTTCTGCCGCGTAGGCTACGCGAGGTAGAAATACGCCTCTATATATAGTTCTGGCGGCTGGGCGTCCCATCCCCCAGTTCGCCGAGTATATCGCCCTTAAACGGTTATACATTTGAGTCGATTTCTGACTGACAGAGACGACATGGTCCCAGAAACTCCGTCTAGGGTCCAATATCACGCCAAGATATTTTGCCGTGCCAGTTGACGGAATTCTAGGGGCTTCCACCGCCGTGCCGAAGCCAATATCATAATTGGGCTTAAGTCCTCCTTTAATGGACAGGAGTTGCGTTTTACTTGCCGAGAATTCCAGCTTAAATTCTGCGGCCCAAGTTTTGAGAATGTCCAATTCTTTTTCAATCCGGCTGAAGGCTGTTTGCGGCCGAGCTGCGCCTATCATCAGGAGAATATCGTCGGCGTATGTGATTAGTTTGGTTGTCTTAGATTCTTTGACGGCATTGAATAGGGGCGACATCGCTACCTTCCACAGGGTAGGACCCAGTTGGGACCCTTGTGGACAGCCTCGCTCTAACATCCTTCTGTGATGAGTTCATTCTAAGACGAACTCGGCATATCTGCCTTCAAGGTAGGACTGTACTATCCTTGATGTGCCAACTGTGGCACCAAGTCGACTTAATTGCGCCAGCAGTGGCGGCCATCTCACGTTATCAAATGCACCCGTGATGTCAAGGAATACGCCGAAGATGTGCCTGGCTCTTGATGCATCGACCCAATCGTATAGGCTTTCAAGCGCACTAATTGTGGATCTGCCAGCGGTAAACCCGTGTTGCTGGGTGTTTTCATCCAGTTTAGTTTCGATAGTCAGTTTAGCTATTATGACAGATTCAAGCGCCTTTCCCAGCACAGGAAGGAGACTGATCGGGCGGAAGGACTTTATCTCTCCGAGGTCCTCTTTACCGGGCTTAGGAATAATAATCTGGTCAGCTGACTTCCAGCACTCTGGAAATGTACCCTCTTGTAAGCATCTACTAAACAGTTGAGTAGTTATGTCTTTGATGACAGGCCAGGCTTTCCTCAACATACCCGCGGTAATACCATCGTCACCGGGAGCGCTTGACGTTCTCATTTTCCATATCGCCTTTTTGATCTGTTCCGGGAGAACTTCACCCTGGAACTCAATGGGCCCTTGTATTGATACATTTTCCTGATATGGGTCCGAGGGCACGAAAGTATCTAGAATTAATTCAGCCGTTTCACGGCAGTCTAGGGTCGAGGACCCGTCCGACTTTTTTAGTGTGCTGGGCATCGTACGGTTGACATTCCCTCTCTTAGCCCAAGTGAACGTTTTACTCCATGGGTTGGAGTTCAGGTTGTCTGCAAAGCATTTCCACGCGGCTGACTTTTGTTTACGTGTTTCGCTTAGAAACTCATTGCGGAGCTTATTGTATGCAGGCCTGTTTGACGTTCTTAGTCCATTTCTCCTTTGGCGGACTAGGTTTTGTCGGAGAGTGGTTAGGACCGGAGACCACCAGGGACATCTGCCCGTGGGGCCCCCCGGTTTCTTTTTATTCATTGATTTTTCAGCGGCCACAATGATCGCGCGACTGATGTCTTTGGCCGTGGAGTTTATGCAGTCCTCCGATATGCAGCCTACCTCACCTAGCAGAGAGGTTTTGAATTTGTTCCAGTCAGCCGTCTGGACGTTATAACGGGGACTCGATTTTTCTCGTTTTGGTGGATTTTTAACCTTAATACAGAAGCTTATGACCCTATGGTCACTGTCGGTTTCATCAATTACTGTCCAACCGCTGATCAGATTGCTGATGTCTGGCGTCGATAGGGTGACATCGATGTTAGAGGATCGCCCATCCTGACGGTGGAAAGTGCTTAGGTGCCCTGGGTCATTATGAACTTTTAAGTTATATTTATCGACGAATCGTTCAGTTATTCTACCGCGGCGATTGCGCTTTATCGAGTGCCAACGTGTCGAGTGGCCATTTGTGTCAGCGCAGATCACCGTTCTGCAGCTCTCTTTCGTGAGGATCTGTTCCAGTAGTTCAATGTGAGCGGTGGTAGGCGTGCTGTATTTAAAATATGATGAGACTAGTACGATGTAGTCGCATCTGTCTTTGCCATATGTGACTTTGACGGCTGATGCGAGGTTAGAATTGAATGAGCTCAGCTTTATGCATTGGTAGTGGTTCGTGAGTACTATTATTGCTGCTCCCGCTTTATTACTAATGTGGGATTTGCAGCACTCGAAGGCATAGAACTTTCCACTGATCACCAAGGGCTCTTGTATCAAAAGGAAATCGACTTTATGCTTTTTACAGGCTTCTCTTAACTGGTGACTGGCTGCTCGATCCCTATTCACATTGTGTTGAAATATTTTCATTTTGACATTATTCGTTCGCCCACGTAGTAATTCAGCACTCATAATCGGTATAGGTCTGTAACTGCCTTATTCTGGACTCCCATTTTTTACAGTCTTTAGATAAGGATTTGTGTCGTCCATTGCATTGTTTACAGGTTGGTCTTTCCGAAGACTCCGGGCACGTTCGCTTGTCATGACCTGATTTGGCACAATGGAAGCAAGTGACACCAGTCTCTAATGATCCTTCCGCAGGTTCACCTACGGAAACCTTGTTACGACTTTTACTTCCTCTAAACGGCCGAATAACGCGCGTCCAGTCCGAAGACCTCACTGCGGTCGTTCAATCGGTAGTAGCGACGGGCGGTGTGTACAAAGGGCAGGGACGTAATCAACGCGAGCTGATGACTCGCGCTTACTGGGAATTCCTCGTTCACGTGGAAAAATTGCAAGCCACGATCCCTACGCACGAAGGAGGTTCAGCGGGTTACACGGAAGACTGTCGGCCCAGGAATGTTAACACACGCTGATTCCTTCAGTGTAGCGCGCGTGCGGCCCAGAACATCTAAGGGCATCACAGACCTGTTATCGCTCAGTCTCGTGCGGCTATTTTCGTTCGCCGCCTGTCCCTCTAAGAAGAGTTTAAGCTCCTAGGAGCCGGCGGTAGCCCTAGTAACGTATCGTGATCCGCCGGCGACGGCCGCGAACACGGCGCGCTTCACCACGGAGCCCCACGCACGACTGACGCACGCCGACCAGAGGTTGCCCCCCGGCCGACGTACGCCCGCCGCACGCAGGGACGCGGATGGCGCGGCCGCGCCCGACGACCGCCGTCGACGACGGGCGAACGCGTTCGGGGATACCGGGCCGAGCCGACGGGAACGCGAACACGGACGGCCGAAACCGCCCGCGCCGCGCCCACGACGACCCGGGGTTACCCGCCTAGTTAGCAGGACAGAGTCTCGTTCGTTATCGGAATTAACCAGACAGATCGCTCCACCAACTAAGAACGGCCATGCACCACCACCCACCGAATCAAGAAAGAGCTCTCAATCTGTCAATCTTTCCGGTGTCCGGGCCTGGTGAGGTTTCCCGTGTTGAGTCAAATTAAGCCGCAGGCTCCACTCCTGGTGGTGCCCTTCCGTCAATTCCTTTAAGTTTCAACTTTGCAATCATACTTCCCCCGGAACCGAAAAGCTTCGGTTTCCCGGAAGCTGCCCGCCGGGTCGTTAATGAAACGCCGGCGGATCGCTAGCTGGCATCGTTTACAGTTAGAACTAGGGCGGTATCTGATCGCCTTCGAACCTCTAACTTTCGTTCTTGATCATACGAGAACGTACTTGGCAAATGCTTTCGCGTCAGTTCGTCTCGAGACGATCCAAGAATTTCACCTCTAACGTCTCGGTACGAATGCCCCCGCCCGTCTCTGTTGATCATTACCTCCGGTCCCGAAAACCGGCCCGGCGGGACGCGCGGGCGACTGGCGCCCGCGGCCCGGCGGCCCGCGCACGGAAACGCCCCGGAGGGCGATTTCGCGCGCCCGCGAAGGGCGGAGATGCGCGGGACCGAGGTCTTGTTCCATTATTCCATGCGACCAGTATTCAGGGCCTTTTGACGAGACGGCCGTGAAGCCGCCCCGCCAGATTTGAGCCTGCTTTGAGCACTCTAATTTGTTCAAAGTAAACGTGTCGGCCCGCCGACGGCACTCGGTGAAGAGCACCGCGCAGCAAGATTGGAGTAGGCGGCCGCCGTCGTCGAACCCCGACGGCCGCGCGACGCGTGGCCGCGTGGCGCGCCGGAAGCACGAGACACGTGTCCGCCTGCCGACAATACGTCCGGCCGACGTGCCGGTAACTAACACCCCGAGACGGCTGACGACCGCGACGACGGGACACGTGGTCCCGCGACACGACCGGCCGCGACACGCCGGACCGCCAGGGTGGTCCGGCACCGCCCAGACACAGATCCGACTACGAGCTTTTTAACCGCAACAACTTTAATATACGCTATTGGAGCTGGAATTACCGCGGCTGCTGGCACCAGACTTGCCCTCCAATTGATCCTCGTTTAAAGGTTTTAAAGTGTTCTCATTCCGATTACGGGGCCTCGGATGAGTCCCGTATCGTTATTTTTCGTCACTACCTCCCCGTTCCGGGAGTGGGTAATTTGCGCGCCTGCTGCCTTCCTTGGATGTGGTAGCCGTTTCTCAGGCTCCCTCTCCGGAATCGAACCCTGATTCCCCGTTACCCGTTACCACCACGGTAGGCATGGAACCTACCGTCGACAGTTGATAAGGCAGACATTTGAAAGATGCGTCGCCGGTACGGACCGCTATGGGCACGGCGTACCGACCGACCGCGGTTCGTGTGTGGATACGAGTGCGAACGGGCGCGCGAGGCCACGCGCGGTAAAACCGGACGGGTCGCTGTGCGCCCGACGCGACGTAACTCGTATGTTGGCGAGAGTCGAAAGAGCGGTGACGTCCGCCGAGGCGGCGGAGGAACCGAACTAGCGCGCTCTCGCCCGATTTATAACGGCCCCCAGCCGAGATCGTGGGGGAAGCCGGGACGCGACGATGGCCGGCCGCGGCGGGAATGTTCTGGCGTCGAGAGCTCGGAACTTGCGAAACGGTAACGGGAGTCGTCATCAGTTTTGAGGTAAGGTTCGTGCGTCGGAGGCCCACCGGTAGGAGGTCCTGCGACGCCGGTTGAGTTTGCCACTCGGCGTGCGAGATGGGTCGGTCGCCGAAACTTGGACGGATACCACAATCTACGGGGCACTGGAGCTGACCATTCCGAAGACGGTCAGACCGGTACCCGGCGACGTGGACGCGTCGGCTTCGGCGTCGCCCGTGGCTTTGCAGTCGTACGTGATTGGCGATCGGACGTCGGTTTTGATGCCGACGACCAAGCCGCTCACAAATTTACAAAATCTCGAGTTTCACAATGGGCGACGCGTGTATGGAAGCGTAGTGGTACAACCGAATCGAAATAATACCGCCATCGACGAGCGTGGTGGTAAGGCGAAAATCAAAAAACGGCCGAAGTCAGTGCGTAGCGGCACGGCCGTGGATGGTCGACAAAAAAAAAAAATAAATAATAAAATTCGAATTTACATTTCGCCGACACCGGTATCTGATAGATTTCGGAACGCACGACGTGATCACATCTCGGAGTCGTCGCGATTTGACCGGGAGGCGACGAGTTATGGCGCATTGAAAAAAACCAAAACGAAAAAGTTGAAATCCGCATCGTTACGAACGATATCACCCAGGTTGCCGTCATGTGCACTACCCCGGCATGGCTGAGCAACGTGGAACGTGGATTGGAAAAAAAAAATTTCGTATTAACCGACACGGTGGTTCGTCCGCCAAACCGTGGACCGCGACGCTGCGACGGCCCCGTTAAAAAAAAACATACACGGCAATTGCAATCGTGCAAGGGCGAAACTCCGGTGGACAACGACGCTGTCATCGCCGTGTAACGACCTACGCGGTAACTGTAATCGTGCAACCGGAGAAACGGTGGACCTCGACTGGGCGATCGCAATGCAACGAACGTGGGTAGCAGACGTCGTGGGAGTGATCTCCGCGGGACGTCAGCGTACCGGCGACGGGGTAATCAAAATACCGTCCGCGGCGCGGCCGTGGATGACCGAAAAAAAATAAAAAAAAAAAATAATATTCGAATATACATTTCGCCGACACCGGTATCTGATAGACTTCGGAACGCACGACGTGATCACTTCTCGGTGTCGTCGCGATTTGACCGGGAGGCGACGAGTTATGGCGCATTGAAAAAAACCAAAACGAAAAAGTTGAAATCCGCATCGTTACGAACGATATCACCCAGGTTGCCGTCATGTGCACTACCCCGGCATGGCTGAGCAACGTGGAACGTGGATTGGAAAAAAAAAATTTCGTATTAACCGACACGGTGGTTCGTCCGCCAAACCGTGGACCGCGACGCTGCGACGGCCCCGTTAAAAAAAACATACACGGCAATTATAATCGTGCAAGTGGAAAATCGGTACTGGGATGGAACTCATCGCGAGGAATACGCGGCCGCGTCGACCGACACCACCACTGCCGTCTACGGATAAAATATAATTTATTTTCTTTTTCAAACTTCCGGCCCGCGGATACGGATCGGCACGGCGAGCGTCCCCGGCTCTCTGGGTAATTCTCCTTGAGACACCCGCGTCCGCGACGAGCGACACTTTATGAAATCCCTCGTGAAACGGAAACGCGAAGTGGAATCTAGCGGGGTACCCCACAGACGTAACCCCCAAGCTAACCGAAGCACACGCGCGGCGTCTACACGCGGTGTTCGGTGCGTAATGGTAAGGCGACCGAAACACAAAAACAACCGCCACCCGGGTTAGCCAGCGCCGCTCATTTTGGCCACCCTAATGGTTCATAATAATATCAGTATAAAATGTGAGAAATTTTGTCGTGAACAGGGTTCAAGGCTAAAAAAAACCTCAAATCAACAATAAAAAAAAAACATTTAAATAACCAAAATTAAACAATCTAAAAAATGGATAATCTCCTTAGTTTTTGTTAATGGTTATCACTTGCATCACATTAAAGTAGAAAATATATATTAAAAAACTAAAACGTGTCATAAAGAACCCATCTAAAAAATTGTTTGATTCTTTGTATTTATTTTATTTATTCTCATTTCATTATAAAATAATTTTTTTAAAAAATTAAAGTTAAAATCAAATTACTATTGTAACAATTTGATATTATATCAGTATTAAGCTAATATCTGTCTCAAACCCTGTTCATGACATCAAAATATCTGTGTTACAATGATACAGTTATCTTAATTACCAAACTATGGAGGGTAGAAACATGTACAATTATAGTATAACAGATAAAATGTGCTAAATAACAACAACTTTACTACATTAGGTATCTTGTAAGATATAGATAAACTATTTTTTTTTTTCATATCTAATCCTCTTGTCTGTTTATAAAATTAATTTTTAAAATAATTATTTTTCATACAAATTAATTAATATTAAATATTATAATTTTTTTGTATAAAATACAATTATGTTTATTTGTATAAAATACAATACTGCTTATTTGTATAATTTTAATTTGTAATATAAATTATTATTCCATAGTTTTTTTAATTATGTATTACAAATATTACCCACAATAAAGGAAATTCCCAATGTTGATAAAATTAATGGTTATTCTCAAATAATTTGTCAGTCCTACAGTTATTAGTAGTACACCTTGTTAATTTATTAAATTACAAAATAACTTTTTTTCTTAATTTTAAAATGAATTATTCAAATGAAGAAAAGATTGACATGTTGGCTTGTTACAACGAAACCGGGAACAACTCTAGAGCTGCAACAAGGTTTATACATATGCATATATGTATATTAGTTTTATTGATTTTCTTTACATTTGAGTATACAACATAAATAAATAAAATCACAAATAACAATAAAATGTATCTTTGAAATAAAAAATGTTTGTACATCCAATATTTTAATAAATATGTATAGATTATATAAAAATCGGTATCCTGATCGCCCTTGTCCGGCACATTCGTTATTCCCTTATTTGTATAAAAATCTACAAAATTTTGGAGGATTCCAGAGAAAAAAAAGTAGAATTTGTACGGTAACCAATGAAGAAAATTCATTTCCAAGTTCAATGAAAATCCACAAACATCCTTGAGAGTTGTAGCAGGTACCTATCTTTATAAAATAAAATTAAAAAAGGTTGATTTTACATTTTAAATTTTAGATGAATTGAACATATCATATCTTCTGTTCAAAAAATTGCTAGAAAATATAAATATCACGCATACCTGTATTCCCCTGTTCAATTTCTCCAATCAAATGATTATGAAAGGTGTATCCTTGTGACCTTGTATCAAAATTCTTCTTCTTTTAAATCAAATTCTTCATGTTTTGAAGACTAATAACATCTTTCGTTACTTTATACCTAGGACACAAACATTATTAGTAAATGCTCTACAAATAGTTATTTAAATTTTATACTTACGGACAGATATGTTTGGCAAACATCAAAAACTACAACGTGATCGTGGTAAAGTCAATAAATAAAAAATATTAAATAATATCACCGCCATTATAATATTCTAAAAGTTATACTCAAGTTATACATTAATACTATTGTTCTGTGATAATACTGTTTAATTATTGTTTACACCTACTTTACTGTTAACACTGGAACCAGATAAACACTAGACCACGGTTGTAAATTGTACTGAACGATAAGAATGGTTACCACGAGTTGAGATTACAAATTAATCACATAAGCAAAAATAATAAAAAGAACATCAATAAAATGTCTATAAATAGAAAAGCATTGTCCGTACTATACCTCCGTCCCAAGAGAGAAGTTGACCGGGAGGCGACCAAAATTGGTATTTTTCCACGCATTCCCACCACTTTAACAGCCAGATCACCACCGATAAGTAATAACTAATAACTGTTTGATGTTTCTAATTAACTGTACGTAACACAGTGTGCGTGCGCCGCGCGCCGTGCATGCCTTGAGACCTTAAATTATAATAGGTACAAAGTACAATGATTATCAATCGCGGATTTAACGATATCGAATTTATTACTATTTAGCTACTGGTCTCGACTACTTATTCCGACGGTGCTGATTATGTAGTAAAACCTTTTAAAACCACCCAACTTTAGACAGCTATAACTCACCAATGGATTAATGAAAAATGAAAATTTGAACGTGATAATTCATAAAAAAAATAGCTTTGTTAGTTTGTAACAATTTTTGTATGGGTTGCTATTTGAAAATCAAAAGTTGATAGTGGTTTACCTAATAAATATAAGGGTGAAAAATATTTAAATGTTA
>JANEHU010004942.1:600000-931759 GCA_027563435.1 Nasonovia ribisnigri | reverse complement strand
GAAATTTTGTCGTGAACCGGGTTCAAGGCTATTTATTCTCATTTCATTATAAAATATTTTTTTTAAAAAATTAAAGTTAAAATCAAATTACTATTGTAACAATTTGATATTATATCAGTATTAAGCTAATATCTGTCTCAAACCCTGTTCATGACATCAAAATATCTGTGTTACAATGATACAGTTATCTTAATTACCAAACTATGGAGGGTAGAAACATGTACAATTATAGTATAACAGATAAAATGTGCTAAATAACAACAACTTTACTACATTAGGTTAGGTATCTTGTAAGATATAGATAAACTATTTTTTTTTTTTTCATATCTAATCCTCTTGTTTGTTTATAAAATTAATTTTTAAAATAATTATTTTTCATTAATTAATATTAAATATTATAATTTTTTTGTATAAAATACAATTATGTTTATTTGTATAAAATACAATACTGTTTATTTGTATAATTTTAATTTGTAATATAAATTATTGTTCCATAGTTTTTTTAATTATGTATTACAAATATTACCCACAATAAAGGAAATTCCCAATGTTGATAAAATTAATGGTTATTCTCAAATAATTTGTCAGTCCTACAGTTATTAGTAGTACACCTTGTTAATTTATTAAATTACAAAATAACTTTTTTTCTTAATTTTAAAATGAATTATTCAAATGAAGAAAAGATTGACATGTTGGCTTGTTACAACGAAACCGGGAACAACTCTAGAGCTGCAACACGGTTTATACATATGCATATATGTATATTAGTTTTATTGATTTTCTTTACATTTGAGTATACAACATAAATAAATAAAATCACAAATAACAATAAAATGTATCTTTGAAATAAAAAATGTTTGTACATCCAATATTTTAATAAATATGTATAGATTATATAAAAATCGGTATCCTGATCGCCCTTGTCCGGCACATTCGTTGTTCCCTTATTTGTATAAAAATCTACAAAATTTTGGAGGATTCCAGAGAAAAAAAAGTAGAATTTGTACGGTAACCAATGAAGAAAATTCATTTGCAGTGTTGGCCAAGTTCAATGAAAATCCACAAACATCCTTGAGAGTTGTAGCAGGTACCTATCTTTATAAAATTAAATTAAAAAAGGTTGATTTTACATTTTAAATTTTAGATGAATTGAACATATCATATTCTTCTGTTCAAAAAATTGCTAGAAAATATAAATATCACGCATATCTGTATTCCCCTGTTCAATTTCTCCAATCAAATGATTATGAAAGGTGTATCCTTGTGTATCCTTGTATCAAAATTCTTCTTCTTTTAAATCAAATTCTTCATGTTTTGAAGACTAATAACATCTTTCGTTACTTTATACCTAGGACACAAACATTATTAGTAAATGCTCTACAAATAGTTATTTAAATTTTATACTTACGGACAGATATGTTTGGCAAACATCAAAAACTACAACGTGATCGTGGTAAAGTCAATAAATAAAAAATATTAAATAATATCACCGCCATTATAATATTCTAAAAGTTATACGCATAATAATACATTAATACTATTGTTCTGTGATAATACTGTTTAATTATTGTTTACACCTACTTTACTGTTAACACTGGAACCAGATAAACACTAGACCACGGTTGTAAATTGTACAGAACGATAAGAATGGTTACCACGAGTTGAGATTACAAGTTAATCACATAAGCAAAAATAATAAAAAGAACATCAATAAAATGTCTATAAATAGAAAAGCATTGTCCGTACTATACCTCCGTCCCAAGAGAGAAGTTGACCGGGAGGCGACCAAAATTGGTATTTTTCCACGCATTCCCACCACTTTAACAGCCAGATCACCACCGATAAGTAATAACTAATAACTGTTTGATGTTTCTAATTAACTGTACGTAACACAGTGTGCGTGCGCCGCGCGCCGTGCATGCCTTGAGACCTTAAATATTATAATAGGTACAAAGTACAATGATTATCAATCGTGGATTTAACGATATCGAATTTATTACTATTTAGCTACTGGTCTCGACTACTTGTTCCGACGGTGCTGATTATGTAGTAAAACCTTTTAAAACCACCCAACTTTAGACAGCTATAACTCGCCAATGGATTAATGAAAAATGAAAATTTGAACGTGATAATTCATAAAAAATATAGCTTTGTTAGTTTGTAACAATTTTTGTATGGGTTGCTATTTGAAAATCAAAAGTTGATAGTGGTTTACCTAATAAATATAAGGGTGAAAAAAATTTAAATGTTATACAATTGTAGAAAAGCATGAAATCTAAAAATTTAAAAAAAAAAATTAAAAAAAAATTAAATATTTTTCGAAATAATGAGTGTTCAACGATAAAAGAATCACCCTGTATATTCAGAACCTTCAGAAATCGCAAACGAACTCGGCTCCTTCTTTTCAAAAGCTAGTAGTACTAAAAGCTACCCCCTAGATTTTTAAAGATACAAATGTGCTCAAGAAATTGTACCTCTCAATTTCTGCCAAAATCACGATAACCCACATATTAATAGTCCTCTCACTATGCAAGAAATGGAAACAGCCCTCGGTAACAAGAAAAGCAATGCTTGCGGAATAGACAATATACCCACGATCTTTCTTCTTAACCTTCCAAAAAACGGTAAACTCTTCCTACTCGAGATTTTTAATCATATTTGGATAGATAACCAGTACCCAACAACATGGCTAACCTCTATAATCAAACCGATCCATAAACCCAATAAACCTAAAAACCACGTATCTAGTTGCCGTCCTATATCTACTATATGTTCCATGACAAAACTACAAGAAAAAATTATCAACTCAAGATTAATGTGGTACCTAGAATCTAACAATCAATTTTCTAATTTACAACATGGTTTCCGCAAAAATAATTCTACTTTGAACTCTTTAGCAATTATTGAAAATTAAATTAAAGAAACTTTCAATCAAAATCAATACTTGGTATTACTCAGCCTTGACTTACAAAAAGCTTTCGACACTTTATGGCGCCACCGTCTTATTAAATATATGAAACAGTTGAATCTTTGAATCAGAAAATTTTTCTTTCTTATCAGAAAATATTTGATGAGTGTCGTGACTTAACTAGTGATAATTTTCAAAATATTCGTCAGGAATTTGAAGACCTTTCATATTGCTGCCAAGAAGTAAATGGTATGCAATTTGAACATTTAATTTGAAATTGTTTTTTTTTTTTTTAATAAACATCCAATTTATTTACAAAAATATTTGTTCTTAATTCATTGGAGTTCCATTATTACCTAATAAAGAATCCAACAGTATGCTATTGTAAAAAAAATGTAGCTGTGAAGAAAAACATTAAAAGTAATTAATAAATTACGTTAATAATAACAAATTACAATATAAATACTAATTTTGTTTATTGTATGTTGAAATAAAAAATAATAAGCTATGTTTGCCAATAATTTTTGTTTACGATTTTTTTTTTTTTTTTTTGTGAATGTCAATAGATTACTTATTTAAGTGTATAGTTATAAGAAAAAATGATTTAGTTCTGTAAATTACACGTACTTATATCTTATACCGGCTTTACCAATTATTTAAATTAAAACTATTATCACATATTTTACATTTTTACTAAACTTCAGAGGACCATAGTTAGTAAACTAGCAAACCAATATTGATGATTAGAAATGTTCAGAAAAATAGCTTAAACAGAATCCATTAGAAAATATGGTGGTTACCATTTGAAAAAATAAAATTAATTTTGCTGTTGGTACAACTGTGTGTTTAAAAATTTTGAAGTAATTTTAAAAACATTGCCTGTAAAAAATAAAGAAACACGTCTTTTTTCGTTTTAACGAAATGCCATATCATCGATCCATAATTGTTTATAAAAAAAACCCCCGTGTACATTGACATAAGATACACTCTATATATAATATAATAATTTAGTGTGTAACCATAAAACTTAAGCCATTTTGTAATATACTTTTTACTTTTAGAAATAGAAAAATCTGTAGAGTTTAAAGTTTCAAAACATCAATTTGTAGGAGATATATTCTATGTATTTTTGTTAAAATTATCCTGACCAACTGATACATCTAAAGAACATTTCACCTCAAGCAATAGATGCTTTTTTGAAATGTTCACCATATCACAACCAGAAGATCTTCCAATGGGTACATTTCCAGAGAAGAAAATATACGTATTTTTCTCCCAAAGATGTACCAGAAACCTTTACATAATGGAATATTAGAAATAAGAAATTGGCTTTCTTACTCGCCACATCTTGATAAATTATTTTGTTTGTATTGTATATTATTTTCAAACAATAGTTCTTCTATACGTGGACGATAATTGGTTTCTCTAGGTTAGAAGACGCTATTCAAAATTTTATCATTAACAAACCATCGTCCTTACATATTGATTCTACTTTTAAAATTAAAATTCAAGAACGTTTTATTATCTTTGATACCCTCATTAATGGAAGAAAGAAAGACACAAATAGTAATAAACTGTGAGTTAGTAAAACAGCTTGTAATTTTTTATCTTAGTCGACACTGTTTGGCTATACGTGGCCACTAAGAAAAATGTTGTCTTGACAGTCTTTGAGGAAATTGTAAGGATCTTCTAATACATTTATCTTCTCACTCACCAATAATGTTTCATACTTAACAAACTTCAAACAAATGGTAAAAGTACGTTATCATTCATTTTTTGGGAACGTCAAAATCTAATGATTGAAGCTATTTCATTACGAATCATGGTAAAAAAGTCCGAAGTAAAAAAGTCCTAGAAAAAAAAGTCCGGAGAATAAATAAAAAAGTTCGAGATTGAATTATACATAATCAGTAACTGTCAATCAACTGTCGTCAAAAAAATAATATTTAAAAACAAAATTACGGTTTATATATGTATGTATAAAAATATTTAAAATAGAATGCTGTCGATAGCTAATTTCGCTTTATCTGCCGTTACTTTCAATCTCATTTTTCGGATAAGTGTCCTAATAGTCGGATGACCGTGGCTAACTAAATGACTAATTCTGTTATTCCACGATTCCCATATATTATTCGTACATTTTAACTAACCCTAAATCTTGGATTTTTCTGAAAGAACTTTGGCTCAAATTATAAAAGCCTCTTATAGTCAAATTTGAATCAAAAATTGTTTGAGCGGCAGAAATTAGAGCTTTTTCAAAATCAACATTTAAGTGCGTTGGATTGGGAAATAATTCGTGCTCTTCACATTTATTTAAAATAAGTTTGAACATTTCTTCCTAAATAGATATTGTCTTGCATTCAAAAAGACAGTACACTGCAGTTATATACAAAACATTTTTTTGAACTCTTATAACATAAAATTGTAAAAAATATTTAGGACCAAGGTTAAAATTACTATCACAATAACACGTTTTGGCCTCGTTTTGGTCAACATGTTTAAGCTGTCATCTGTTGCAAACAATACAATTCGTTCACCAGTTGGTGATTTACTATCAGCCAATAAAAACTGTTGTCAATTAACTAAAGCCCAGTCATCTGAAAAATTATAATAATATAAAAAAAAAATGTATTTAAGTATTATTATAAATTAACTTTATTTTAATCACAAATTATAAAAACTAGAATATTACCTATATAAATCAAATCAAATCAAAAATCCAATTTTCGAGGCTGGTTTGCAAAATTATTAATCACTTCTTCAGTGTCTATTGAAATACTGCGATGAATTGACATGAGGGCTAATCCTGTTAGTCGATTTTCACTTGTACTATTTCTTAAGTACGACTTCAATCTTTTTAACGTTGAAAATGATCTTTCCGATGATGCTGTTGATACCGGTAAAGTAACTAATATTGACATCAAGCACCATATATTTGGAAAAAAATCAGGGGATATCTTACTGAAAGTATCAATAGCAGACTTCGGAAACTCATTCTGAGGAACTTTTTTCCATTTTTCTATCCATACTTTTAATTCTGATTCTAGATATTATGACTATCGCGACGCACGAGTCGCACGACGGTTGGTCACTATCTTAATTACCTAGTAATACCTATTTCATATAAATTAAGTGAACAACAGAACAACTATTTTTATTTATACGCATCGCCTCGCCTGCAATTTTCATTTTTGTTTTATCCCATGTTGCGCTGTTGAGTTTTAGTTGATACATTGATTAAAAAAAATCGTATGAGTGCCGTATAGTGATGTGAGGAAGAAATTTCTATTATGAAATTTCTTAACAAAATAATTATTATATACATTTTTTACGTGCAACTATTTTGTTTTTATAAATTAGCAACACTGTTAATGTGATATCTTTAAAAAGGGACTCCTAATCGTATATTAGCGGGAAAATGTAAAATGTGAGTGATTACTGATAAAGTGATAACTGATAAATGATACTGATAAGTGATAACTGATTGAATAATTCGTTATTTCCTATACGGGCATACGGCTATACATTTGTTTTATTGTTTCTTTATTTGTTTTTTAAATTAAATTTACTGATACCATTTAAAAATTAGATCAAATTAGGGAATAAAATATTTATCTAAATTTAAAAAATAATTTTAAATTGATTAAAGCTAATTAAAAAAAAATTAAGGTTAATAAGTTGAATTAAAATTAAATTTTTAAAAACATATTTTAGAAATTTCTGGAAATTTCTTCAGAATTAAATTTCTGAAATTTAACATCTCTAGTGCCGTACCAACAAAAAATTTCGGGGGGGGGGGTCCCCTATATACGCCACTGCCTATATGCGATATGTAGGTTCACGGTGGAGTATGTCCACCTCCTATAGAGAATAAATATCTCTATCTATATTAACTAGGTATATCAGATGTATATCATAGGTACGAGTAAAACTCGACAAACCAGATAATTAAGATAAATAAAATAGTGTTTGATTATTACATGCAACTAAAAGTCAAGCAGTGTTCAAAGTCCAAAAAAGTAGTTATTGGTACATACGAGATTATTTATTAATTTGTGTTAGGTAAATAATTTAGTTACAATTTATATTTGTACTAATTGGAAGTTTGTTTGTGCATCACATAGTATTTTTTCTTTTACCCAATTATATGTACCGGACTTTTTCACCACAGACTTTTTTACTCGGACTTTTTGACGATGACAATCTGGATGAAAGAGTTAATGAAGACCTCAACGCAGGGTTGTATACAAAATTTAACACGATGAACGCCGAAGACCTGAATGAAGCTGTATACGTGAGTTCTAGGTGTGTTAATTATTATAATAAAGTTATTAAGTGTACAAGTAAGCTAGTGTATTTAAAAATCAAACTAAAATAAAATTGTCAGAGTTTTTATTATTTTTATTTCATACCCTTATATGTTTTCCAATAATTAATAGGTTTGGATAATAATTTAATTTTAAGATTTTCAGTGGATTAACGACGATACTATCTATTAATTCATAAAAAATTAATACCTTGAAAAGTAGACATTGAAAAATATGTAGGTAGGGGAACGTGAGGTAAAATGGGCCACGTAACATTGAACTGTTATTAAAATGGTGAATTTTTCACATATATGCTCAATATACATATCATATTAAATAAAAAGTTACATTTTTTTTTAAAAATCTCACTTGAATAATCCTAACTTTTATCAATAAATAATAAAAAAAGATTTTTGAAAAAGTGTCATTTGTCCCATTATACCCCAACCATGGGGTAATATGGGACAAAGATAAAATTGAAAAGTCATAATTTTCCTGTATTTACTATTTGTTTTTAATAATTACAAATATAACACAAGTTATTAAAATAAAAATGAATTTCAGTTAACATATTTAGAAACATACTCTGTATTCAGTCTTCAGTTTAATTTAGGAACATTTTTGTTTAATTTAGGAACATTTTTCACAAATGAAAGACATATTTTTTCCTTCGCCATCTTTCCCAGCACAAGACAAATGTGCCCATTGTGCACAGTCCTGGCAACATATCCACCCTTCATTAGATTCAGCATAAGTGTATCCACAATACAAACATTCAGTGTCATCTCTACTTAAAGTATGAGATGGTAACTTTTTGATTTTTTTCTTCGAAGGTTGATTCTCATCAAACAAATTCCGCTGACACTTTTTCTTGACAGATTTATTTATTCTTTTAGTTTTATTCTTGCTTTGATTTTGATTTTCAATTAGTTCATTCTTGTATGGTGTTCCAGTAAGAACAACAGTTTTTCTTCTTTTTTTAATTATTCTCTTTGTTAAAGAATTGCTTTCATTTGAAACATTACGGAAAAGCATAATATCTTTTGGGGAAATATTTTCAAATGTTGTTGTTTTTAATACATTGATTTGAGGACTGTGTGAACAACTAGGTTGCAAGTAATCTAAATCCAAGTTAATTTCTGAAATATCTGAAATAGTGTCTGGAAGTTTTCGTAATATTTCTACAAGACGGTCAGGAGATTTTGCTGCACTATCAGGTTCAATATTGATCGGTAAGTTTAAAGGTTCATATAATATTTCTTTCCTAGGTATATTTGTATTTTCAGCTGCCATAAAGTCAACTTCTTCAAAAACGTCGGGATTAAATGGCATAATCCCAGTCTTTTTAAAAGAGTTTACTGCGTTCAACATGGATGCAGCTTTCAGGAAGGCTGCTCCAAATATTTCTGCAATGTTTTTCAATGTTACAACTTTTGGAGTATTTGATCTCAGCCAATTTGTTACTTCCTTATCATAATATGTACTTATCGGTTTCATGATACCAACATCTAATGGCTGTAACCGGTGAGAACAATGTGGAGGAAAGCATAACATTACTACTCCATTGTCTCTAGCTAAGTCTAATAAAGCAATACTTTTTGTATGTGTTGCATGACTATCTAATAGTAATAGGACTGGATGTTCTTTAGATGCATTTGTACACTGTATAAACTTTTGTAGCCAGCGATAAAAAATATCAGTCTGCATCCATCCCCAATCATGAAATTCAGCAGAAAAACCAGGAGGGCAATTTCGTAAATAATCAGGATTCGATCTTACTCTTGGAAATATCATCAGTGGTGGCATAAAGATACCAGAAGCACTCATACATATTTCTACTGTGACCGTTTGCCCCCTTTCAGAAGATGTCAAGGACACAACTTGTTTGCGACCTTTTGAGGCCAAAACTTTTAATTTGCACTTGTGTACAGAACTAATACCTGTTTCGTCACAATTGTAAATTTGGGATGCTTGAAATTTGTATGTATCGAGTAACTCGCCGAGTAAATTGAAAAATGTTGATACCACTGGTTTATTGAAACCCGTTTCTGGTACTCGCATAGAAATATCTGGATGTCTCTTTAAAAATCCTCTAAGCCAATCTCGACCTGCCTCTTGTTTATTTACATTAAAAGTATGTGATTTATTATTTTTAATAGCTAGTTGATAAGCTAGCCATCTAAAATCTTCTGAAACTAAGCCAAATAGACGGGCTTCCATAATCTTGAGGTATTCAACTAATTCACTTTCTTCTTGTGTTGTAAAAACTGTCATTTTAGCACCAAGTTTTAATTTAAGTCCTATGTCTTTATTTTCTTTTTTCCTCTTCACCTGGAATATAAATTATAGTTACTACTTATCTGCATGTTTATTTTTAATTGTCATATAAGTATTAGGAAATCGTATAAAATATATGAGTAAATGCATTTAAATACTTTTATTTCAATAGGTACCCAAGTCAATGTATTTTTTTATTGACTCTTTACATAACATTGTGTATTTATATAATATAATATGTGATTCATTTGATAGTAAATTAAGTCATAATGATGAATATAATGACAAAAAAAATTGTGCCTAATTATATTTTTTTTGTTATACATAATTATAAGGTATAATATTATATTTTTAATTATATTATATTCTTTACATAGTTGTATTTTCCATTTAAATACTATTTTTAAGTATTTTTCTATTATTCTATTAATAATTGTAATGTAAAAATACTTTTAAAATTGCTTTGAGTTAAAAAAAAAACTATTTCAAATACATATTCATAATATAAAAAGTATTTAAATACCAATATTTTAATATAATGCTCAGATACATTACAACACTGACAATTATAATTATTAAAATATATTTTACCATTCTTTCTAGGAATATTGTACGATTCTTGGGCCTCTCTGTATGACATTGTCATGTTTGTAATTTCTTCAACAGCTTTTATCATAGCTATTGAAGACGACGATTGACGCTGGCTTTTTTTTATAGTTTCAAACCATTATTTACTAAAGCTATAGACAGATAATTAATCTTTAATGAGTGAATATAATTTACATTTAGTAATTAACTTCTAAAAAATAAAAATGGGGCATAATGGGCCTGTCCTGTTTTGCTCCATATGGCTTGTCCCGTTTTGCTCAAATTGGATTTTTAAGCTAAACTTAAGCTATAAATTTTAATTATAATAAGAGAAAACTTAACTTCAAGAGTTTATACAAAAGTGATTATAGTACTATAAGAAAAATATTTAATTATTCTTACCTTAAAGTCGTTCGGAATATTCATAAATATTATATGATAACAGTCGAAAAAATAAAAGATTGACTATAAATGAATATTCAACATATCTGATAACAAATTTTGTTCTAATCATAATTATAACCTAACCTAATCAGTGAGCAACTGTATTATTTTAAAATTGTAATTTAAAAGTATTTATATAATCATACTAGCTGACTTATGGAAATATATAAAAGACATAATAGACTATATTTTATACTAGTTAACTACAATATTTCTTGATAAACTATATTATCCAATCTTTGGTAAGGAGCATATATATAAACTTTTTGCTGAACTTAATCGAGAATATGCAACATAAAATTGGCCATGGGTGAAGCAAGGATCTGTATTATCGATGACAGTAATTTTTAATGTTTGCCTTGCGCCTTGTTAATGGTCATCGTGAAGCAGAGCTTGAGTTTAAATTCGAATGGATAGTCAACTGTTATAATTGGAATTTTTGGAATATAAACAATATCACCTTTGGCAGCCAGTCAGAATTATCGCCTCAATAACTTTCTTTTTTAAAGAATTTACTTGTAGCCTTGTGCCACTGCATAGTTTTGGTACATTTAAATTCCGTATTTAAATACTAGGAGCACCAACTTTCAAAGTGAGTTTGTGCGGGGGCAGTTCAAGTGGATTCAATAAATTCAAAAATTTAATTGGAAAATTGATCGCTTGATCTTGATCAAAAACAGAATCGATCGAAAGGTAATTTTCTTGTTGAGCTTCCAACGTACCGAAGATTATTTCGTTGATTTTACAGACTGCGGCATTTTTGGAGCAATAAAATAGCAATTGGCTTATTTTCTCTGAAATGTCTGATATTTCCTTGTAAACTTTCGAAATTAATTCATCTTGTCTTGAAACTGTGGTGGCAAAAGAAGGGTTAATTGCTAATGTGGCACTTTTCTTCTATTGCGTCCCATTTCCAATATTCAACAGAGTCTTTGAAAATTCGGCTGCGTTTCTGTCCGTTCCTAAAACTACTCGCATATTCGTAGTGAGTTTTAAAATTTGAACATAAGACCACAGAAATTAATTTTAAAGTAAGCATTAATTTCATCGCTTTTTGAACCCCTTGGTACTGCCGGTAATATTTGCCTGAAGTCTCCGGCGAACACCACTATTATACCCCCATTGGACGTTGGTCGTCTCTGAGATCTCTGAGAGTGCGATCAAGAGCTTCCATTCCAGCTTTATTTGATATAGTTGCTTCATCCTGTACTATAATTATAAGATCAACTTATAATTTATTTATACATATTTAGTCAAAAATAGAGGGTTTGGCCAGAAATCGCCGATGTTATCAATGTGAAATATAAGTCAACCTTTGAAGCATGGTGGTATTTATTTTATACCACTTTTAGAAAATCCTACTCTTCCACGGTGGTATAAATTTACTACCACTATAGTATCATATTCTCTTTGTTGTTATAATTGACTGGTAGATGGCGTAATCGTCAACAAAATTATTTCTTATCGATTAGACAGAAAAAATATATCGAGAAATGTTATCACACCTCAATTAACACGATTTGTTTGTTCTATTTGGTTTATAAAATAGTAAAGAACCTATACAAACTCAAATAATAAAGACAAGTATCAATTTAACATCAAAAATGTATATATTCTGGTGGTATATTATGTATACCATTGTGCATCTATAACCATTCCTAGACTGTGTCATTTCTATCATTTTTTGACGTTTTTAGTTTTTACTTTGTTATAAATTAGTTTTTACAGATAATAATATGGTTCGTATTTTAAATGATAATGATATAGTTAATTGCATATTTGATAGTGATGTAGAAGTTAGTGATTTACCTTCAGATAATGATAGTTATGTGGACGATAAAGATGAAGATCCTAATTTTTTACCTATTACAACTTCTAATATCCTCACTGTAGTTGATTATAGTAGTTATTCGAGTAGTGAATCAGAAGTTGAAGTACCTATTGCATCTAAAGTTAAGAAGAGAAAATATACTAGTAAGAATACAAGTAGTGTAGTCAACACTAATAATTTGCAAAATGTATTACTTCCTACTACTTTTGATCAGCCTTCTGTAATATTACCCACTCAAACTGTTGAGTATCCATTTGTTGAGCCTAAATGGGATAAACAAAATGAAGTTTTTACTAATCCAGTATTGTTATCTGACTCAAATTTATCACCAGATTTACTTTCAATGGAAAATAAATCACCTTATAACTTATTTCTACAAATGTTTCCACATTCTCTTATTGAAGTTATATTATTTCAAACAAATTTATATGCACAACAATCCCACAAACCATATATACCAGCTACTAAACAGGAACTTAAAACTTTCTTAGGTCTAAATATTTTAATGGGTTTGAAAAGACAACCATCTTATAGATATTATTGGAGTACAGCACCAGATTTGAATGACTCATATACAGTGGTCGCCGCTTAATGTAATCACTTTGGTACGGGACATAACTGATAACATAATCCGATTGATAACACTAAACAAAAAAATTAAAAAACGTATAATTATTTTATTTATTATTATTTATTTCTAATTAAAGTATGTAGGTATAAATTGGTAATTTAAAATTTAAAAATAAAAAATGTAAATAAATATATGTAGGTACTACCATTAACTTGAACAATATTTTTTTATCGATGTCTGTTTTTTTTTTACCGTTAAAAGATCATTGATAAAATGTTCGTATTTGTATTGTAATTCAAAATTTGATGAATGTTGTTGCACTCCCCTTCGTAATACTCGTAGAGCCTCTCTCATTTCCGAAGAACTTGGAGGTTTTTCAGTATCTGTTTCTTCATTTTCAATTTCTCCAGGTTCATTTGTTTGTGATAAAGCATGTACAATATCTTCTTCAGTAAAATCTGTTGTAGTAGGTATATTTTCATCGATTTTCAACCAATTTTCAAAATCTAAGTCTACTTCTTCATATTCTTCTTCTTCCTCCTCCTCGACACCTTCTGCAAAACCTCCATGTTTAAAACAATTTCGTATTGTTTTATCTGTCACTTGGTCCCAAGCCATTGTTATAAGATGTAATGCATCTAAGAGGTTGGTTTGTTTTGCTAATTCATTAGCGGACAATTTTTCTTGATCATTTATATTTTCTATATTGTCTATTATTCTTGTCCGCATTTCTTTGTGATAATATGATTTTAAGTTTTTTATTATTCCTTGGTCACATGGTTGTATTAATGATGTTGTATTTGCTGGCAAAAATATGATTCTAATAATCTAATGTGTTTTAAAGATACACTAACCACGTGTGCAGGACATTTGTCAATAAGTAAAACGGTTTTATTATTTAATTGTTTATCCCACTTTATTAACCATTCGTTAAAAATAACTGATGTCATCCAAGCATTTGTGTTGGCGTAATAATCAACTGGTAAACATTTTACAGATTTAAAACAACGAGGATTTTTACTTTTCCCTATAACCAAAAGTTTTTGTTTTTTACCTGACATACTCGCACAACATAGGACAGTGATGCGCTCTTTTGATATCTTACAGCCTTTTGCGTTTTAATTTTTGAATAAGTAAGAATGCTCAGGCAAGGCACGATAAAATAACCCATTTTCATCAGCATTATAAACATTGTCGGGCGTACATTCTGAAATAATTTTTGGCCATTCAGTTTTTAACCAATTTTCTGCTGCCGAGAAATCCGCGTCTTTTTGTTCTCCGTACGTTCGTTTGTAAACAATATTTTCTCGTTTCTTCCAGCGATGAAACCATCCTTCTGAGGCAATAAAATTTTCTATACCCATTTTTTTTGCAAGTTCTTCAGCTTTTTGACGCAATATTGGACCATTAATGCGTGCATCATTTTTTCTAACATTAATAAACCATAATAATAATGCTGATTCAACCTGTTCTTCTTTCCCACTGCGTATCCTCTTTATGTTTGGATTTTTATTAAGTGTTGCTGAATTTTCTATTTCAACTCGTTTTTTTAATAATTTACACAATAACGGTTGGGAAATTTGTAGCTTTATAGCTGCTTCTCGCTGTCCCATTTTTGGTAAATTGTCGTAACTTTGTAATATTGACAATTTATCATAAATTGTTAGGTCATTTCTTTTTCTTTTTTCACTCATTTTTACGCACACGCGACATGGATGCATACAAACGCGATACTGGTCGACGGGCAGCGACGGTACTGTCTGAATGGTGTAAGAACAAAAATTATATCAATGTGTATAGACATTTTTATCTTTATTATGAGCTATTCGACGAAAACTTAGACATTATTTTCTTTATCTAATAACTACATAATGATGATTTTATGACCTCAAACTGATAATATTATGCGGCGTATTGATTACAATAGCCGACATAATTTACACATATAAGTATACATCCGGCCCGTACTTATACTTTTCGATAACAATAAACGTTTGATAACATTAACCGTGATTATAATAACGCGGCGTCCTACGTGAGCGAACTCAACGCGAACGCGGTGCGACGCGAATTGACGCGAAAATTTCAAACAATTGCCTTCGCCGGAAGTGGCCTACGTAGTCAAATGCGAAGCGATGTGTTGCGGCGCGATGCGATCGCGATCAAATAGTTTGATATTTTCGCGCGTATAGTCGCGTCTGAACGTGTCTGAACATGTTTGAACGAGTCAGTATAGTGACATAACCTGAAGATATTTTATATGACAACTTATTTTATTTTACATTATTATTATTTTATGGATCATCACGAACACTGGTCTAATAATTTTCATTTTCCATTTTCTATTGCTATTGACATTACAATGCCTGAAAATTTGATCAGCGCTGTCCAAGAACGCCCTGCATTGTGGGACAAGAGGTGTAAGAATTATCATAATAGATTATTAGCACACCGTGAATGGGAGGAAGTTGCCAAAATAATTAATAACACATGTAAGTACATATGACATATTTTTATTCAAACATAATTATATTTACATTCTTTGTATGGGATGTTGTTCAAAATACAATTTAAAATTTTCTCTCACTTGCGTAGCTGCACGTGATGAAGCATTAAGTCTTTTTTGAAAATCATTTTGTAGTATTCCTGGTGTGTTTCGGTATGAATCCTGGAATAATCTAACTTCAGTGTCATTTATTGATTCCAAATCGCGTATGATGTTGTGTAATAAGGTTATGGCCTTTACAATATGAACTGCGTTTTCTACATTGGTTTCGATAGGTTTTTGCAGAATTCTGAACTTAGAGCTTATAGAACCAAACGAACATTCTACCACCATTCTTGCTCGAGATAACCGATAGTTATAATTATCTTTAGCATCGCCTTTAGTTGTTGTTTTTTCAGGAAATGGTCTCATTAAATATTTCTTTAGAGGAAATGCTGCATCCCCTATGAGAACATAAGGAGTTTTGATACTGGAGCCCGGCAACAATTCTTCTTTAGGTAATTTTAGTCTTCCCGTTTCTATAGCATGCCTAAAGGGACATTCATCAAAAACGCCTGCGTCATTTTCTTTACCATAGGAGCCCACGCTCACCATAACAAACTTATAATTTGCATCAGTTACAGCTAATAACCCGATTGAAAAGAAAGATTTATAGCAATAATACATGGAACCAGAGTTGCTTGGTTTTTTTATACGTATGTGTTTTCCGTCGATACTTCCTAAACAGTTGGGGAATTGCCATCTGTCCCAGAAACCTTGCGCTATTTTTTTAAAATCATCTTCTGTTGGTTCAGGCATGTGTTTCGATAGTAATGTTGTCCATATAGCTTTACATACTTCTGAAATGATTTTGGAAATCGCCGATTTTGAAATTCTGAATGAGAAAGCGAGTTGCCGGAACTGTATACCCGTGGCTAAGTATCTGCAGAAACGATAATAAGTATATTATGTTTTCAAAGTAACTTAAATTTCATCGATTTTATTGATTTAATAAATAAATAATATTATATTAATGGTAGGTTAGGTAAAATTTTGTGAAAATATTAGCATTTTCTAACACCATAAAATTTTCAAAATATTTTGAATTATTTTTAGCTGTTTAAGGACATTTTCAGTTTCCAATTTTTTTATTTTTTTATTTTTATGAATGTCAATAAAATTTTATAAAATTGCTTAAAATTTTTGAAAATTTAATAGAAGGCTCCTAATATATTGTTTAAAAGGCAGATGAAAAATATTTAAAATCCGTAGTCACAATTTAAAGTTCAAATTTTGAAAAATACGTAAAAATTACGAAATATTTTAAAAATTATTTACTGAGTTTATATTTTGATTTTAAATAAACCATACATTTTGAGAATATTTTGATTCGTTTTTAGCTTTTTACGGAGAAATTCAAATTTCGATTTTTTTAGATTTTTTTCTATAAACATCAATAAAATGCTATTTGTTCAGTAAAAAAGCTTGAAAATTAATACAAGGCTCCTGTTACAATAACAGTTGAAAAATATTAAAAATACATAGATAAAAAAAAAATTATCTAGGCTCCACACGATATAGGGAATCTTGTGTTGAAATTTCAAATCTTAGTTATAAAAAGAAATATTTCGCAATAAATTACGATTTGAAGCCCTGATTAAAAAAATACATTCAACCATTTCGACTCTTATTGTTATTTGTTATCACCTGGAGTATCAATACTTTTTTATTTCAGCTGATGGGGCCAAAAAAAAATGGAAAAATTTAAGGGATACTTATGCAAAAGAATTAAAAAAAATTCCCAAGCCTCGTTCTGGTGCTGACGCTGACAATGAACCGGAGTACACAGGAACTTGGCCATATTTTGAGTCCATGTCATTTTTAAAAGTTATTTTAAAACCCCGAAAACAAGATGGAAATATTATTGAACCAGAGGAATCAGCAGAAAGCTATTTAATAGATTCTTCTGAGTCTACATGTGCTAGTCTAGTAGACAAATTTGACACAAACATGACACAAGATAATTTTGATAGCTTTTCTCGGGATGACCCTCAACTCCAGGAATCTGAACTTGAACGGTCTGAGTCGGTCATGACAACAGAATATGAAACTGAAGCAAGACGTAATTATAACATCTCTTCAGCCTCGTCCTCTACAAAAACTACGACAACACAAAAAAGAAAACGTAAAGATGATGGATTAGAAGCATTTATTCAATTAGAGAAAAAGAAGATTCAAGTTTTGAGGCAGGATCAACAAGACAACAATGACGATGACTTACTTTGGTTCAAATCGATGTTACCATACATGAAAAAGTTGCCTTCATTAAATAAGTTGCGTTTCAGAACACAGATGCAGGAGCTGCTATTTAAGGAGTTGTCAAATTTAAATAAACAACAAGTACCAGAATTTGATTCACAAAATTCATTTTTTCCTAAAGATTATGAAACCTTATAATCTTAAACTTCAAGAAGAAGTAATTATAAAATTTGAATTTGAAATAAAAATTATGATTTAATAATATGTTTGGTTTAAATTTGTTACTTTTGGCAATCACAATTTGCAGTAAAACTTACTTTTATAAAATGTCTACATAAAAATAAATGTATTTTAGATTTTCATTGCATTATAAATTTACCTTATAATTAATTACAGTAGAACCACGATAACAGGAACATCTATAATTCGAATTATCCTTAAT
Source organism: Nasonovia ribisnigri (assembly GCA_027563435.1). Lineage (NCBI taxonomy): Eukaryota > Metazoa > Arthropoda > Insecta > Hemiptera > Aphididae > Nasonovia > Nasonovia ribisnigri. The sequence continues at coordinate 913,647 of JANEHU010004942.1, read as the reverse complement.
TCGAAATTCGAAGGAATATTTTGGCCCCGACTTTTCAACTTTTACATAAACTTTTTTCTATAACTCGTATTTTTTCTTGCCTCAGATCTATTCAAGTTATCGAGGTTTTACTGTATATTATAAATATATTACAAATATAAATTGTCTTTTACCTTAAAGTAACCATTAATCGTTCTTCAACTGAAATAGGTTGCTGGAAATTAGTAGGTTTTAATTTCAGAGCAGGTTTTATAGCGTCAACGATATAATCAAAAGTTGTAACATCCGAGCATATCCCTTAAAAACCAAAGGCTGACTTTTCAGTTCTTCATATAAATGGTGAAATTCTCCATGAGTATGTCTTTCTAGATAAATAATGTTGGTTTCATTTCTTTGTCGTTGGTGGAATTTCTTCATGAGTTTGTACTTAAGGTACGAATTTTCCATTAAAAACCCTTTTCGTACGTCCATGATCAATGTACTATCCCTAATAGCCAAAATATCCTCCCAGGAAGGTCTATGGACGGTCTTTTGTGACCCACAGACCATCAACAGGAATTTCCTATTCCAGTCATAGACTGTACGGGAAGGTCTTAAGACGGTCCATAGACTTCCAAACGTCCGAGTTCCGACAGTCCTTCCGACCTTCCCAACAGGAATCGAACCGAACTCAACTCCCAGACGGGTCATATTGGTACCTAAATGAGTTTTGTTTGGGTCGTGATAATACCTTAATAGCACCAAAATAGGTTATACTGGTTCCAAAAATGGTCTTATTAGAGTATTATTTAGCTTCCTGAAATGGTCGACACACTTCCTAAATCCACTACAAAAGCTACCTATTTGTGGTATTTTTAGTTCCTATGAGGGCAATGACGCAAATAGGGGGAGGCTTATATCCCAATACTCCCAGAAACCCCTAAAAAATATTAATAGGTTAGGTATTTAAACTAAAAAAACAATGGGGAATAAGGCCCCCTGAAAAAATGTCTGTTTTTGCCACTACTTCAGCATATATTTCCTATTTTAACCTGTAATTTAATATATATTTTTTAATTTGAATCCATGTATTGTCAACTGTGTTTTGTTTTGATAGGTAATTAATATAGTTTTATAAAATACGAAAATTGGTACACAATATATTAATTTTCAATTTTTCTTTTAAAAATCTTATTGGCATCTATTCTTACCACAAAAAGCTCACATCGTTCTTCATCTCAATACATCATTCATCTATAATATTATGTTATATGTATCATTATAAGCATTGATATAAATAAAATATTTTAACATTTAATGAAGGTACATAATATTTATTAAATAGTGAAAATAAAAAATATATTATACTTTGTTTATTTTAATAATATAATAACTACTAGATATAATATAATAAATATTACATACATTATATTTATAAAATTGAATATTTTTGTTAATGAATGTAATTGGACATAATTCCTTTTATGAAATTAAAAAAAAAAAAAAAGATAATAATGTAAAATATAAAATAAATATTACATACATAGATATTTATAAAATTGAATGTATTTGTTTATGAATGTAATTGGACATAATTCTTTTTATGCAATTAAAAATAAAAATAAAATAATGTACTCATCATATTAATATTAAATAAAAAGTGTATAATATAATGGATAAGATAAAACTGAAGGATTATATAATTATGTATTAACATGATTATTATTATGAACATCCCTTTGATAGCGCTCTTTAGAATGTTTTAGCCATCCAGAAACCGCCTTGTTGATAGTTGAGACATTAGAATCCTTGACATTTTTTAGAATCACTCCTAAAACAAAATACAAAATAATAATTATTTATTATGACACAATATAATATATTTTCAGATCGAGATCACGCTTTATAAATAATTTAAAAATATTTTTTATTTTAATATGTATCTAACCTGTTATAACTTTGAAAATCATAGAGCTCTTAAGTGGTTCTTTCTCTTTTTTGTTCATTGGCCCTTTTCCAGTGAGAGAAATTTGCCTTCCAAGATTATTTGTAAATATTGTGTCCATTATGGATTTTGTTACTTTACTAACACTATAACCACGAAACTCTTTTAACATTTTCATCTATAAAAAGTAAAACAACTAAGTCACGGCAACAAAAAAATTAATATAAAATAAAAGTATTTTATACATACCAACTGCTTACAAAACATTTTATCAATTGCTAATTTATTATTAATATCTTTTAAACAATCAAGATTGTCTATGGGAAAACCTTCCAAAATTGCATCATCACCGTTAATAGTTTCATCATTCTCGTTATTAAAATGGACTTTATGTAAGATATTTTTAAGCATTTCTTCTTGTCTACTTAAGTTCAACAAAATTTTATTCACTTTTATGCTTAACTCTGTAACAATATTTACTGTATATTGTATGCTTTGTTCTTTGTCTGAAATATCATTAACAAACTTCATAAATTGATCATTTTAAACTAGGTAATTAATAAATAAATTACAAACATCTATACTCTATTCAAAATAAGACTGGCTTTGTTCCGTGGCAGCGCCCGACGTGTCGCCGTAGTGGGGACGGCATCGGCCATATGTCTAGGGCTGCCCGACAAAAACTGGTCACTGCTTAGTCACGGTCTTATTTTGAGTAGAGTATAGACACAACACAAAATTAATGTATGTATTATTGAATATTATCAATAGGTATAATGAATCATTTAGCAATTATTTACCTTTAGATTTCTGCTTAGCTGGTGATTGAGATGAAAATAGCTTCTTTTTAATAGAAATAGTTTTTGTGTTGGGTGTTTTAAGGTCAGTTGAAATTATGAATGGTGACAGTGGCATGCTCAGAATTTGATCTATTTGATAATAAATTAATAAAGTTTAAAATTATTTTAATATTTAAATGAAATCAGAGTGTATACATTATACTTACTATGCAGAGGACTTTTATCAATACTTATGTTGTCAACATCTATCATTTTAGACTTTATAGGAGATTTGGAAGCACCTAAAAATATATTTTAGTTCATCAATTAAATAATAAAAACAATATTTATATAAATTAGTTAACTGTTGTATTATACTTTCAAGTATATCTAATTTTCTAATTTAATAATAATAATGATTTTTAGAAACTTCAAAAGTAATTTAATATAATATTATGAATTAATTTATAGCAACTATATACACTATACTTACTATGCAGAGGACTATTATTAATACATATTATGTTGTCCACATCTATCTTCTTAGACTTTATAGGAGATTTGGAAGCACCTAAAAAATTAAAAAATATATTTTGAATCATAATAAACTTAAATAATAGTTATAAAAACGAATCAATAATATTATACTTTTAGCAATATGATTATTTGTTTGATGATCACCGCCCATTGATTGTTTTAATGGTGACTTTTTTAATGCTGTAAAAATATAATATAATTATTTTGTTAAAATGTTTAGGTAAATATTATTTACAGGATAGATCTGTGAAACGGCCGATTTTAAAAATGTGTTTTCTCAATAATAGTTTAAAATAAGAATGCTCACTTAAATATCATTAGTTTAAAATCAATAGGCCATTTAGTAAACATATGGAGCACTGGAGTGGTAAACACAATGCTTTTTCAATAAATAATTGTTATATGTTAAAATAAAATAACTTAAATTTTCAAAATTAGAGTAGAAATTGCCAATAAGGCAAAGCTACCTACCAGAGTTTAGTAGAAAACATGTGAGGAAAAATAAAAATAGATGGTCATTTTAGGAAATATTCTTTAAAAAAAATGTCATGTACGTTATATGTAGGTACTTGTTTCTAATATATTAATAATTGACTTTTATTCCTTTTTATACTTTAGGTACAACTACACTTTGAAAGTCGGCCGTTTCTGTGTCCCCACTTTGTACATATGTCATCAACTTAGGAAAATAATATTTTTATGAATTTAATTAAGAAAAGCACATATACTATGGATATCTATTTCATGAAGTTTAATCAATTATTGAGTAGGAGTGTAGCATATGAATTACCTAAATATAGTAAATATTTATAATTACTAAAAGTAAAAACATACTTTTTGATAATGATAACGAACTGTAAGATTTTTTATCTGAAGACATCTTATAATTGGAGCTATCCAACATTGACCAAACTGGGACTGCATTATCTTTGTCATGCTGAACAAATTGATCATCATCATCTGAAGTATACATTAATACATAACAATTTAGTTACAACCTATAATTTAAGTGTTTAGTTGGTGTAAGTATAGTCAGTACGTATTAAGTTGTAAAGGGCAACATTCATTAATCATTACATACATATTGCAATATATTACCTGCAAGTGATTTTGAAAATGGATGTTTCGGTAATGGGTAATTTGATAAAGAATGAGAAATAGTTGTTTTTTTTGGAGTTGTTTGTTGAATATTTTTTACTGGAGAAATCCTTTTATGCTTAGCTCTTTTTGCAGCCAATATTCTTCTTTTGTTTTTAGATAATTTTTCATCATGTTCTGAATTTATATCTTCAGTTTCCGATAATTCAATAGCAAGCTTTAATTTTTGCTTGGCTCGAATGAAATCATCTTCACAAGTAATAAGTTTAAAAAATATTAAATTTTTTTATAATTTTAGATTATAGAACTATGAACTAAACTAGTACCTGATGAAGCCCAAATTTTAACAATTTTAAATGTATTCCAATTAGATTTATACGGCACACTGTTGAAGATCATTTTATCATATGTTCTTGAGTTCATTTCTGTACAATTTGGAAAATAAGATAGGGACTTGTTGAATAATATCCAATTCTTTGGAACAAGTTGTACTCCATCTTTAAACTCAACCACAACATATTTTCTGTCAACATTAAAATATATATTGATGATATTAATGTTTATTTAAAATATACATTATTAGGTAAATATACAGTTATATACAGTAAATATTTTTTAAATTTAAAATTTTTTTATTTTTTATTTTATGTTTAATTGTTTAATAGCTAAAGTTGTGGTCTTTCATCTTGATCTACATGTAAAAGAGGGAAAACTGCAAAACTGTTATAATTTCCGAGTATTGGAATACAATAATATTTTAGAATAACACATTTTAATAACCACATATCGGTTTTATGTGATAATTTTGATACCTCGTAAATACCAATATGAGTTGATGAACATGGTACAGTGTACAGAGCTCTTTTTTCTAAAAACTTTTTTCCAATCACAACATGGTCTTTGTACTTTGTGTTGTAACAAATATTTTCCATAAGAATAATTTCTCCACTGTCTAATCCACAACAATTATTAGCCTTATTTTGAATAACTATTTTCATACCATTAAGTTTAAATATTGAATATTGAGGGTCTACACATCCTTCTAATAGTGGTCCATTTGTATGAACATTTAACACATATGACTGTTTCTCATTAAAATTATTATGTAAATCAGTTCCACAATTAGTCTCTATTTCTTGAAGACGTCGTCCAATTTGTTGAAGTGGCTTATCATATTTTTTTAACAGTGATTTTAATTTTTGCATGTAATTTTCAAATGCAAATGTGCTAAATGTATCTAAGCAACCAAAATTTCTAACGTCATCTACGATATGCAATAGGCCATGTATATTATGGGAAACATGATGTTCACCATAAATTACTTTAAAAGTTGAAACAAAGTGTTGTAATAACTCTTGTGAATAAACTAAATGGCATTCTTGAGAACATAATTTTTTAGAAACTAAAATTGATATAGCGAAATGTAGCGAAAGAAAATTATTATATACTTCGGGAGCTAAAATATTTTTAAACACAGCTGGTCCAATATACAATAATAATTGGCGAAATTCCGTCCCTTTCCATTGGCGATAATGCCATATACCTCTTGGTTTTCTTTGAAATTCAAATGGGCAATATGGTCTAATTGTTTTCTCTATAAAATCAGACACTTTTTTTATTTTACTGAATGGAAGACGAACTTTTAAATCATCACAACACCATAAAATAATAAGTTTCTTCATATTTCCTAGTAACACTAAATGTAAATAATCTAATGGAATATTAGTAACTAGCCCAAGTTGTGGTATTTGTTCTAATATACTAGTCCTCAAATGATATTCTTCATCAGATTTAAAGATAAACTCTTCATCTGTTCGCTTTCTACTTGGAATATCAGAAAAACAAATTCTTGTTTTAATATATTTGCCTACATCCCAACATTTGGTACAACTCGAGTAACCCGTGTGTCCTTTAACACCCAAAATAAAAGACTTTGCGGGAGCATCTGAACAAATAATTTTAATACAGCACTTATATATTTTACCATTATTTTCCAAGCCATTTTCAATAAGTTCTTTAGCTTCTTTAACAAAATCTTCTAAAAATTCAGAAGCATATTCAGGTTTTTTCGAACTACCATGATATATGCCAATAATAAATACTTTGTTAAAATCTAAAATTTTTCCTAAAATTGGCCATAATTGACTACCAGATGACTTACTTATTGGGAGACCATCTACACCAATCATAAGTTCAATTTTATCATTCTGATAATGTTCAAAGTTATTTAAAATGTTAACTATTCCTTTTTCCAGGCCGTAATGCCAATAATGTCCAAAATTTATTTCTTTAATTTGCATTGATCGAGGAGTGTTTAATAATGTTCTGGGGTCATTAGGCAAGTTACTATGACAAGGATGAGTTTGTAAAACTTTTAATAAACTGCGTAAAGATGTATGACTTATGCGTTCTTTAACTGCCCATGTTGCTAATAATTCGTTAAAAGGTAATTCTTTTGAATTTGAGTTAAATTGAAATGGTATTATAGTATTTAAATCATTATTATGAGTAGAGAAATTATTTTCTTGATTTATGATATTTATATTTTCAGGGTTCAAAGATGCATTATCATCAATAGGCGGATTTATTATTTTATGATTATCATTAGTTTCTATATTAGTATTAATAACATTAGGAAACAACATATTTCCTACATTTTTTATACGCTTTTGAATTCTACGTCTCAACTGTCTCGTGGAAATATCATTTACTGGACGTAAATCCCTAAATATAATAAAAACAAAAATATAAATAATGTTATTTAAAACAGAAACTTTTTATTATATATTGAGAGGAATTATTGAGTTAATTACCTATTGGTTTATTTTACAAATGAATTTTTAATGAAAACCTAACCTTTTAAACTATGAATAATAAATAGTAGCTAACAATTAAATACTAGACTAATGTTATGATAAAATGATCATCACAATATCTCTGGTTAGGTTAGGTTACTACCTATATATTAATGATTTGAGGTATACCGGTATGGTAACATATACCTACATGCCAGTTATACATGTTATTTTGTATGATTTTAGAAGCATGTGTTCTCTCTATACATAACTTATGACAGAAAATGTTTTCAACAGAAATCAGAAACAATTTTGTGTTGTAAGTTTTAATAATACAATGGTTAATGGATTGACAAACTATTAAACTTAAAACTAAGAATAATATTATCTGTGTTTTCATGTTTATTTGAATATTTTAATTTATGGGATATGTGTATAAATGTATAAATGTATAATAATATGAAAAATCACAAAATAAAAATTCTTATAGGAGGTATCTAGCTTAAAAATTGAAAAATTGAAAAAAAATGAACATGCAAACACAGATCTTATACTTTTTGGCTTTTGATAATAATATTTATTATATAGGTAGGTAGGTAAACAGTCGCTATTTTTTTTTTTATAATACTAAAACAACAAAATTGCTTCTGCCTTGCCTACGCAAATTTGTTACCTATTTAGATAATATAAGTACCTATGTTGTACCAACGTATACATGGAGACAATTAGAAAACGTTATTGATAATAATTAATTAAAATATTCTACTAGCTTAATTATTGATATTTATTAGGTACCTCGTACCTATCTATTGTATAAACAATAGGTAGGTAATGCATAGCTACTTAATGATAAATCATATTATATACAGGTAGAAACATTTTAAATAAAAGCGATACGTAACAATATTATATTAAAACTAATATAATATTTACGGTAGGTCATAAGTACTTGTACAAATTATTATAATTACCTGACATCATTACTTCGCTCCATTTCCCGCATATCTTCTGATTCCGAGCTAGACATGGTGGATGGCGGAACAGCAAACGCGTACAGAACGCTCACAGAACGGCACTATATAATAATATAGTGCACAACGCGTATGCAAGACAAATTATTATGAAAAGACGACGAACTTGACGAAGCCACGAGGGTATTGGATATGGTCATATACTCATATGGACGTCGGACGTCTACAACACTCTACGCGCACGGTGATATCTAAATCGAACGACAACGGACAAATAAGAACATAATACAGTTGAACTTGTAGGAAGGTGGGAAGGGCGGGGTATGCAGATACCAGATCATAATCAAAAACCCAGGCGGCCTGCAGCTATAACGCGATAAGCAATGGCTAAAAATAATATTATACCAATTTAATATTATAATATTATTATTATTATTATTATAGACGTCTGCCACACATAAGTAAATATTATATTTATCACTTATTAGTAATCACTAATCAGTATGACAGTATGGTCAGTATGTACTATACGTATATACAGACAGTTACATTTAATAACAATATCACGATTCACAATGATTTGTGTTGAATTAATAATATGCCAAGTCAAAGTAACGATACAATATTAATATACTGAATACCAATTTAGTTATATTACTTATTAGTATAGGTACATAGTTGTATTTACTGTTGTAGTAGGTGAGAATGAAATATTGAAATCCTAGTAGATACCTACAGATAAATATTATATACCTACACAATAATACACGCGTTATATACCCACATAATTTAGATTTATATTATGGTAGTCAGAATGATGTATGCATATATTATTAGGTATTTGCAGTCTTAAAAATTAATGTCATAGGTACAGCCATTGATTATAGAATAGAATAATAGTCTATTCTTTAATCAATGGTACAGCTAATAATAGGAACAGGGATTTTGTAGGTACCTACTTAAAAGTTAAAAGTTACCTATATACTCATAAATCATTATAATATATAACTATATATTATATACTTTGAACAATAACTGTATAATAATTAATCGATGATATAAAACTATAAATTATTACTATAATTGTATATAATATAGGTAGTGTCGTAGTGATGAATAAGTATAGGTAGGTTGTAAGTCTGTAGCTGCAGGGTACCAGCTATAATTATTGTATTTATATATACTCTTAAGTCTTAAGTCGTAGGCGTATTATTTTTACAATTATAAAAAATGTAGTATATCAAGTTTTGTTAATTTAATTGTTTAGTTAAAACTTTGAGGAAAGTAATAATAAATAACAATAATATTGACAGCAGACGTAATGTCTGATAGTCGTTTATAATGAATGATAGTTTTTAAACAAAGTTTAAAGTAATTAACAGTAATTTACAAAAGTTAATAGAATACTATTAATTAATTATTCGGAAACAATAATCAGAATTTTATGAGATAGGTAGAACATAATTATATTTTTTGCAGTATCATTATACATAATATTATTAATTTATTTTTAGACCAATATATAACTCATATATTATATAGTATAGGTAGTAAAAAATTAGGTAGGTACCAAAATGGCATTTATATATAATATATACATATCATAATTTTGTATTTTTGTACACAATATATATTATATCCTAGGAAGCGACAATTTAATTCATATATAAGCACACAAAATATTTTAACCTAAATGGAACGGTCTTAGGAAGGTCTTGTCGGTTCCCATCGGGAAGTTCCTACTATGACACAATTTGGAACTAAGTAGGAAGTACCTAGGACGGTCGGTGCTATTAGGGCAGTGATCAGTGTCGACGGACGTGACTTTTGGTTACAATAATAAACTTTTGGGGGAAACAGGTTGCTCTGTCGGTCGCGCGGTAGCGGGCGCGCCAGCGATGCGCAACGGCGGCGGTGAGTGGCAAGCTGCGACATCGACGAAGCGGACACTGCATTGTGTAGGGGTCGGGGAATATAATATATTATATGACATTGTTATAATTGTTGTATTTTCGGTGCGCTGTCTTATGTAATAATAATTAATAATACGCCCGTGCGCAGAGTCTTATGTGACCCGCCACAATATTGTTAATAATATACATCGTACCATATCAGGTACGCTCGAGAGATAATAATTATAATGATATATTGATATTGATGCAAAAGGTAGACTTGGGGAGTATAACAAAAACGCCAAAAATTCTGTGACGTTACACTACCTAATAATATACATAATCTACTAGAGAATTTTAGGTTTTGAATCCATTTTCTAAACTTTAAGCAAGAGAATCGTAAACAGGTAGCGGTCAATTTCCCTTTTTACAACCTAATTAGTTTCCTTGAAAAATCCAAAAATACTCAAAAATATTTTTGTCCGGTTTTCACCCTAATAACATTTTTTATCCGAACTCTCAAAACAGTGATTTTATTTTCGCCCAAAGTAATATTAGGTATTCATCGTTAACGAAAAAACTATTTCGGTTAGGTACCTTTTTTTTATTGAAAAATGAATTCAATTTTCAGTGGTTATCCATCTCAGATTTTCAGATTTCTTATTCGCTTTTATGTAAGTTATCACTTATCCATGTGTCATCACTGAAGAATATATTTTTTTTATATTATCAGACAATATATCGACCATTTATTTGAAATAAAAAAGAAATTTAACCATTTTGACTGCAGTTTACTAATTTTATATTTAAGACTTAAATACGTAATATTATAATGTTAATTATATAACAGGCAAATCTCAGACAAAACTATTTTACAAAATATGTGGTTTGAGTGTTTGACCCAAGTGCCGTGGATCTTTTTTGATATTTGTGTGTGATACTGATACATAGGTATATTTATCTCACCATCGGGTGTGATGAACGAAGCTGGATCGGTTGGTGTCAGCTTGGTCGTGTGGATCGTGTGTGGCATGTTGTCCATGATTGGTGCACTGTGTTACGCCGAACTGGGCACGTCCATACCACGATCGGGTGGTGACTACACGTATCTGTTCGAGGGGTACGGACCGCTGCCAGCGTTCCTCTACCTGTGGGACGCTATGCTCGTGTTTGTGTACGTATATTTAATTTAAATTTTAAATATATTATATATGTATAATATATCATATGATGTACCTACGTAATATTGTTATTTGTTTAATGTTATCTTAGGTGTGCATATTGCATACATTATATACAGTAGATTCTTATTATCTCGAATTTTTTCGTAATCTCAAACTCAATCGAAACCAACTTGAAATAGTTACTATTACAATAGAGCTCGATATCTTGAACTTTTTGATAGGTACCTCGAACTTATTTAACCACCCCTTGGGTTTCGACATAACAAGAGTTAACCATAATATATACTAATGTAGTAATGTCTAATAAGTAATAAGAATATACGGGCAAAAGTGTGTGTAGTGCTTTATTTTATGTTGGGCGGGATGTTTAATATAATTGAAATAAATATAAATTATAGTAGCACAACACCCTGCGTCCCTGCCAAATATATTGTTCTTGACATTCATTTAAAAACCAATTTTTTATATTTATATCATTACTTTACAAATATTTAATATTTGAAAAAGTTGCTTCTCATTCATTGTTTTGTGAAATTGAGCACATTTCATTAATTAAAATAAACTTAAAAGAATACTTTAAGGACTATAAGTAGAGATGTGAGTTTTTATTATACAGTGGTATACAACTGTATTATACAAGGTATTAAACACATGGTATAAAACTATATAAAAAAGAATTTGAGACGTTATTTTTAGTTATTATTGTCATATATAGGTAAATAATTATTATTATTTATTGTTGTAGCATGTTGTTTACCCGTTGCGTTTTCATTCTAAAAATATTCATAGCTGCTTAATTTTATCTTTTCGACAATGAAATTGTATATTCTTTAGATCATATTTATGTAGTATGTGAACTAAGGTATATACATTTATTTTTTTTTTATTTTTATTGATCTATTTTTTACAACCCGGCATCATAGGCCATTAGTTACAGTTTTTTTTTTTTTGTAGATACTTTTGTTACATAATTATATTTACATTATATTTGGTCTATTAAATTAATTGATTTTAAAAAATTAAGTATTTTCTTGTTTTGAGCGGGATCCGGACCGAGTAATGAATCAAGTGTTTCTGTAATGTTGAAGTTTATTCGTTCCTGTTGATAGAGTTGGCATCCCGTTAGTATGTGTTTGATGGTGAGGGAAATCACACATCCTTCACATGTGGGAGGTTCTTCTTTTGACATGAGGTATCCATGTGTTAATCTGGAGTGCCCAATTCTGAGTTGATTTATAGTGGTTTCTTCTTTTCGGTTAAATTCATGATTTTCCCATCTGAATGTTGTTCTTTTTATCTGGTTTAGTTTTGTGTCTTGATCGTTCCAGAGTAAATGCCATTTTTTCCTTATTTGTGTTATGACTGCCTTTTTGATGTCGTCATATGAGGAGATGTTTAGTTTGGTTGTGTCTGTGTTGGATGCGGCGAGTTTAGCGTATTTGTCCGCGATTTCATTGCCTGCGATACCGGTATGTCCAGGGATCCAAATTATTGATATTTGTTTTTTATTTGTTTTGGTTTCATCAAATTGGTTTTGGATGAGGACTGAGATGTCATTTGGGTTGTTTTTGTTTTTAATGTTCTTTATGGCGCTTAGGGAGTCACTAAGGATTACAAACTTTGTGTGTTTAATGGTTTTGATGGTTTCAATAGCTTTTAGGATGGCTATAGCTTCAGCTGAACATATTGAGCACTCGTTTGGAAGTTTGAATGTTATATTAGTATTTTCAAGTGCGATGGCAATACAGACACCTTCATTTCCCTTTGAAGCATCGGTATAAATTTTTTGGTGATTCTTGAAGTCATCTTACTGTTTTATTCGATATATATGATTTACCTACTATCACATACATACATAATCATATACATCATACTACACCATACCCTCTTATCACATCAATACCTATACTTCATACCACTCTATACCCCATCCCCATCCATCAATACCTAATACATACCATACCACCCCCTCTCATCAATGTCTATCATATACCATACCATACCCCTCTCCTCCCATCAATGCTTAGTATATACCACACCATACCCCTCATAATAAACATATAGTAAACAAAACTAGTCCCTACTCATCATACTCACACCTACTATCACGTGCATGTGTGATCATATACATACATTATACTACATCATACCATACCCCACAATCAATACCTTCATACCACTCCATACATACATACATACATACATACATACATGAATGAATATTCACCTCGGATTTATATATCATACCTTCAAACATACATAAATTGATAGCTACATAAATAGTATACTTACATAATACATAATATAGTATTCATCAATTATAAATAAATAAATAATATATCTCCATTACCTACACCTTGAAAATTATACTTCAAACTACCATACCAATATATCATGCTTCTAAACATACATACATTGATAACTATATAAATAGTAGGTATTCATAATAAATAATATACTAATATACCTCCATATATATATACATACATACATGTATGATTATTTCATCTTTTCAATTTTTATAATTATTATTCACCTCGGATTTATCAGACATTACCTAATCAACTCATCAATCTATCAACTATATATTACATAATATTATACCTCAACTCGATTCTAATCCATTATACATTATAGTTCAAAACTCTATAGATGTATATAATTTCATCTATACTTTAATATTTATATACATTGATGTATACCGTTTTAATATATCATAATATATTTATTATCAATGTCATAGTATACATATACAAAGGAAAGATTATTAAGATAACATTTATTAAGATTAATAGAAATTATATATAGATTTCACATAGGTATAAACTAAATTAATATGTTAAATACTAACTAATTAATTAACAATAGTTTATTAGATACAAATATTTATTGTAATATTATATATATATATATATATACTACTATTATTTACATTTTATAAAATAATATTATTTAAATAATTTATAATAGATCACATGAGTAAAATCTTTTAAAAAACATGAATACATACATAGATATGATAATATATTCATATACTTCATCAATTATTTCAAGTTATTAATTTTCACATTGAATAATCAAAATAATACATATCATGGATCGTATATTAACTAAACGTAGAAATATCATAATATATTTACTATCAATAATATAGTATACATATACCTACAAAGGAAAGATTATTAAGATAATAGAAATTAAGATTAATAGAAATTACATATACATTTCACGTATAAAGTAAATTAATATGTTAAATACTAACGAATTAACAAGCAATAGTTTATTAGATATAATTATTTCTAATAAAAAAAATAATGTATACTAAAGTGAAAAATATTTTTATAATATTCTCGAAGTCTACAACAAGTACTTTATTAAAGAATTCTTCACACATTTATTTCAACTATTTTACATTATATCTTGTTTTAATTGATTTACATTATAATATATAGATTTAAAAAATAAAATATAATTTTTTGTATAAGACTTATTATATAATCATAAAATCTTCTTTTACATTCATACCACATTATCATTACATTTTATTCTATTACATTAAAAATATTGAGAATATTTAAAATTAAAAAAAATATTTTCCCACACTCACTGAAATCTAATTTAACTTAAACTTAAAAATATTTTTTAATTATACAGTTATTAATAATACGTTCACATTGTTGAATAGTTAACAATGGATAACGCCATTTCAAATCTTTTACATAGTTTTCAGTATAAATGATATCATGATAAAATGAACAACGTGTACATCGATTAATAAACTCTTTTATACGATCTTTTTCTTGAAAATGAACATTAATCATATTTTCAATTAAATTAATATCATATAACATAGTTAATGATGATGTTACTAACGTTTTACAAAATTTGAATGCCATACTTTTATTTAGATGTAATAATCTTTGAATTTCGATTTACATATTGGAATTATATAAATGTAATAATCGATAATTTTGATTAGGTTTAAATTCATTAATATGTACAATCGATAATTTAATTTGTGTTAAAGCTCTTATATAATTCTTATATTGTACCCCATAGTTAATAAACTGTTTTTGTAAGTATAATAATTTTGTTTTTAATACATATTGATAAATGATTATATTGATTACATCATAGTCATATATCTTCTGTAAACTTACCAAGTTTACGTTCAACTCCTCCCCTGATTGCCTCTTTCAACTGGACTTCGAGAGGACTATTCATTATATTCAACAAATTCGCTAACCATCGCATTTTAAGTGAGTGTTATATTTTTTAAATATTTCCTTATATATTTTAATACACGGTTTGTGTGATGTGTATTTAGCCATAGTTATTATACACTTTACATGTATTAATCATATAATTAACTTGCAGTATGGACTCTTTAAAGCAAACGTTGACCGCACAGACAAGTGTTCAATTCATATGCGTGGGAGATCTCACGATTGACAGACCATACCCAATATTGAAAATGGTCAACCGGGACACACAGTATTGACGAACCATCATTAGCACGCTCGAAGGTGATGCTGGGTGTTGCCTCGAGGTATATCTCCCGAAGTCTGTGCAACTTGAGGATGATGAAGTATTAGAATTCAACGCTAGAGTCGAGAAAAATTGGTTATATAATATAATATGTATGTATTGAATCAATTATAATGATGAAGATAATATAATATATTTTCCTCGAATACCTTAAGGAAAAGTTATCATTGTAAGGATCGTTGGGAAATAATATTACATAATATTTAAGAAAGTATCTAGTTAAGTTAAATTCATAATGATGTTATAGTTGTTTTATTATTTAACTTTAGGTTATGAATATATTGTAATAGACTATAATAGGTTATTAATAGTCATTAGCAATGAGGTATTAAACCCTACATTTTTAACTGTGAAAACATATTTAAAGTTGGGAATTTGATTATAAAATTATAATTCTGTTATTGTATATTCCTTAGTATTTTACTAGTAGGACTCACCAGTGTAGACTTTCAGTTAATATATAGATAATAGGAATGATGATGGGGTGAGAAGAAAAAAAGATGAAAACTGAACAGAGCTATGTCAAAAGATCGAAGAGGCAATCAGGGGAGGAGTTGAACGTAAACTTGGTAAGTTTACAGAAGATATATGACTATGATGTAATCAATATAATCATTTATCAATATGTATTAAAAACAAAATTATTATACTTACAAAAACAGTTTATTAACTATGGGGTACAATATAAGAATTATATAAGAGCTTTAACACAAATTAAATTATCGATTGTACATATTAATGAATTTAAACCTAATCAAAATTATCGATTATTACATTTATATAATTCCAATATGTTAATCGAAATTCAAAGATTATTACATCTAAATAAAAGTATGGCATTCAAATTTTGTAAAACGTTAGTAACATCATCATTAACTATGTTATATGATATTAATTTAATTGAAAATATGATTAATGTTCATTTTCAAGAAAAAGATCGTATAAAAGAGTTTATTAATCGATGTACACGTTGTTCATTTTATCATGATATCATTTATACTGAAAACTATGTAAAAGATTTGAAATGGCGTTATCCATTGTTAACTATTCAACAATGTGAACGTATTATTAATAACTGTATAATTAAAAAATATTTTTAAGTTTAAGTTAAATTAGATTTCAGTGAGTGTGGGAAAATATTTTTTTTAATTTTAAATATTCTCAATATTTTTAATGTAATAGAATAAAATGTAATGATAATGTGGTATGAATGTAAAAGAAGATTTTATGATTATATAATAAGTCTTATACAAAAAATTATATTTTATTTTTTAAATCTATATATTATAATGTAAATCAATTAAAACAAGATATAATGTAAAATAGTTGAAATAAATGTGTGAAGAATTCTTTAATAAAGTACTTGTTGCAGACTTATTATGTAAGTATACTATTTATGTAGCTATCAATTTATGTATGTTTGAAGGTATGATATATAAATCCGAGGTGAATATTTATATATATAGATAAGGATCTGATTTATTGCAGTGCTTACGAACGTTTTCAACATTGCGTCTAGGTTAGACATGTTATAGACCCGTCTGGGTAGTTACCGCTTTCCCACCCGTCCAGCGTTAAACGCTGTCTTACATATATTTGCTTACACTATGCAGGCCGACAACTAACGCCATTATGGGACTGACTTTTGCCAATTACGTCATCAAGCCATTCTTCCCGGATTGTGACAACCCGGACCAGGCGGTTAGACTCCTGGCAACCGCTGTGATTTGTAAGTATAGCCGTTGTGATATCAACACGACAACACCAATGCCACGTTAAGATGTATCATAATAATATATTAATATCGTCGTAATATGTATAGGTTTTATAACTTTTATCAACTGCTGGAACATCAAGGCCACCACCAAAATTCAAAACGTGTTTATGTTCACCAAGATATCCGCTCTGTTGTTTATCATCGTGTGCGGCGGCGTTTACCTGTACTCAAGTCAGTAAACAATAATCGATTAAGTAATAGCTTTCTATAATATCAGTACCTAATCACTAATAAGGTTTGGCTAATTAATCGCCCCCTTTAGACTTAAGCGATTTCGTTCGCGCTTCGAATGGACGCGCCTGGAGCGCGATATTCAAAACGTTCTTTGCGCATGACGCACCAAAACTGTGTTTCCAACAACTAGCGCACGCCAATCATGCGTGCTTTACCTATCCTTTTGCACCTAGGTTCCAAGAGCGTCCGTGTAAAGGTTAAAACTCTGTCATCACGCATGATTAGAATTGCACGTGGCGTGTGTGTATTTCACACAGATTTAGCGTGAAGTGTTACCCCAAACTATGTGATTTTCTTTTAGTCCTAGTTGTGTCGTCGTTGAGTTTTGATTTCGGTGTTCTTAATTGAAGTATTTTCAAATTAAAAATTATTTTAAATATATTTTAATTAATTTTATTGAAATAAGGCACCCGTTTATTATTTTTTTTTACACATTTTTCATTCGCTTATTTTAATTGTACTTAGCCACCATGTTAAAGTTGAAGCAAAAAATAATTGCTATTGCGTCTATGGGTTTATTTTCATATTTATATTCTTTGAATAAAAAAAAACGTTCCAAGTGGGTTAAAACTTGGAAACTAAACCGAAAGAAATCTAGTGATATCGTTTTGTTACGTGAGCTCCGCCAAAATGATCCAGACGATTTTAATAACTACCTAAGAATGGACGGTGAAGATTTTGATTATCTGTTGAAGATAGTGGGCCCTATGATAAAAAAAGCAAGACACAATTATGCGTGAGTCTATTAGTTAAGAAGAACGTTTGGTAGCAACACTGCGATTTTTGGCAACGGGGAGATCTTACAAAGATCTGTAGTTCAGTACCTGAATATCTGCTCATAGTCTATCACATATTATTCCGGAGACATGTCTAGCAATTTATGAAAGTCTAAAAGCAGAATACACGAAGGTAAAATTAAATATATTTTAATAACAATTTAAAATAAAAAACTTGTTCAACTCAACTTGGTTGTATTTAAAAAATGTATTGAATTATTTCGAACATAGGCGTGTTGTTTAGACTTTGGTGGCCGAGGCGCGGTCTTTAGTAATAGGCATTACATTGAATACTTTTTCACTGTAATTTTGAGGATTTGCATTTGCGCAAGTTGTTGTGTATTTATAGCAGTAAAATTGGCAAACAATTGCAATGTCTTTTAAATGATAAATTTCCTCAAATTTTTTGAACACTTAAAACAATCAAAACACGTATTTTAGGAAATATTTTTTAAAAAAGGGTCTGGTGAAGTAGATTCGTTCCCAAATTTTGTGCGTGACGAGCACTGAGGCACAACCCGTAGACACGCATTTTAGTGGTATCATCCAAGTCATCCAACCCGTGGTATGGTACCTATATGTATTATGTAGTTATAAAATAATTATAAACATAAACTATAATCACTAAATACTAAATAGGTAAAACTGAAATAATAATAAAATGTATTATTATTTGCGTTTAGCAATAAAACACAAGTAAAAATAATTGAAATTCGTAAACCAGGCATGTCAAACACGCGGCCCGCGGCTCATTTTTTGTGGCCCTCGGCTACCAATATTAATGGAAAAAATATTTATTTGTTTTTAATAATATTATTTGTGTCATGACTGGTCAGAATGTCAGAATGGTTTATTTGGTAGGTATACATTATTATAGTGTCTTATCTTCTGATAAACTATTATCGAATAGGGATTATTGATGGTTTATATATATTTATATCTATATACATTATAGACAACGTAATAAACGTAAATTCGTAAATAAACGTACAACGGAATTTTTTTTTGAAATGCTGTATTCGTGAACATATAAAGAATAAAATTGAAACATTTGTACAAAACATTTATTTTTTCTCTAAATTTTTATGTGCGGCCCGCGTAGTAAACTATTCAATATATTTGGCCCACTTGATACTTAGAGTTTGACATGTCTGACCTAAACGTTTGACAACAATTAAGGTACTTCTAGTTATTCGATTTAAAATATGTAAAGATGTTTGAATTGTGAAAAATTATAATAAATGTATAAACGGTAATTACTATAACGATTCTTTGTTCCTTGATTTATGCACAGATGGATTTTCCAAGTTCATGAACCCTTGGCAAGGATCAGTCACAGACCCCGGCAAACTAGCCGTGTCTGTTTATTCTGGAATATTCTCGTACTCGGGATGGTGATGTCTTTTGCTATTTCTACGTGGACCAATGGATGCATTGATAATTTTTATTATTTTTAATTTTCAGGAACTATTTGAATTTCATGACTGAAGAGCTAAAGAACCCTTACGTGTGAGTGTGACATTATCGCAATCGCTCTCTTATTTTTGTCTACGACACTCTTGATTTACTGTGACAGCTTTCTGGACTACAGACGAGGCATTACCTACATATCATTGATCTGTTGATTTTGTCTTCACAGGAATCTGCCGAGGGCCATTTACATTTCCATGCCGTTGGTGACCATTATCTACGTGTTGGCCAACGTTGCATACCTAGCTGTTCTGACGCCGCACGACATGGTGACGACCAACGCGATCGCCGTCGTGAGTGATATCACAATGATATAATTTAATTTTTCATTCATAATACACTTAATAGGTATAACATTTTCCAATCAACTAAAATTTACTGTATGATGATTTTAATAACACAAGGTTAAAAGACGATCTTTATAATGACATTTACTTAGCCAATTTTCGTTTTTTTTTACATAATTTAAGATAGGTATATTTTATATAGTTTTCAAAAAAATCTAATTAAAATGCCACAAGTTTTAAAGTGATTTTTTTGTAATGACAACGTATACCCAATTTTAATTTCTTACAATATATTATTGACTTAATTGAAAATATTAGGTGTACAAGTATTGTTATATTGAGCATAAGAATATAAAATTTATCTTATTATCTTAATAAAGAGTTGGGTATTGCACTGCACACTTCAATACAATAATCTAGTTTATTGTTTAAAATATGTATGATTTAAATAAATAATTGTATCTTAAATAGGTAGTTGGTATTTATGTGTTCAAGATTTTCTTAAAGTTAAGAAATTGAAAATGGAGTTGATAGATAATTGACTAAATTCAAAATCCTAAAAAAGAATGTCTGGTGTAAAATGTGTTTTTATCGGTAATACCTTTAGTACTTCATCAAAATATGTATATAAACTTTTTTGATACAAATCATTTACCATGCAGTATGCAATTACCATATAATACAAAGCAATAATAATACTGTTTTTATTTAGACATTTGGTCACTTAGCCATGGGTTCATTTGAATGGGTCATGCCACTGATGGTTGCCTTATCAGCATTTGGTGGTCTGTGCGTTAACATTATGACTTCGTCCAGGTAATTACTATGTGTTCTCCATGACTAGACATTAACAAGTTGATGTGTTAAGACTTGAAACTTTTTTCCTCCAATAACTTTGAACAAGTTAATTTTCAACATAACAATTAATACCTAAGAAACAATATTTAACCAACAGAGATATTTACAGTTATTTGCTTACAAAATGTTTTTATGCTTCATTTGAAGAAGACATAATTTAAGTCTTAACTAGTTAGTTAGTTAAAAAAAATAAAACCACTTGTCCAATATCACACATTTAGTGATTTGCTGACAATGTTAATTTGTATATTTTATTGTTTTTCAGAATGTGCTGTGTCGGAGCGCGATATGGTCACTTCCCAACGTTTTTGTCATACATCAATGTAGAAAGGTACACACCAACCCCATCTCTAGTGTTTTTGGTAAGATAAACATCATAATTACTATTACTGTTAGACAAGGCTGGGCAAGTTAACGATTTTTTTTAACTCGTTAAGTTAAGTTAATATAAGAAAAAATAAGTTAAGTTAAGTTAAAAGTTAACTACAATATTTTTTATAACTTCTTTAAGTTAATAATTAATGAATAAAAAAAATTAACTAAGTTAAAATTAACTTAATTAAAAATTTAATTATTTTTGAATCTATAAGAAAAATAGGTGAAATGAATGACAAATTTGGAATTTGGGTCAAGTTTAGATTTCTGGGCTCACGTGGACAACCATGTAGTATGCTTAGCAATATTTACTGAGGATTTAGGGTGGGCAGTTGATGATTTATCCAATTCACTCCCACCCATTAAAGAAAGGGGGGAAGTTAAAATAGTATAAATACACAAATGATACAAGCTCTACTATTAGGCATAAGCTGCTACACATAAATATTTGGGATATCCATATAAATTATACAGTATAAACACAATCAGTAAAATAAGAGACAAAAGTATATTGTATATGACATACATAAGCACATAATATAATTTATTGATAAATGGTAAAATATACATTTAATATATTTTATACTTACTACATATTATTGTCTTAGTAAGGTATAACTCAATAACTGTATAAATATAACACATAATATTGTAGCCTGTAGGTACTTATACTTTTTAGTACTTATTTTAATTAC
Organism: Nasonovia ribisnigri; assembly: GCA_027563435.1. Classification (NCBI taxonomy): domain Eukaryota; kingdom Metazoa; phylum Arthropoda; class Insecta; order Hemiptera; family Aphididae; genus Nasonovia; species Nasonovia ribisnigri. Next base: position 891,468 of record JANEHU010004942.1, on the reverse strand, counting down.
ATAATATAATATAATCATTAGATTTCTTCATGGTTATTATGGATTATAAAAAATAAAAATAAAAATAAATATGGAAACTTGCATGAGAAGTTGTTTTAAAAGTTAAAAATGTTAACCTTTTTATAACTTATAATTAATTAAAACATTGTATAACTTACTAATCTACGTCTAGTGTTTACCATGTTCTATTTTAGAAAAAGACTTATTTGTTTGTATACAGTTCTGAAAATTATTGATGTTTAAAATTTGTCACAACTTGTGAGTTAAAATAAACTAAAAATTAAGAACATAATATTATGGAATACACAAGATTACAAGAATACAAAATCTAAAAACTGAAAAATTACAACAAATAATAATAAATAACTGTGTTAACACTTAACCGAACTGCAGTACCTACTGAACTCGCACTTTAGTAATGAAACAATGGCTAATGGGGAATGTGCAGTATGAATGAGAGGTATAGCAGTCATCAAAATAACATCACCGTGGAGCTTAAATATTTAATATACTATAAACAGTATAAACCCTGGAGTATAAATACTTTGAATCGGAGCGTTAACAAATATTTTGAGAAATTATTTTTTCCCCATGAGTTATTTTAATAATTTCAGGTAATAAGTAATATTGTAATAACGTATTTCTCGGGATGTGTGGCGTATGAGTTAAAATGTCATTAGGTTGATTTATGCCTTGGTTTACAAGAAAACTAATCGAGTACACGAATGTCGCGACCCGTATCGTCATCGTGTATACAATTATATTATTATTTCATATTTGTTAATTAAACAATTTCCCATTTATTTTCTATTATATCTAATATTATATTTCTGAAGTCAACAAAGTTATAAATGAATGGGTTGTATCAAATTTAAAATTTAACTTAATTTTAAGAAATCTGTGTATAATTAACTTGAAGTTAACACGTTAAATATGTAAAAAAATTAACGTATTAAGTTAAAATTTAGTTTCAAAAAAAAAGTAACGAGTTATTTAACTTAGTTAATATTAACTTAACGTTTTAACTTAATTTTAATTTTTAACTCGTTAATGCCCAGCCTTGCTGTTAGATACCTGGCTATAACCTACAACCGTTTCAGAACATCTTATCTTTACTCATGCTTTTTACAAGTGATGTGAACATACTTATAACATATTCGAGTATTGTGGAGACGTTCTTCACAATGCTATCAGTGTCATCAGTATTGTGGAACCGATGGAAACGCCCAAACATGAACAGGCCAATCAAAGTATGAAGATTTAAATAAAAGACATACACATTACAATCTAATTTATACATCATTTGTGTTAACAACTGTAGGTTCCTCTTTGGATCCCAATCACTTATGTAATATTGTCATTATTCTTGATTGTGTTGCCATGTTACGTAAGACCTTTTGAAGTTGGCATGGGAGTTGGCATCACCTTGTTAGGCATTCCTGTGTACTATGCGTGTGTAGTTTGGAAAACTAAACCTGTGTGGTTCCAAAATTCATTAAGTAAGTCTTGAAGTTCATACTAACTATAACCACTTTTGACTAACTTTACTATCATTTTAATATTTGCATAACTTTTTAGAACATGTGACATTCACAATCCAAAAGTTGTTTGTTGTTGCCAAAGAAGAAAAATCCGATGACATTTGGGAATAATGATGTGTGTTTCTCAATTTTGTTATCTACTTGTCAATTATTGATTTTTAACAATTTTAAGTGATCCACATTTTCTCTGAAAACCATTTAATTTATTTCCAGCTTTATATTTACTAATTTTTTTTTTTTTAAATTTTTATTGTCATCAGTATTGTAAATTGTATAAATGTAATCGTATAATGTTTAAAAATATCGTAAAATATTATTCACATTAAAAAAAAAAAAAAATATAATATACTTAAATTTGTATTAATTAAAAGAAATTATAGTGTTGCATTACTGAACATGTCTTGAGTAAGATTTTCATTGAGTACTTTCTTTAACCGAATACCGATGTGTACGCCCAGATTGAGACTTTTACGGGCTCTATTGCCTATATTTGATTGTGTGCCCAATCCCCATCAATGAAAAAAAAAATTCTTCTTACCTGTTTGAACACTAGGTATATATAAAATATGCAATTGGTGTATTAGTGCAAATATTTTAGGCAGGGCCAATTTTAATAATTTACTAGGCCACTAGCAAATCATAGCTAGCAATATAATGTAATAAAAGCTTATTAAAGCAACTAAAGTAATCAACTGAAGCTATTACTACTATTTGGACTTAGGAAAAATGAGCAAATGCGATATAATGGAATTCACATTAATTCAAAAATTAAACACTATTCATACAAAATATTACATTATTAATTATTTTAAAATTAAAATAATTAGTGGATATCTACGAGTTCTAATGTGTTTACTGCCGTTTCTAAATTTATACTACAGGTTTCTTTCACTGTAGCTATAAGCCTATAACCATCAGATAATTTAGTAAATCTTAACCCATAGTGTTTCGTAAATAGGTTTTAACTCGTTTGAAAGATGCTAAAATTGTTCATAAGAAGCTATTTATTTTCAAAAAAAACTACTAGAAATTCCCTACCTGGTAAATTAAAGTTATAAAAATCAGCTACTGCTGATACCGAAGTCCTCGTCCTCTAACCAAATTGGTTTTTCATGTAAATTTAGGTCAAGCAAATGATATATTGTTTCTACTGTTACATAAATATTTTCATGTGCTAGCATTACTGTCAACGCATATATACCAAAGAATCCATCTCCAGGGATCTCAATCAACTTACGGCTACCCCTAACAATGATACGTAACCTCAACTGGATTAATAACAAATTTTTCATTTTTTCCGTTTCATTGTTATTATCCTTATCTTTATTTAATATAGTATTATTAAATATTTTTTTAATTTTCAATTTAATATTGTCTGAAGTTATACAGTTTTTATGAAAATCTAAAACAGCTAAACCTTTATCACTTGTTAAAACTATCTGTTTATCAACGAAATTAATTTTTGCTTGATAAAATTTTAAGAAGTCCGTGCCTATTAAACTAGGTTCTACTAAATTTCCCACTACCATGCATTTGATAGGAAATTCAATATTTTCAAAAATAACAACGGTATTGATCGAACTTGATGGATGAGTATAGCCGTATAGGTTATATAATATTAATTATAGTACATAATCAAATATATATAAGTAGTATAAGTGAGGTATTCACGTATGTAATCATCACATTGAATATAATTTTAAATTGGATTTGACCGTTTATAATATTATCGACGGGTGTTAAGACTTCATCAGTCATAAAAAAATAATTTGAAGTGGTTAGAGCACTGGTCTTGTAGTTGAAGTAATCATATATGTATGTATGTATGTATGTATGTATATATTTAAGTACCTATGTATGGTACTTTAAATATGTATAATGTATATAGGATTAAAGTAGTTTCATACAATAATCTAATTTTTGTAAATTGTATCGATATTCTATATACTTGTAATGATATCTACATCATTGCACCTACACAGCTTCATGATTTAATATCATCATAATAATATTAAATATGTTATTACCAAAAAAACCACAATAAATATCTGTACAATGTACCCATTATATTACCCAAAATTATACACAACAACAACAGTCATACTCATTATAAAATCAAACTACAAAACAATATTTAATAGAGACTATCAAAATATAATAAATATCTGTACCCATGTACCCTGATATTATTCATAATGTACAAAAACTATTAATAAACAATGATTGTATATATATATATATATATATATATACAAATGTCACTAATCCTACAATAACATATTTTGATTATACCCATGTATTTATGCAAAAATAAACAACAACAATTTAATATGGAACAACAAGGTACAAAGATCAGTACTATAAGTGGAACCCCCATTTTGATATTCAGATCATTCTGGTCACATTAGCCAATACTACCTTATACAGTTTTTCATGCGCACCGTCTTAATTCGCTATACTCGTAAAGCGCTTATTAACTTAAACATACTCATTTCAAATCTTATAAAATCTTGTTGTGAATTATTAAAATAACTTCTATTCAACCAAAAATTGTACTTACATTATTTCAATAAAACCAACATCGTCAACACTCATTTCAAATTGTATCATTATTCAAGTCAAGAAACATCAACCAGGAAAGAAATTATAATAAATTAATATACTTATACAATTTCTATGGTAAAATCATCATCAACGACAAGTTAATTAAGACACGCACGCAGACTCAGGTGCATCACAAATCATTATATCCTTCGTTTATAAATCTTTACACTCACGATCCCAATCAATCGTAATAATTATATGCTTTAACTGGTAGTAAAAGATAGGATAAAAGAAGTCGCTTTTCCAAATCCCTTTAATTATTACTCATTTAAAATAGGTAGCTAACTATACCAACTTAGTTAATATATTATTATAAGGTGAAGTTTTATCAATAGCAAAAATATCACACCCACTTACTGAATTAATAAAGGGTGATATAAAACTAATTAAATGGGAAAAAAAACAAAAACAATCATTTAGCCTATTAAAGGAACTTTTAACTTCGGAACTACTATTAAAACACTTTGAAGACGACAAAGAGGTATTTCTAACAATAGACGCCTCAATTACAGGCTTAGGAGCTTGCCTAGAACAACTAAACAATAACAACATTCTACACCCAATAGGATATGCATCCAGAAAAATATTAAACAACGAAAAAACTTATTCATCAACTACCTTAGAATTATTAGGATTAGTTTTTGGTATAACTTACTTTCGAGAATATTTATGGGGACGACAATTTACGGTATTTTGCGATAATATTAGTCTTCAATATTATAAAAATTTAAAAATACCATCTGCTAGAATAGCCAGATTAACATTGAAATTATTAGATTTCACTTTCGATATAGTCTATAAAAAGGGTAAAGAAAATAGAGTAGCTGATGCCCTTTCAAGAAATTCCATTAACATAGTTACTGACGACAATGAAAACTACGAAATAGATAAACTAATTAATTTTGATATAAAAACACTACAGTCTAACGATCAATTCTGTACCGACATAATTAAAGCCATAAACAAAACAAATAACGAAACAAACAAAAACATACAAAGAAAATCGCGGCAATTCGCCATTATTAACGACGTGTTATATAATAAACATTTCACACCTCCTAATACAATTAAACATCTATTAGTGGTACCAATAAAATTAACTAATGAATTACTTAAGTCTTATCATGAATCACCTATCGGTGGTCATACCGGAATAACTCGTACTATTCATAAATTACAAAACAAATATTATTGGACCACACTATCAAAAGACACTACTCAATTCATAAAAACGTGTCATCAATGCCAAATAAATAAAAAATTACCCGGAAAACCAATAGGACAATTACAACCCATTCCCATTTCAAATAGACCTATGGACAGATTAGTCTTTGACTATTTAGGACCATTACCCTCAAGCAACAAAAAGAAATACGTATTAGTAGCCGCTTGTAGTAACACTAAATACATATTTACCAAAGCAGTCGAATCAGCCACGGCTGAATCAACGGTCAAATTCTTAATTCAAATAGTTTCACAGTGGGGATCTTTCAGACAATTTTCATCCGATAGAGGCACCCACTTCAAAAATAAATTAATTGAAGAAGTCACACATAACTTAGGAATTAAACAAATATTATCTACCGCATATTCCCCAGAAACCCAGGGCTTTGTAGAAAGAGTTAACGGAGTATTATGTAGTTCTTTAAAAAACTATATAAATGATGACAATCAACATAGATGGTCATATTTTTTACCATACATTACATTAGCTTACAACGCAACTCCTCAAACTTCAACTAATTATAGCCCTTTCTTCCTAATGCATGGCTTTGAACCTTACTTTCCTATAGATATTAAATTTACCTGAAGGCATGCCTTACGATATACAAACTTCATTGAAAGAACTAAACGACATAAGAAACAAAATTCCGCAAATAGTCGAAAAAGCTCAATCAAATCAAAAAAAATATTATGACAAAAATCACAGGATAATAAGCTTTAAACCAGGAGACCAAGTTTTAGTTAAATTTCCATTTTTACACGTAGGTAAATCGCCTAAATTGGCACAAAAATATAGAGGCCCATTTAGAATTATCAAAAAAATTACAGAATTAAATTATAAAGTAAAATTAATTCTTAATAATAAATTAACTGAAGACATTATTCACGTTAGAAGACTTAAACCTTATTATCATAGATAACTTAAATTAAAAAATTATTAATATAAAGAACATTATACTTACACCAATTATACCACTTTAAAAAATACTACAAAAATTATATTCATATTAATCATAGTACTTTTTTAAATTTTTTACAAAAAATTATATTTCTTTAATTATATGTCTCTTTCATCATTTATAGACACTATGGATTCATCAGGATTATTACTCATACAAGACTACTCCTTTTATGTAGACTTCAATGAGGAATTAATCAAAGAGTACAATTACCATCAAAAAATAATGAGTAAAGGATTGGAGAAAACTAAGTTACAGTTAAAAAAACTAAGCAAAATTAAAGCCTTACAAAAAAATGACCAGGTCCCGTTAGACGAGTTAAGAATAACAATAGGCAATATCAAGGCAGTCACTAGCCTAAAGACAAAAATAACTGACGAATTCATAAATAGAAGATTCTCAATTAATAATTATATATTAAAAAACAACAAAAAAATTGAAATCTCATACACAAAATTACTAACACACAGCTGTAATGATATTCATATTATTACGCCACTCAGCTTCATAATATAATATCATCATAATATTGTCAACTATCAAAATTACTAATGTATTACAAACAACTGTATTTATTAAAAACAGTTCCATAAGTCAAAATCCATGACATTATTCTACATACCTAGTCTATTATTAATTATATCCCAAAGACCAATATATTAAAAACTAATAAATATCTATACCTTTAAACTGTTAAAATATAAAACTCAATACCACTTAATAATTATACATATACACATTTGTTATTCATATATATATCAAACAACATGTTTACATTTTTACTTCATAAAAATATATGATAATAACAAATTATGGAACAACAAGTCAAAAGGTCAATACTAGAGTGCCTTGATAGAGTATTATAATATAATAAAAAATCAAAATTGTGATATAAAACAATTCTTAATAAATAAAGTGAAAGAAATTGAAATTTCCCACATTCCTAATTGTCATAAATTACAAATGCATATAATAACTAGATTCATTCTATTTCGCTTGAAAATAGCAGGAAGAAAAAATACTAAGCTACTAAATAAATATGGAAGCAAGTCTATTGCCTGCCATGCTTGATATTTTTGCTATGCTTTACATATTTTTTTAATAGTATTAATTATTTCTGAATTGTGTTAAAATATAAAAGAGCTTTAAATAATTATACTTGTCTGTTACACAATATAAGCACTATTTTATTATGCTATGCTTACGCTTGTACTTTATAAACCTTGATTTTATTTTAATATAATATAATATGTTTAATTTACAGATGTGAAATTACTAAGGTTACCATATACGCCTGTAGAAAAAATAATAGAGGACAGTTTTTGAGGCATAATTTGTAAAATTAAATAAAAAAACCCACATTGAATGATTATTGAAATTACTTAAATAACTATAATTGTACCTTCTACCTATATACCTATTTATTATTAAATTTATAGTGAATTATAAAGCTCTCTAATGCTTTATTTTAGTGCATTATTTAATAATTTATTTTATATTGTAATTACTGATTAGCAAACTAATGGCGGCCAAATCTCTTATCATTTCTTATCAGTCCGTATGGCCACACTCTCTCTATCAAGGCACTCTAGTCAATACTATAAGTAGAGCCCCCTTTTCATTTTCAAATCAGTCTGCTTCCATCAACCAATTAGTTCAGTGCAACTAACCACACCGTCTTATTCTCAAAGCAAAAGCTTACTTAAATTAATTCTGTCATAGATCTTTTATCTTGTTGTTAAATAGTGAATTATTGTTTAAAAAACCAAATCGTAACTATTTTGACTTTATTTAATACCATCCTCAATATCAAGGTACCAGTTCAGATTATATTTGTCGTATCATTTACAGCGAGGTACCAGGTAAGAGAATATAACAATATACAATTATATATCCAGGGTAACAAGATCATTACTAAATAAGACAACGCAGACTCAGGTGTAACAACTAAAAGTGTGAAATAAATAATATTATAAAACTGTATTCACGATCCCAATTAACCGTAATAATATATAGACTTAAATCCATAATAATAGTGAAGTTAGTGTTGAAACAGCAATTCAATAATTATTTAATTATGTTATCAACATTATATTATTATCATATATCATGTATCAACTATTGATTATTATTATTATTACTATTATTGTTGTATTTATTTATTTATTTATTTTTTTTTTTAATATTGTGTTTTTACCTTTTGAGGTTATAAAAGTTCTTGTTGTAAAAGTTAAAAGTCTGAAAAAGCATGTGAGCATTAAAATTGAATTTACATTAAAGGTGGTCTTCTCTTATTACATTTTAATAGGTTATGGGCCCAGGCACAAAATAAACTGCTAAGAAAAGTTTTACAGAGTAAATATTTTTTTTTGTCAGTTTCTTTTATAATATATTCAATATGTCACGAAGGGAAGACAGATTCAATATAACACCATTTGAAGGAACGAATTTTCCAACTTGGCAATTTCGTGTAGAATCATTGTTAAGGGCAAATGGGGTGCTAGATGTTCTTAGTGCCACCCGCCCAGTAAAAGCCGAAGAGCAAGTTGCGTTTGACAAGAGGGATGCGAAAGCTACAGACTTGATAATACAATGTACCGCTGACACTCATGTTGAGTATGTTCGAGGAGAATCAGCAAAGGAGATCTGGAACAAATTAAAAACTACATTCGAACGAAAAGGTACATCTAGTCGTTTATATTTATTAAAAAAATTGATTACAATGAAATTTGATGATAATGAATCAATGGAAACTCATCTGAGTCAGTTTGATGATTTACTTAGACAAGTTAGACTATCTGGTGGAAAATTAGATGATGATCTAATTGCATGCATGCTCCTTTTAACGTTACCTGATTCATTCAACATGGTGATCACAGCAATTGAAACTTTGTCATCTGATAAAATAACACTAGAATTTGTGAAATCGAGGCTTTTAGATGAAGAAATTAAAAGAAATTCAAGATCAGACTGTTCAACAGGAAAGGATAACTCAAGTGTTAAAACTGCTTTTGGCACATCCACAAATCGTTTTCCTTTTAAATGTAATTTTTGTCATAAACCAGGGCATAAGAAGCAAGATTGTTGGAAGTGGAAACGACAACAAGAAAATACAGATAAGTCAGCCAATATGACTGAAGAAAATGATTTTATAGCTTTTATGGTCTCTCCACATGATCATGTTGTTGATAATCATTTAAATATGTCATGGTTCTTAGACTCTGGTGCATCTGATCATTTGATTAATGATGAAAGTTATTTTAGTGTTTCAAGTGAACTGAATTCCCCGATAACAATCGGCGTGGCCAAGAGCGGAGAAAGCTTAAAAGCTTTCAAAGTAGGTGAAATAAATGTATCTCAAACGTTAAATGGTAAAACTGTAAGGTGTGTAATTAAAAATGTATTATATGTTCCGCATTTAAGAAAAAATTTATTGTCAGCCGGGAAAATTGAGCAAAACGGTTTGTCGATTGTATTAAATAATGGAAAAGCAGAGATTCATAATAAGAATGGTCAAGTAGCTGAAGGCATAAGAAAAGGTACATTATATGAAGTTGTTTTTAATGTAATTAAATCAAATGCATATTCATCTGAAAAGGAAAGTAATTATGATTTATGGCACTACCGATTAGGTCATATGAACCATCAATATACAAATCGACTGAGTTTAATGGTTGATGGGCTGAAATTAAGTAAGCCTATTGATGGAATGTTTTGTCGAATTTGTGTAGAAGCTAAACAGTCTCGTTTACCATTTAAAGAAGAACGAACTAGAGCTAGTAGACCCATAGAATTAATTCACAGTGACATTTGTGGACCAATAAACCCACCTACATGGAATGGTAAAAAATATTTCATTACATTTATAGATGATTTTACCCATTTTACAGTTGTTTATCTACTTACTAATAAAAGTGAAACGTTTGAAGTATTTAAAGAGTATATTGCTATGGTGGAAGCTCAATTTGGTACAAAAGTTTCTAGACTACGATGTGATAATAGTGGGGAAAATACTTCAAATAATATCAAAGAATTTTGTGTTCAAAAGGGAATCCAAACCGAGTTAACCATACCATATACACCAGAACAAAATGGTCATGCAGAACGTATGAACAGGACATTAATTGAAAAAGGCCGTGCACTATTACTTCAGAGTTCTCTTGGCAAAGAAATGTGGGGAGAAGCTGTCTTGACAGCAACATACCTCATCAACCGTTCACCTAGCAACTCAATATTCAATAAAACTCCAGCTGAGCTTTGGTTTAAAAGGAGGCCAAACATTTCAAATTTAAGAGTTTTTGGTTCTATTGCACATCTGCATTTGCCAAACCAAATAAGAACAAAGTTTGATAGTAAGTCTAAACAGTACACAATGATTGGATATACAACACACGGCTATCGTCTTTGGTGTCAAGAAACAAAAAAAATCATAACAGGTAGAGACATTATTTTTGAAGAAAATATTAAAGATCAAAAGATAATTTCAAAAGATATTGTCGCCTATTATCCAGATAAAGAAAGTTTCGAAGACAACCCAAACGAGGATAACACCGAGGACATCAAAACACATAGTTGCATAGAGCAAGAAAAGGAACAAAATGATAAAAAAAAATGAAGAGCAGGATATTAGACCACAAAGGACCATTAGAGCACCAAATTACTTGCAAGATTATGATACATCCTATTTGGCAACGGCTTTATCAGCTGAAACTATAATAGACAATGTACCAACAACATATGATGAAGCTCAAAGTCATCCAAACAAGAAGGAGTGGAATCTAGCAATGAAATCAGAAATAGAATCTTTACACAAAAATAAAACATGGACACTTGTTAAAAAACCACCAAATAGAAATATAATTAGTACAAAATGGATTTTCAAAATTAAGAAGAACGGTGAAGGACAAATAATCAAATATAAGGCCAGACTTGTTGCCAGAGGTTTTTCACAACAAGAAGGACTGGATTATACAGAAACCTATTCTCCAGTAGCAAAACTCACTACATTTAGGTGTCTGTTAGTTTTAGCAGTTCAAAGAAGTTGGCATCTTTACCAGTTAGATGTTAAAACAGCTTTTCTACATGGAGTTGTGAATGAAGAAGTATACATTGAACAACCTTGTGGTTTTAGTGAAAATAATAATCTGGTGTGTCGACTTCACAAGGCATTGTATGGTTTAAAGCAAGCATCAAAGTGTTGGAACTATAGATTTCACACATTTCTAACAAAAATTGGTTTCGCTAGAAGTAACACAGATCATTGTTTATACACTTTAGATTTTAATGGTCAAGAAGATTTAGTACACTTGCTACTATATGTTGATGACATCATTCTCGCTAGTGGGAGCATTAAGAGAATTAATGAACTCAAGTGTCAATTAAAAGAAGAGTTTGAAATTGAAGATTGCGGTATTCTAAATTACTACTTAGGAATTAAAATTGAACATAATGTGGATAAAGCAGAACTTAAGATAAGTCAAGGTCAGTATCTTAAAAATGTTCTTCAGCGTTTCAACATGTCAGATTGCAAACCAAGATCTACTCCAATTGAGACCAAACTTGATTTATCAATTAACACACTTACAACGACATCTTGTAGTCAGCCATATAGACAGCTCATAGGATGTCTTATGTATGCTATGTTAGCCACACGACCAGATCTAAGCTACTGTTTAAACTATTTTAGCCATTTCCAAAGTAAACCCCAAGAAGTTCATTGGGTGCATCTAAAGGGTGTTCTTAGATATATTAAAGGAACATTGGATTATTCAATAATTTATAGAAAACAAAGTATTACAACAATACTTGAAGGCTATGTTGACGCAGATTGGGCTAATCATGAAGATAGAAAATCTGTGACAGGATATATATTTAAAATGTATGGATCAATAATTTCTTGGTCAACCAACCGTCAACCAACAATTGCACTCTCAACTACTGAAGCTGAATATATGGCGGCCAGCTATGCTACTTGCGAGGCAATATGGTTAAAGAATATATTAAAAGATATTGGAGTTGAATTATCTGAACCAATAACATTATACGAAGATAATCAGAGCTGTATACAACTATCACAAAATCCAAGCCATCATCGTCGAACAAAACACATAGATATTCGCCATCACTTCATCCGAGAAAAGGTTGAGGAAGGTGTTGTTATACTAAGATACATTACATCAGAAAATCAACAAGCAGACATTCTGACAAAAGGATTACCAGTCAATAAATTCAATCATCTTGTCAAACTAATTATGAATTGAGTGGGAGTGTTGAAACAGCAATTCAATAATTATTTAATTATGTTATCAACATTATATTATTATCATATATCATGTATCAACTATTGATTATTATTATTATTACTATTATTGTTGTATTTATTTATTTATTTTTTTTTTTTTTAATATTGTGTTTTTACCTTTTGAGGTTATAAAAGTTCTTGTTGTAAAAGTTAAAAGTCTGAAAAAGCATGTGAGCATTAAAATTGAATTTACATTAAAGGTGGTCTTCTCTTATTACATTTTAATAGTTAGGACAGTAGCTACTTCTAGCTTCGTCAATTATTATTCATTGAAAGTATCTAGCCAAAATACCAAGGTTAATATATTATTATAAGGTAAAGTTTCATCAATAGCAACGCGCAAGGTTATTTTTGATTCATTACACAGCCTAAACACTAACCCATTCATACAATTTTAATTAATAAATCTATATATACTATTCAAAGGAATTAATTTTTATCTCTTCCTTTCCATATTTCTTTTTACATACAGAAATTTATATCAAATATTTACTCCTTTCTCTATAGAAAATGGATTCCATGGGCTCATCTTTACTTACTACCCTATTAGAAGTAGAAGACGAAGGACGCTCATTACAAAACGAACTTGAAAACATGCCTATCAACAGAAAACTGGACCTTATTTTAAGCAAAAAAATATTAAAAAAATTACAAAAAAAGAAGGCAGTTTTAAAAAAAAAAACATGCTAGAAACCAATATAGGGATTGAATTTTTAACTAGGATAGCATATTTAAATGTTATAAAGAATAATACTAACACTTATTATAATAATAACTTAGAAATATTGCATGAAAACATTGAATTTAATATAAGGTACAACAATAACATTTTAACACAAATGAAACGGCTGTAATACGATTGAGAACGTTTGACCTTTTTTAGCGTACGATTGAGATCACTCAAAATGGAACAATGAAATAACCACTGACCCCAAAAAAACAGTACTATTGAGAACGAAATTAAGTGCAACGTTGCCGAATTATATTCAAATCAAAATAAAATAATTAGAAATTATAAATTTTAAAAATGTCATGTCAATATACATAAATACCTATAATACAAAAGCTGAGAAATTTAAAAACATAAGTAAAATTGCATGTCAATACACATACCTATCAATAATACAAAAATTTAAAAATAATTTACAATTTAATTCCCCTATATAGATTTCCCAGATACGATAAATATTTTATTAATCCTTCCGAAAATTTATTTTGACAGTAGTTACTATATATGACTGTATTGTTTTTGAAATTTTTTCTTGTTCTGCTCTTGATGTGCTTTGAACAATACCCTGTTGAATGGTATTGAGTTTTAAAGACGTTTCTGCCTGGGTTTCGAGTAAAGTTTGTATCACAGCGTATATAGGTGGACGTGTGCAATAAAACTGTCTGTTAAAAGTTCGATGAAAACTCTTTCGGTGGCAAATATTTTAACACCGGGAAATGTTTCACGTACCGCTTCATGTGCGCCAATTTCAAAATCTAAATGTAAATATTTAATTTCTAAAACTTTAGACTTAGTTATTAGGCATAAATCCTTTAAGTAATTCCATATGTCAATATAAGTTGTTTTTGGTTTATTTTCCAAGAAAAAGAAAACTAGTGGAACATAATATCTATTTTGATAACAGTGTATAGTATACATTTGTAAAAAATGATTTGGTGCGAAATCAAAAGTTCCGTCAGCCAAAAAAGTAGTGCAATTCACCATAAAGTTTACATTATCACTAGTCGTAATGCAAATTAAATTTTTTCGTCGTGTACATAAATAAATTGTTGATCTCTTTATTTAAAAACATCATTAATATCTTCATATTTCGAAGTTCAGTAACAGCCTCAATAAGATTCTTGGGTAAAGCAGGATATATTTTTCTTTTTTCACAATAGATTGCTTTTCGAACAGATTTTAAATCTTTATGTTGAAGGAAACTGGAAAGAAGTGTCAATGCCTTTCATGAGTTCCGTACGAATAATTTTGACTGGTCTAGTCGAAACTGATTCCACTGCTTTCCTCTTACAATTTTCCCTTAACACTTGACGTTCAATTTTTGAAGTAGCTATCGTAGGATGAAAATGCTCACCTAAAACTTCTTTAACAGATAATTTATTTTCACCAACATTTTCAAGTAATAAACTTGCTGTGCATTTATTATTGGTGCATGTCCACTTCTCAATATTGTCTTTTCTCCGTCTAATGAAACGGTGTTTATATTTGTTAAAAACAATTAAATTTCCACCACGCTCAGAGGTTATAAGTCTTATATTATCTTGGTTATTTTCCATTTTATTTAAGTAAATATTTGGCATAACACAACGCACAACACGGGGAACTACGTACTGAGTAATAGGTACATCTTTTGATTATTCGTTTCAAACAATTCGTTATCGTTTTATTTATATAAATTAGGTATTAATGGATAAATGTATTATCTAATTAAGATAACGAATGTCACATAGACAGTCGTGTGTGAGGAGTGCTAAGAGTCGTATATATTAATATAGGCTATCCATAGCCGATTTTTATATGGTAAAGTTTGGCAACGTTGCGAGGAAAAATAAAAACTAAGCGTTCTCAATCGTAATAGTCAAAAGGGTCTGAAAAAGGTTTCGCCAGTAATGACCGTTCTCAATCGTATTCCTGCCAATGAAACAACATAGTTTTGAAACCAATCCATTTAGTTAAAATAGAAACAAACAGCTAAATCTATACACAAAAAAGCTTGCTATAAATTAAATTAAATTTACAATGCTACTACTTAAAAATTTACCATATTTACCTATTCAAAAAAATATATTTCCTAATCACATAATATGTATATTCCCCAATACAGGACATGGACTCACAGGGATTATTCCTACTTACCACCCTTATAGAAGTAGAAAACCAAGGAGATACACTACAAGATGACATAGATATATTAATTACAAAAAATAGCAAAGAACTTAAAAAAATCAAAAAACAATTAAAAATAGCAAACATCCAGAAACATTTATTCAAACAGGAAAACTTAATTTTCACCGATATAGGCTTAGAACTAAAAATGTCCATAAAAACCCTGCGAGATTTAGCAAACAAAACAAAAGAAAACTTTGATAACGATAAGTTAACCTTACATTATTGCATTAAGTCTAATCTCTCTCATCAGAGCAGTATTATCTACAAAATGGAAAAACATAGCCTTCATTCTAATCCATTAATTTAAAAAAAAAAAAAAAATACATATACAAAAAAAAAACAAACAAAAAAATATACATACAAAAAAAAAACAAAAAAAATATATTTTAATTATTCTTTTTAATTTTAAAAATATATTCTTACACAGTTCAACAAAATGAACATTTTCAAATCAATCACTTGGTTCACAATCATAACATCCTATTACACAAATGCATTCATAGCATATGATTGCTCTGGACCAAAACTCAACATCACATCCTTTAATAGTCTACAAGTAGACTATTGCGAACAACCACCATTACCAAATTCCAGACAAGTACCCACGATCAAATTATTACAAAGGGCTGAAATAAGAACAATATTCTATAGATCCTGCCTCATATCAGTTGACTACATCATAACAAGATGCTCAACCTTTGACGACTCACAAGTAGTCGAAGGCGGCTTCTTCTCTGAAATACTAATACTAGGAGCTGCAAGATGTGCCGAACTTCATCAAAAACAAGTATACCTGTTCCCAATTGGTGGAATAGTAGCAGGCCTAAGAATCAACCGAACAATTACAGCAACCCATACACTTATCGGTACACTAGATAGAGAAGGCAACTGTCAAGGAGCATCTTACTCTTCAGACAGAGGAACTTGGAAAAATGTAGTCGTTCAAAGTAACTACAAAATATACCTAGGAGAAGGAATCGCCAACTCACAAACAAAAGAAAACATCTCAATAATGCCCACAGGAACCAGACTGAAACTATCTTAACTTTACGGACTGGACACATTCAAAGGAGAAGTCATTTGGTCAAATGACCAAATATTACAAAGTTGTGACAAAACCGACTTCGACGTGCTCTACGATGGACCAGCATCCGTAATCATCGCCAAGAAACTATACCCTTCAGGCCATGAAACACATACATATATGGTAGAATCCGAAAACATAGTTTTCGCATTAAAAAAAATCAAAAAAACATTTGCATGTGAAATACCAGTCATACAAACAGAACATCCACAACTATATATTTTAATTGACTCATCATTTATGAATCATTTTCAAACTAAACAAATCCTACCACACAACACGGACCTCATGGCATATGTCAACACAAAATTTGTTTACATCGAAAATTTTCTAAAGACAAAAATGACATCTTTGTATGCTGACCTCCTTACGAAACAATGCGAACTGGAAAGAAAAATGTTAATTCAAAAATTATCATTAGCTTCACATAGCCTTTCAGAATTTGCATACGCCATGGGCGAAGGTCCAGGATATACTGCAATGAATGCTGGAGAAAAAATATACCTCTTAAAATGTAAAGCAGTCAACGTAGAAATCAATACATTAAAAACCTGCTTCAATGAACTACCAATAAAATACCAAAACAAAACCTACTACATGGCTTCAAAAACACATACATTACAAAGTCATGGAACCGAAATAGACTGTAATACCATACTTCTACCAACTTTCCTCCTAGAAGGCGAATGGTTTGGAGTAGCCCCGACACTCAGAGAAATCAAAAAACCCATCATTCTAAAACCATCAACTACATGGACCTGGACATACAAAAGCCCAGAAAATCTTATGGTGGCTGGAATATATAGTCATGAAATAATGAATGCACTACAAAAACACCTCTTATTTCCTCAAGAGATCGAAGCTGCCCAAAAAAATATTGCCAGACAATCACTAGGACACACCTACACGGACCAAGGCCTCAGATTACAAGGTCTCATAGACGAAAACACCATTGGGCAAATGGTAGAAAACAAACTACACAAAATGTGGGGGTGGTTTACCACTCTTGGAACTTTCGTTTCCGGCCTATTAGGAATATTTTTTATTACTAAAATAATAATTAGTATATTAAACACAGGACTCAACATCTCATTACTTTACCAAACATTTGGATGGAGTCTAAAAATGTTAGCAGGTATCTTCACTAACTTAACGCAATTTATCATGCATAAACAACATGAAAATAAATTCAAAGAAAATATGAACGATAACAAAACCAATAAAGAAGATATCAATCTACAACTTCTACAACACCAAGATGCCTGTAAAAAACCAGAAAACAATTCAAATGAAGACAAACCACAAGTCAAATATATCTAATACACAAAAAGTATATCCTTATAAACATGTAACTACATAAAAACTATTTAACCTTTATATTATATAAAAACTATTTAACCATATCAATCAAATTTATTATTATATTCATTCAATTACTCTTACTTTACAAAAAATATTTAATCACACTTATATTATATAAAATATTTACAAAAAAAACATTATATTATTACACTATTCAACCTTTATTCTTATTTAAAAACTATTTAACCATATTAATCAAATTATATAACTATCAATCATATGAAACATATTCAAACAATAATTTCAATATTATATAACTTTTTCTCACGATCAAAATTTAAAAATTTGTCCCAATTATATTATATTATGAGGACATAATATCAAAAAAACTGAAGTGGATGTAATGATATCTACATCATTGCGCCACACAGCTTCATGATTCGATATCATCATAATACTATTAAATATGTTTTTACCAAAAATATCATAAAATATATTTGTACCCATGTACCCATTATATTACCCAAAATTATACACAACAACAACACTTATATTCATTACGAAATCAAATGACAATACAATATTTAATAGTTACTATCAAAACATAATAAATATCTGCACCCATGTACCCTAATATTATTTATAATGTACAAAACTATTAATAAATAATAACCATATATATATATATATATACATGTAAAAATGTCACCTATCTTACAATAACATATTTTGATATATTTATGCAAAATAAACAATAACAATTTAATACGGAACAACAAGGTATCAAAGGTCAATACTATAAGTAGAACCCCCATTTCGATATTCAAACCAGTCTGCTCATACTAGCCAATACTGCACTTACACATTTTTCATATGCACCGTCTTATTTCGCCGCACAAAATCTCAAAGCGAATATTAACTTCAAAAACATTACTCTTTCTAATTCATATAAATATCTTGTTGTGAACTATCAAATTTAACTTTTATTTTTAAACCAAAATTGCATTCACGTTATTCTTACGAATTAACATCTTCAATATTCTATTTCCATTTTCCATCATCGTTCAAGTCAAGCAACATCAACCAGGTAAGAAATTATAATAATACTTGCCACACAATCTCAACAATAAAACCATCATCAACGATAAGTTAATTAAGACATACAGACTCCGGTGCACCACAAATTCATAAATCACCATCACCTTCGTTTACTAAATCTATACTCACGATCCCAACCAATCGTAATAATTATATGCTTTAATTGATAGTAAAAGATAGGATAGAGAAAGTCGACATTCAAAATCCCTTCAATTATTATTCGTTAAAATTGCTAACTATACCAACTTAGTTAATATATTATTATAAGGGGAAGTTTTATCAATAGCAACGTACATGCTTATTTTTAATTCATCACAATATACATACTTAAATCTGTAATAATACTAAAGTTAGGATAGTAGCTACTTCTAGCTTCACCAATTATTACTCATTGAAAGTACTTAACCATAATATCTAGGTTAATATATTGTTATAAGGTAAAGTTTCATCAAAAAGCAACGCGCAAGCTTATTTTTGATTCATTACACCTCCTTACAAAACAATGTGAATTGGAAAGAAAAATGTTAATTCAAAAATTATCATTAGCCTCATATAGCCTTTCATAATTTGCAGACGCCATGGGCGAAGGGCCTAGATATACTGCTATGAATGCTGGAGAAATAATATACCTCCTAAAATGTAAAGCAGTCAATGTAAAAATCAGTACATCAAAAACCTGCTTCAATAAATTACCAATACAATACCAAAACCAAACCTCCTACATGGCACCGAAAACACATACATTACAAAGTTATGGAACCAAAGTAGACTGTAATACCATAGGTACTACCACCAGCTTTCCTACTAAGAAGGCGAATGGTTTGGAGTAGCACCGACACTCAGAGAAATCAAAATCCAATTATTCTAAAACCATCAACCATATGGACCTGGACCTATAAAAGCCCAGAAAATCTTATGGTAGCTGGAATATATAGTCACGAAATAATGAATGCACTACAAAAGCATCTCTTATTCCTTCAAGAGATCGAAGCTGCCCAACAAAATATTGCCAGACAATCACTTGGATACACCTACACAGACCAAGGCCTCAGACTACAAAGCCTTATAGGCGAAAACACCATTGGGTAAATGGTAGAAAACAAACTACAACAAATGTAGGGATGGTTTACCACACTTGGAATTTTTGTCTCCGGCATATTAGGAATATTTTTTATTACAAGAATAATAATTAGTCTATTAAACATCGGACTCAACATCTCATTACTTTACCAAACATTTGGATGGAGTCTAAAAATGTTAGCTGGTATCTTCACTAACTTAAGTTAATTAACGTAATTTACTATGCATAAACAACATCAAAACCAATTCAAAGAAAACACAAATGATAACAAAACACATGAAGAAGATATCAAACTACTACTTCAACAACACCAAGATGCCTTGGGAAAACCAGAAAACAATTCACCTAAAGACATAGAAGTCAAATATGTCTAATATACAAAAATATATATCCATATAACTATGTAACTATCATTTTAAACTATTTAACCAATAGGTATATTATTATTTTAAACTATTTAACAATATCAATTAAATTATATACTTATTATATTTAAATAATTACATTTACACTATAAAAATAATCAATTAAAATTATATAACTATTATATTCTTAATGAACAATTTAAACATTATATTATTTAAAAACCATATAACCATTATATTATACAAAACACTATGAAAATACACAATCAAATTATATAACTTTACTATTAACCATATAAAACATATACTAAATATCAATATTGTATAACTTTTTCTCACTATCATAAATAAAAAAAAATTTTTTGTCCCAATTATATCATACCTATTATGAGAGCATAATATCAAAAAAACTAAAGTGGATGTAATGACATCTACATCATTGTGCCTACACAGCTTCATGATTTAATATCATCATAATAATATTAAATATGTTATTACCAAAAAACCACAATAAATATCTGTACCAATGTACCCATTATATTACCTATATTACCCAAAATTATACACAACAACAACAGTCATACTCATTATAAAATCAAACTACAAAACAATATTTAATAGAGACTATCAAAATATAATAAATATCTGTACCCATGTACCCTGATATTATTCATAATGTACAAAAACTATTAATAAACAATGATTGTATATATATATATATATATATATATACAAATGTCACTAATCCTACAATAACATATTTTGATTATACCCATGTATTTATGCAAAAATAAACAACAACAATTTAATATGGAACAACAAGGTACAAAGATCAGTACTATAAGTGGAACCCCCATTTTGATATTCAGATCATTCTGCTCACATTAGCCAATACTACCTTATACAGTTTTTCATGCGCACCGTCTTAATTCGCTATACTCGTAAAGCGCTTATTAACTTAAACATACTCATTTCAAATCTTATAAAATCTTGTTGTGAATTATTAAAATAACTTCTATTCAACCAAAAATTGTACTTACATTATTTCAATAAAACCAACATCGTCAACACTCATTTCAAATTGTATCATTATTCAAGTCAAGAAACATCAACCAGGAAAGAAATTATAATAAATTAATATACTTATACAATTTCTATGGTAAAATCATCATCAACGACAAGTTAATTAAGACACGCACGCAGACTCAGGTGCATCACAAATCATTATATCCTTCGTTTATAAATCTTTACACTCACGATCCCAATCAATCGTAATAATTATATGCTTTAACTGGTAGTAAAAGATAGGATAAAAGAAGTCGCTTTTCCAAATCCCTTTAATTATTACTCATTTAAAATAGGTAGCTAACTATACCAACTTAGTTAATATATTATTATAAGGTGAAGTTTTATCAATAGCAACGTGCAAGCTTATTTTTAATTCATCACAAATATGATTTTGTCTAAATTAAATGTGTAAAGAGAGATCTTGTGAGTGGAGTTGGACTACTATAGTACTATGTACAGAATGTATAGGCTTAAAAATATAAAACTCAATTTATCTATCTGAAATATGGATTCAGGAATGTATATTATTTAGGTATTCACAAGATTGACAATATACAAGAGTATATTAACTATAATATTAACTATTTTATAGAAGATTATAGTAGATGCACAGAAAATATTTAATTTTAAATCAATTAACTACAATTTATTATATACATTTTTTTTATATAATTTACTAATGTGGGTACCTTTACTACCAATTAATACCTTGTGAATATTTTTGAATTTTTATTTTAGTTCTGAGATATTAATTTAATTAAATTAAAAATGAAGTAATAATAATGCTTATTTTCTTATAATTTCAGTATCTAAAATTGAATGATAATAAATTAGTGAAGCAATAAATATCTTATAGTCTTGCAATTTTATCTTACAGTCATTTATGTAATTTATAACAATAAAACTTACGCATATCTCAGTTTTGTAAATGACAAAGATGTCTCTACTCGTGGTTTACTGTGTGACCTTATAAGAAAAAAAGTAAATCAAACCAGTAAATTATTTATATCTACATTTAAATTCATACCATAATTAAATCTTGAAAAATGTTTGTACATTAATAATATAACGTGTAACTGATGTCAATACATTTGAATCACAGCTAAATAATATTAACAAACAGAATATTTTTAATATTAAAATTTTGTTTATTATAACGAAAGTAATTACCCATGTCAATAACAAATCATTGAAAAATCTCACAATCTAAAATGAATAATTAATTTAAAATATTAAGCAAAGATTGTACTTATGTGTAAGGTACCTTCTAATTTGTTCATTAATCATAACTTTCAGAACTTATATATTTTATTACCTTTTTTTTTTGTTTAAATGTGGTTTTACTTTTATAAATTACTTATTATTCACCACACAAGCTTAGAGGAAGCCATTCCGTGCCAGAGGTTATAATAACCAAACTTGACAATTTTGAAATTTTGAACATTATAGATATTCAGTGTTAAATATTTTTAACTTACGGAACGCAATGTCACGCCAGAGGTAAATTATTTATTCAGTCAATCTAAATAATAATAGGTCTCAAAATTAGGTAGGTATATCTACCTATTTATCTCAAAAATGTACACAATATATTATGCCTTTTTTTTTATTCAAGATATCACACCAGCATAAAACATTCTATTATGATTCAAACGTATTGATTCCTAACTGATAAGTTATGATTAATAAATTCACAAACAGTTGGTTTACCTGGATTAAGTACTTACAGTTAAACAGATAAAATTAATCACATTGATGCATAGATTGGTATGTTTTAGAAATTGAAATGGGCAATACTCTCATACAAAGAGTAATGTCATTTGCCTTAAGTTATTTTATTTATTTATGTTAAAAGTTGCATTAATGAAAAAAAAATGTATGTTATGCATAGTAATTAGTTATTTAGTTGTTTTTTGATGACGTATTAATAAATTACGAATTACTTAAAGGTTAACTCAATATTTTACAAAAACAATGAAAATTATAAGAAGTTTAAAGAAAATTAAAACAAAATGTTATCGAAATCTCTTGTTCAAGACTATTTTAAATACAAATAATATTTATAATAATTAGTGTGTCCAACCTTAGTTGGACGTAAGACGTACCTCTTAAGGTACGTCTTATGATTATGAAGTGATATTTTTACAGCATAAAAGAAGTGCCATGAAAGATAATAGAATAATAAATTCAAAAAACATAACACTATTGATAACTCTGAATCTGATTTGTATATATTACTTATATTTTTTTTTTTTTGACATTCAATAATTATTGTACATTATTACTCATAATTTAATATAATTATATGTATAATTGTTCAATAGATAAACATAAAAATATATTATTTGATCATTAAATTTTAAACAATAAGGATTATAATTTATAAACATATTCAGTTAGTTATTAGATGTTTCTAGTTCCGAACTATAGCCAATGAGTTGGGGACTTATAAAACTAATGTATAATGTATACATAATACATATGGGCATTTTTTTACCTATATTTTAGTATTAATACAAATTTAAAATTAAACATAATCACGAAAGTCAATATTCGAATAACTAACAACAAATGTCAATTGTCCCTATTATGTAGTATTATACGAGCTCAGGTTAATCCTTGTAAAATTAGTAATTATACTACTACTAAAATATATTGTTTTATGTGAATCTTTTCGATTGCGTTATTTTACATAATATACCTATCGCGAGGTTATTAATATTTAATAGGGAGATAAATATTACATCAGACCCAACGTATCAACCTCATCAATATTATCGACAGCTAATCATAGGCTGATTGTACGAGTATATGTTACATTGTAATAAACGTTAGTAAATAAAGCAATAGGTAATAAATATTAAATGTTATTAATGTAGCTTTGAACATTCATATTGTTATCAATTCGAATTTCAGAAATGTTTTTGAATGTATAACCATTAAAAAATATGCAAAATATAATATATGTTTAATGTTTATTTTCTATAATAAATATATATCAGTGATAAGTGGATATATTAATATAGGAAACTCATGACCGTTCCCGTACTTCACGTGTATTCAATATGCAATGAATTTACAAGAAAACGTGGATACATTAAAAAGAAGTTTAATGGCCTAGTCCAGTGTCCAATTTACCTATATCGGTCAGCGATCTCATTGTTGATCGGCTTTATCCTATCGAGAAAATGCTGAATCTGGGCATTAGTCACACAGTACCGGATTTCGATTTTCTGTAAGTACGCTCGAGGTCGATGATGATAGCTGCCAATTCAAAGTGTACTACCAGAGGTATACCAATCTCAGGGTGGATATAGCGTACCTACATGCAGAGTGCGCAGCTATCCGTACCAAATTGTTTGATGTTCATTGTTCACCCATTCAAAAGTTCAATATTGTTTCGTTTTGATATGTGAAGTAAAGAACTATTTGTCGAAGGAATGAAAATAGTTCATTAATTTTTAAAACTTGTTAAAATTATTTCGTTTTTCAAACTTATCAGTTATACTTAACGTTGTCACTAATTACATAAGTACCTAATTTTTAGGTTGGCCTATTGGCTATAGCTTACTTAAATATATATTTATTTCTGCACGAAATTTGAGTTTTAGCACCGTGACTACATTAAATAATAGGCTGTCGGCATAGTTCATGTCGGTTGGGAATACGAATACCCGATTGTGAAAATGGTACACCGGGAGACCCGTACAGCATCTCAGTCCTTTGCATAATTGAAGAGGACAACCATGACGGACTATTAGAAGTACCTATACCTTCCAGTACCTATCGAACATGCTTAATGACGTGGAGGTCACAGAGTTCAACTCGAGGACGTATAAAGCATTCAGAATATATAATATAATAAAAAACATTTCTGAATATAGTTACAAAAGAAAATTATCAGAATATATCGTTCTAGTATTACAGGTACTTATAAAAGAGAAGTTATAACTTATATTTTTATGAATTATAACAACTAAATTTAAAGACATTAACAGTATATTATATTACATTAATATATTCTATGTAATAGTCCTGTCTCATTAGTTACAACAGCTTACAGACGAATTTAATGTATTATTAAGATAATATTATGTTTATAATTGTATGACTTGTTATTATGATTAAATGGTTAGTTTTTACTTATTACTAATGGTTTATATTGTGTCATTGATAATGTAGATACCATCAATACAACCTTATTACAATAAGTAAATTAATATCTCATGAAACTACAACATTATAATAATATAATATGATATTTAAACTATATAGTTATGCTTTCTTTAGATTTTCTTTAATATTCTATTTATAACCAAAAATTATATATGGTATTTCTAAAATATTAGGTTTTTTAAAACTGTTATATCTCAATAATAGTATTTTTGAGTTATTGCAGTTTTGAACTGAGGCGACGATATATATATTATATATATATATATATATATATAATATGCCACATAGACATAGTGAAAAGGTTTTCACACGCTGAGGTGGTAAACGGTATGGTACCGATAAAATTGAGCTCATAGTTTTACATGGCATCGATCACATCAATACGATATTATACCGGACTGGTGGACGGTACACACGCCGATATTCTTTGTGCGGTACTGTTAAAAGCTATACACATGGGATGAAATTGGTGCTTGCACACTGCTGTTACGGTCTCAAATATCATATCGGAGGACACAATATGAGCCGGTATTTCTAGAACGTTGCAATTTTTATCGTGTACCGGAACGGTAAGATTAATTTAATATGAATCTAAACTCAAAATGCATACTTAAAAACCGGGTAACCTATACATAATCATGTGTACCTTATTATCGAGTGTATACTGTATAGAAGGATAATTGTTGAATACGAAAAAAGATTTTGTGCATAGGAGATGGATTTTAAGAATAGTGTATAATATGATATTAAATAAATTATTAATATTTATTATTTATTATTTTTGTAATTTTTTAGTACAATATTGGTTGACAAATATAGTAATAATATGTATATATATATATATATCAATGTAATATATATATCACTATGGTATAATATTATAGTATAAACCAGGGGTCTCCAACCTACTAGCCCGCCAAGCTAATGTTTTGAAACAATATATTAATTTACATTGTTTTTAATTTATTTTTTTATTGAATTGATTAATAAAATAAAATGAATTTATAATATTTTCTTTTGGTAGGTATTATTCATAACAACTTATAATAGTTATACTTATACATATATACTAATACTAACTAATAATAGATAAACTCGTCAATCACACTTGTCTGACTTATATTGAACTCGAAACTTACGCGATGATGGTCAGATAAGATACGATCGACTTTTTCTGTAGTAATAACGCTATCGAACGTGTAATCGACGGGTTTTTTTTAACTGCGCGAGTCTACTGTAATGTATCGAGTATATAATATAGAATCAGTTTTACGTGCGTGAAGTTGGCCCCCCGATATTGTCTTATCGACTCCGGACCAACGCCAATATTTTGTAATTCATTTGTAACTATTTGTAACACACTTTTCAAAATTTGTAACTACTTACTTTGGGCGCTATAAAGAAATGTCTGATGGGGGGCCAGCCACCGCGACATTGTCTTATCAACTTCGGACCAATGCTAAAATTTTTTTACTCATTTGTAACTATTTGTAACTATTTGTAACATACTTTTCAGAATTTGTAACTACTTACTTTGGGCGCTATCAAAAAATTGTCTGATGGGGGGCCAGCCACCGCGACATTGTCTTATCAACTTCGGACCAATGCTAAAATTTTTTTACTCATTTGTAACTATTTGTAAAAAATATAAATTGAACAAAAAGTCCTAGTTGAATTAAAAAATCTTTAGTTATTAAAAAAAAAAATTAATTTGAATAAAAATTATATTTTGAATATTCTTAAAAAATATAAAAAAATTAAATCGAACAAAAAGTCCTAGTTGAATAAAAAAATCTTTATTTATTTAAAAAAAAATTATAATACATATAATATGAATTTTTTATTAAATTTAAGTGCACTGTAAAAAATGTATTTATTATTTTATCATTCATTTAAGGTAAGCAAAATTTATAGTTAATCTCGCCATGTTGTACTAAGAACACTGAAATGTGATTTCCGGAAAAAAAAAGTTAGTGGTGTGATTAGCTGAATTTAGTGGGTTAGTAAGTGATATACTGTATACAAAAATATTATAGTATCTTTCATATAGGTACCAAAGAATTGAATCCAATCCTGCTCATGGTATATTTAAATATTTTAAACCAGTCACCACTTTTCATCTAATTTTATCAAAATGGCACTTAAATCACTTTATCACATAAGTGAGTCGATCAGTGAGGCGTAAGGTCCTTTAATAAGGACCATCGAAAAATCAGATATTCTGGAGATTGAGTGAAGTTCTAAATTTCAAAACTATTTTCAAAATATAAGCGTAGGTTTGGAATTGTTCGACCGAAATGGGGTGGGATGGCTGCGTGAATTTGTATCCCCCAAAAATAAAAAAACCTTATTGCTGTGAAATTAAGATGTTCTAAAAACTGGTAACATTAAATTAATTAATGAAAATAATTATTAAACCTTATTAATATAAATGTCTTATTAAAAAATTAAAATAATAATACTCAATTTAAAATTTAAAAAATAGTTAGTAAAAATAACATTTTTAAAAACATACAGAGTGAGAGATTGCAATCTATTTTTTAAGTCTACTATATGGACCATATGGAGGGAAAGCAACTTCATAGACGCTTGTGGGCAACGTGATGTTCACCCACGAACAATTTTTATAGCGCCCAAAAAAAGTAGTTACAAATTCTGAAAAGTATGTTACAAATAGTTACAAATTAGTTACAAAAGAATGGCGTTGGTCCGGTGTAGAACAGTTAAAGTAGGGGGGCTACGTGAAGTTGGCCCCCCATCAGACATTTTTTTATAGCGCCCAAAGTAAGTAGTTACAAATTCTGAAAAGTGTGTTACAAATAGTTACAAATTAGTTACAAAATATTGGCGTTTGTCCGGAGTCGATCAGATAATGTCGGGGGGCCAACTTCACGCACGTATCAGTTTTTATAATTATTATAGTTTAGTGTTGTTTCTTATCGAGTGTAGTGCTCTGTGCTGTATTAAAATAAATATGAGCTTAAGTAAAAACGGTAAGTCGATACAGAGTGCCGTGTTTTTAACAAAAAGTGGAATAATGACTATTTCTTCATTGAACAAAACAATGTTGCTTTATGCGTTATTTGCAAGGAAAAGGTTGCTGTTATGAAAGAATACAATATTGGTAGACATTATAAAAGTAAGCACGAATCTACATATAACGAGCTATCTGGTAAACTACGATCAGACAAGTTTGAAATATTAAAACAGAACTTACTAGCTCAACAGTCAATTTTTACAAAACGTCATGTCAAAATGAATCTCTCGTAAAAGCAAGTTTTCAAGTAGCTCGTACTATGGCGATAGCCGGAAAACCTTTTACTGATGGCCAAATTGTAAAGGAGTGCATTTTGAAGACAGTTGAAGAGATTTGTCCCGATTAAATCAATTTATTCACCGGTATTAGATTGTCGGCGAATACAATTGCGCGACGTACCACAGATCTCCGAAATGATATTATTCGTCAATTAAAAGATACTGCTAAAAGCTTTAAATACTGTCAATAATAATTATGATTTTTATTATTTCAAACCATATTGCTGTCTATTTATATATTTTAAAAAAATAACTTAAGTTAATAAGTTTACTGTAAGTTTCTATATAACTTTTAACTTATCTGAGTTAGAAAAAAGATTAGGATAGCTATAAACTTTAAACTTTTCTAAATGTTCATCAACCTTACTTAACTCAACTAAAAATGATTATTCACTTGCTCAGGCTTGCAATTTAATTTTCATTAAAATGAGTTGAAAGGCATAAATGGAAAAAGGCGATTATAACTATACATGGATGAATAAAAATAATTTTGATCAAAAGATCTTCGAAATAAATAGTGGTATATTTTGGGCTATATCATATAGGTTAGGCATGACCCATATCATAATATTAAATAAATCTAGCAAACAGCAGACTCTGAATATGTTAAAATTTAGTTAAATCAGAATGATGCTGAATCAATAAACGTATAGAACCTTACCTATATAATAATTAATTATCTATAATAACTGTAATATAAATAACAAAAAATTAAATTTAAATGAATATAAAAACACAAGATAATACTTTATTACTTAGGTTATAAAATTATTACAAAAATTCAAAAAATTCAACAATTTTTAATTACCAATACTCAAATATTAGTTCAGTATATAATGTATATTTATTACATAATTTTGTAAACTGTTAAATATTAGTTTCTGAATAAAATCAAATTGTATGTATTGTTTTTTAATTTATCATTTAAGATAGAATGAATGCTCCTAAAGTTTAAAGTAAATCGATTGAAAAGGTTATTTTTAAAGAATGAACAATCTATTTATTGAAATGTTAAACTAAAATTCCAACTAATGGTTTTACAGTGCCACTCAGCTTTAAAGTTTAAATGTAACAATGTATTATTTTAAATAATACATCAATACATCACTTTTATTTACTAAAATAAAATAAGACAATTACCAGATACCAAAACGTAGCAACCTATCCATATTTTATGAATAATTGTTATTAAAATCCAAAAGGTGATAGTTGAGAAAAATATTTTAAGAACAAGAATATATTTTATTATTAATAACTTTTCATACTCAGAAACTAAAGAAATGTAAAATTAAATAGTTAGACTTTTGATACAAAATAAATGGAAATAAATTTACAGGCTCATAAAAATAGTCTTTACTCTTTAAAATAATATAAACAATATTATGAATAATACAAACTCAATATTGTGAGATATTACATTTTAGAATATAATTTAAAAGTTAAATGAATAATTTAGATGTCGGAATGTTTGGCCAAATACAAAGACTACACACGCTGTTGTAGTAATCATGGTAGTTTACTTCTTGTTGTAATCTAAAATACACAATCAATCAATAAGTAAGAAAATTAATTATAAATAATCACTAATCAGAATAAGTTGTCATGCAAATTAAAATTGTTATTTTTTCTTGTACTTTTAATTTTAATTTTAGATAGTAAAACAAAATTATATTACCTATGTGCTATGATAATTTTTAAATTTTTATTATTTTTTTCAAAATGTTGAACTTTTATTGATTGGAAATCATACAGAACTGGCAAATAATCAATTTTTTAAGAATTGTGGCATCAATATCAATTTCAAAAAAATTCTGTAATTTGTTTTTTTTAAAGTTATTTATTGTGTTATAAGCATAAGTAACAAAATTAAAGTTCCTTAAAGAGGATGGTGATGAAGAACAAGGCGGTTTGTCAGTGTAGATATTTAATATTATATATTTTATATTGTTATTACTTGTTATTAATACAGTAGCTGGCAAGTTGAGTTAATATTGTAAAATAACTAAAATCGTTATTCTTGATTATTTAATATGTAATTTTGTCCATATTTGATCATAAAATAACTATAAAACTATAAATAAAACTTTTAAAATTAAACTCCGCTCAGAATCTAAAACAGGCCAGCTAGATTATGTAATAAGTGTGTAGCTATGAACAAAGCTGCAAATATATGGCCATACATGTCAAACCGTGGGTAACAAATTCGAGGCATCCGCAACCACGACCGTGAGAGCGATTGCACTCATCGTAAGGAACAAGTGAAGTAGAGCAATAGGCTCATAAGTTCAACTATAAGGATCCTTTTTTTTGGGGGGGGGGGGGCGGCTAGAATTGTATAAGCAGCACTGACCCTGATAATTCATGTTATAAACTAAAATATGATTAAACAACTGATGGGTGACCCCTAATAGCGCTTATGGTCTATAGGCCTGCATAAAAAATCCTGAATGGCCCATTTTCAGACGTGTTTATATAAAGCTAGTGCGAGCACCTTCACGCCAGACGATTTTTTTAATTTTATTTTTTGTACTTATAATATTTCGATCAGCAATATTTTGGACTTCGGAAATAAACGAGTTAAATCGTATAATTTCTAAACACTTGGGTTATTCGTTGATCCGAATATTTTAGTTATTCTTTACAATTGCAATTTAAATTAGTGCAGTATCATAATAATATACAGTGGAAAAAACATTAAGTGTTTGTGTGTTATTATTGTAATTATTAACGATTTCTCTCTGTTAACGTCACCAGTAAGCGGGCGAACGCTACAAATGTGTTTTGTGTATTTTTTTTTTAATTATGTACTTGCACACGTCTCTTGCTACAACTAAACGACATCCGTGATAAACTGAACCATTTCCCAACATTAACTCATTTCGTATTTTATGAAAGTGCCGTATGTCCCATAAACTATTTATTGCCTTACGTCATGTCTCTTTTAGATACTGTTCTACAAATTTTAACGTATTATCTTCTACTGTAGCTTTCTTAAATTCACCCTCTTTATTATTTTCAAACTTCATTGTATGACGTACAATGTTTTTAAAAGTAGGTATAATCTGTCTTTTCAATTTTTTGTTTAAAATGTCTGTTAAGCAAATTGGCTATAGGTACGTATAGTCCGTATAGATATTTACCAGGACAGTGCGTTAGTACCTACTCTAAATTTAAGTTATAAACCATCAATTTTTCTTACCTAACATAACCGGGCCTGTCCTGATTTTTTTATCCTGGACATGACTCTGCGCACAATAGCCACTTCCACGTCAAACGGTAGAGAGATCAGGACGTTTGGAGGTAGTGGTATCGCCGAGCGAATACATTCACGATTTGAGGATTTACCGAGCAAGCGACGTATTGGGATCGGTACCAAAGAACATCTTGTTGTATCAACATACGTCCTAGAAGTCTGTGTGAACAGTGGAAACCAAATCATTTGGTTACTGTTTTATATTATATTTGTTTTAATTATTTATTTATTTATTTAATTTTTTTTTAATTTTTATTATAAATATACAATCTATACTACATAAAGCATAAAAAGAATATGTGCTAAATTATTAAAAAAAAACATGATTAGTGCGAGGGAAGAAACCATCCAATGATCGCACTTCCTTAATTAATTATTTATTAACAACTTTTATATTTTACTTTTAAATTGCAATTAACTATGTCACACAGTATGTTATGTATATTGCTGCCGTATATTATTTCAACAACTACAACAACAATAAAAAAATCATAATCATAGGCGTACACAGGGTTTTGTGTCGTGTGCAACATACGTTTTTAACTGTAGGTAATAAGTAGTCCAATTATTTCCCTCATTATGGTTGTAACTTGTAAGGAATAGTACTATTATTTTCCATTTGAATAATTTTGAAAGTTTATATATTAATTTAATATTTGAATTAAATATTTCTAAAAATGTATCATTCAATGTATAATGTATACCTTTCAAATAAATATCCACCAAACCACTAAATCCAAAGTTGTTTGCACTGCGCACGCTTATGATCATAATCCTTATAAAAAAAGGTATTATATTATTATAGTCATGATGTAAACCATAAAGAAATAGAGTATAGGTACGATTCACGACCGGTAAATTACTTAAAAGTCCAACGAAAAAATGATAGGTAGCTAGAAAATGTCTTGCCCCAAAACGCCTGGTAGAATAAGACTCCAGGAATAAAAGTTAACAACTAGATTCACTTCCTACGAGAAAAGATGCTGAAATAGAAAATCAAATCATTCTTACTGTCCCAAAAGGTGACGACTGACACAAAAAAAAAAAGAAAAAAATACACATAATTGTAATTTGTAAAATCAATACATTCATCACCCCACTCTGAATCTAAAAGCATAAAATATAAGTTATTCACTAAGTACCAAGTATGAGAACCTATGATAACATATTTGCTTCCATCGTTTATGCGACGGTTACCTACCTAATATTGTCATTTGTGATATTATATTGTAAATGTAAATTCGGCTTTCCCTTACTATGGATTAAGTAATACCTACTTAGATAATATTATGTTAAATTGTTATTTAACAATAATAATATAACATTATAGCGAAAAATATCTGTAATTTACATAAGCTTGTGTCTTATACCACACGTATTGTATTTTTAAAGAAATTGCTAAAAGCGTGGCGTCCTCTAGCGAATAACTATCTAATAAAATGTATATTACACACGATTTTTCGTTCCTAGTAGATCGCGGTTGCACTATCGATATAATAAAAGCATATAACATAATAAAAATGATATATTATTATTAATATTATGCTGTTAATTGTTATTTTATAATATCATTATTACCTAGGTATAGTGTAGGCGTATACATGTGAATATGTGTCATTATGTAATTATGATATTATATTCAAAATATTTATAGTTTAGAATTAATATTTGATGTACTAGATATACTATTTTAATTATAATAAATAATAGCTACAGGTATCCTATCTGTTAAAATATATGGGTATGTGTTGGCAAGTCGCCGAAATGTCAGATAATGTCATTGATGAGTTAATTCCAAAAAATATAATGTTAGAATTTATGTTTTAGATATACTATGACTATAGTCTATAAGCTATTGCATAATATGTATAACTGTATAAATAATAAAATAAAGTAATAATCAATAGCTTATATGCCACGTGCATTGTAAAAGCATTGAGTATACTCTATACCTACCTAACGTAATTAAATTGTAACTATAGGACTCATACTTATAAATAAATTTATGCTCGCAAATCGAAATGATAATTAGGTAGGTATAGGTATTTGATTTCATCTTAGTATAAAATGTTTATAGTTTGTAAGGTAATCACTAATGGTATATGTGTCGTAGCCACTTCGTAAAATCAAACTTTTCATGAAAAGATGACAATTTAATGAAATGGAAATGGAAATGGATATTTTACACTTCGTGAAATTCAAAAATATTTCACAAAATTTTCACTTTTTCATGAAGTGGTTACGTCAATTTAACATCTTGTAATTTTTTTTACAATCTGGTCATTCACTTTGTGTACTGGAATACAACATTCATTGCACACGTCAGGTTTGATTATATCCATTAACCACGTGCCGATGTCAAATACAATAAATATTATCTATATTATATACGACTATTATACCTGCCTAATTGCCAGACTATCTGAAATGTGCAGATGATATTTATTGGTTTTGATAAAAGCTTTATAATCATAATGTCACATCAGCATTTTGGTAATATCTTGATGTTAAAGCAGTGTGCCAGTATATAGTTGCTGTGTGGATCATTCGATCACATTGCAGTATTCTAAAGGTTTTTATTCTACGTACCTCTACATAATGGATGAATTTAAGGAAAAAACTTTTACCAAAAAATGTATAAATTTTATTTGGAAAATCCTGGTAAAAAACCATATAGGTATGGCTGAAAAATTGAGTCGATAATTGCGGAAATTAACGACGCTAAATTAACGTGAGTACTTTCATAGTAAGTATTCATTTATTTGTCTTCTGTTCTGTTGTATTATTAATTTTCCTGTTCTAATAAATAAAAAAATGATTATAATATGTACAATATATTAATATAATATAAATAGTTATAAATATAATATGTATATTGTATAATAATACATGTATGTTAAATTTAAGTGACCATTTTGTGAAATATTTTCTAATTTCACGAAGTGTAAAATATCCGTTTCCATTTCAAGAAATAGTCATCTTTTCATGAAAAGTTAAATTTCACGAAGTGGCTACGACATATACATACATTTTAGTTAGGTACCTACCTATTTGTGTGTATAATGTTATTCAATTATATCTGAGTGTTACTGCTGCGGGTGACTTCTTTTCACGTCTCCATTTGCTGCATATATATATATTGTTTTCACCAAATGCTTATTATAAATACCATTACAGATTGTATATAATCCAATAAATTAAAAAAAAAAAATTATCACAATTTAAAGGCAGTTTGAGGGCAGGCCTTTCTAGCTCGTAGAGTAAATATAATAAGTGTATAATATGAGAGAATATCTCTCGTCCCACCCGAGAAAAATCCTAAATATGACACTGACTTAGGAACTTTTGATTTCTTTTTAAAAGAAGTGTTAAAGAGTGTTTTCAATAAAGCTAAAATCAGTTTTAGCATTAAAATTCTTGTCGTAAAAGTCAGGCAACCTGTAATGTCATAGAATAATAAAATATGATAGGTAGTTTATAAAATAGGTGTACCTATTGTTTTAGGTATAGGTATATCGTATTTATATAAATGTAGGCGTAAACAGCCACATCCAATGTTATTTATTATGTATTGTTTTTATATAATCTTAAGTCAACTATTTTAATTTTAAATTCTTGTAAGGCTAATGGACAACTATTCAAAGCGGAATGAAGATCAATTAAATATAAAAATAATACAATAAGTTATGTTTCATTATTTATTTATATTAATTTAGCATAATTTATGAGAAATACCTCGTGAAGTTTTGTATTTTACTACATTTCTCTATAATATAAAATAACATATTATACATGTATATTTCAGCTGGCATATATTATTGTTATACAATTTGTATCGTTAAACTATAAACTTATTCTCGTTGAATTCCAATTCCAAATCTATTAAACAGTATTAGTATTGAACTCTCTCGAGTCGATAGAGTATTCGGATTTGATATTTGAAAAACTTTCATTTTTCGTTTAACACGTAGTTTACTGCAGTTCCATCCATTGGCTTCTACAATACAATAACGAGTACCTATTGATTCATTGGCTCAATTGGGTATATGATGATTGAACCTAACGCATTGTTCAGCAAGCTATAATCTGCCAGTGCCAGCATCAATATCGTATAACTCCTCATCACTTGGAAATAAAACAAGAAATCGGCACACCTTTAAGTTACACATCGCTGTTTCGATCATTAGCCATCAGCAAATTGTATTATTATATATATTATTTGGACGGTTATTCATGTAACATTATTTTTTATTCCCGCAAGCCCAATGATGTAATCATTTAAATTTTAAATCATTAATAATGTGTGTAATACTGTGTAGGTATTATAAATCAAAAAATAATATTATATCGCGTTACGAAAACCACATCGTCCGGCCAAACTATATGGGTACGATTACATCTGGATGTGCAACGTATACAAGATGATTAATTTAACTGGATAAACTTTTCTCAAAATTTGAATTTAAAAACATGAAGTAATATACATACATAGCTTGAACTCTTAAAGTATGTATAATAAACAATATTTTTAATTTAGTCAAGAGCAGATTGCAGAATACTTTCCAAAAATGTTGATGCATTACATTCGCACACAACGAATAAACTATTCATTAATAATTTAGTCGTGTTTAATGTTTAGATAATCAGAGTAGAGAAAGTTAGCTCAACACTTGCCAGCGTAGGTTGCTTGCCTTTGCAATAGTTTACTCACCACCCACCCCAGCTTTGAAAGCTTGTTAATGATTTTGATACTAATGTACCAACATTTTTAGAAATATATTAATTAGCAGCATTCAAAAATCAAATATATATAGGTTTTTAATAAAAGTTATGTCAGAAAAAACTGTGATAAAAATAGAAAATATTTAATTTTTTTTTTATGTGTTGTGCTACACAATTACTTCAAATTATATGAAAACATTTTGTTTTCCAAAATTTACTATAAAAATAAGTGTATAAGTACCAGTGGAATACCTATATACTATGGTCTATGGAGTATAAGGTATATGGATAATTACAATGAAAATTTTGTGGGCACTTCATGCACTGACTAAAATCTTGTACACCAACATAAATTAGTGCAGGTGGATTTTCTCTCTATCCCAGCCTGTAAACACACCCACGCAAGTTTATGTTACTTATTATATACGTATTATTTAAAAAAAAAATATTAACATTATAATAGTTTATACAATAATTAGGTAGGTACCTAAGTATAATAGCAAGTTATCAATAACCAATACCGTATTAAAAAAAAAAAAAAAATGTTTATTGACTTTTGTAGTGGTGGACTTGAATTGTTATTGATTGGAGGCTAACAATCTTACCCCCCCCACAAGTGCCTTTTAATTTCACTACTGATGTGTACATCCGTTTAAATGCTGATCATCCGTATATTATATAAACGAGAAAGCGTTATAGTTCTCACTTCTGATCACTATCTCTCTCTCTCTCTCTCTCTCTCTCTCTCTTTCTCTCTATCTCACTTGTCTGCCGTCCAAGCCGTCGCGAGCGTGAATATTTTATTAATATTAATCGGTCCGACTGTATATAAATGTCATGTACTCATGAGTATATACGCACGCATCTCGGCATATCCAGACACACGCATTATACCTACCATATTATATTAGACGAATGTGTAGTGTGTACTTTGTACCTTACTCGGTGCGGTGGTTCGTTCGATTATAAAACACCTCATAATTGGCCGGTTAGTATAAAATAATATATTGTATAATGCACGTCACATAGTATATCGCGTTAGAGCGGAAAGCCAATACAGTGCCCGTATATAGGAGCATAATATAAATAAAAATTATGTATATTATATATTATATTTGTATGAAGTAGAAATATAAAATAACAGCATCGGCGTCGATATCAGCTGCACCAAGGTATATAGTTATAGTGTCTTGCGTAATGCCGCATAACGTATGTGACTTTTTACGGATAACATAATATGTTTATTATTATAAATATAT
Source organism: Nasonovia ribisnigri (assembly GCA_027563435.1). NCBI lineage: Eukaryota > Metazoa > Arthropoda > Insecta > Hemiptera > Aphididae > Nasonovia > Nasonovia ribisnigri. The sequence continues at coordinate 853,217 of JANEHU010004942.1, read as the reverse complement.
ATAAGGATTGCCTACCGGTTGCACATAAATAATATGTCATAGCTGATATACCTATTGTAGGTATTTGTTAAGAAACTAAATACTTTTTTCGTTATGTTTCAATAATACATTTGAAATGCGTTAAAATAACAAACAAATATTAATATATTATTAAATACTAAAATCGGGTCAAGTTTATTTTTTGTTACCTATATAGGGAGATCTTTTTGTCATCATGTCATCATTTAACAATATTCATATATCTATTAAAATAAAAAAAAAAAATACCAAGACAAATTCCGTTCCTGAAGACCTCTCTGAACCGAGCATAAATATAATACGATTAATTATTAAAAAGTATTTAAAATGGTTTTTTATAATAAATGTATATATTTTTATTTAAATACATTTTTTTTTATAGAATCTAAACGCATTTTTAAAAATGAATTTCAAAAGTATTTTAACAAGGATGCTATACCTATGTTGTTATATAGGTACTTATATATAAACATTAAGTATGTGTAGTAGGAACTGTAATATAAATACAGTTAAATTTAAATTAGCATACACTATACAGGCTGTTGTTACTGGTTACTTGTTAGGTAGTATTATTGTATTATTACCACTCGTGGCTCGGCGTATACAACGGTAAGCAGTTTCCTCACGATGATTTGACAAAAACTGGTTGGGAGTGTGGCGGAGATTAATTTGGGTCAACGACGAAATAATTTTTCATACAAATATTTTAAATATATGGTTTATCGATACTTAAAATAATAGCACATTTTATAGTATTGTTGGACTTTAGCAATCTTAAAACAACTAAAATTCAAACAATAAAATAATAATATGCTCATTATTAATGAAAACTTCTTCTGAGATGGAAACGTTTCTAACCTGCTTGGTATCACAATAAAATATTATTATTTGAATAATATCACTTTTATCTAAACATCGTTATGATAAACATATTATTATATATGTTGATGTTATAGTCTGTAGAAATAATGTTGACTATAGGTACCGGGTATATAAAATAAATCACTTTTGACATAATTTAATATTATAGTACGTAGTTCCATTTTCTCTCAACTAAGTAATATATTTAGATTATTCGTCATTCGACTTTTTATTATAACGGAACGATTAATATTCTATAACCCCAAACCTCTTCAAACGTATCATTGGAACCTACCTATCAGAACTTCTACGTTGCCAAGTGAATATAATAATAATATTCCCAATGTCGTTATGAAGGTTCGAAGTTATAAAAATAAAAATATAATACTCTTAAGTTCCTTACCTATTAAAAAAAAAGTGTCAATAGATCAAATAGGTACCTACCAATAAAAACTTTTTGTTTTATTTATTGTTTTTACTTTATACAAACTTATTCGCAAATAATTATTTCACTTAAACCTTTAAGTTCCCCGTCTGGTATAGTATTATTGGTTGTTATAGGCGATTTCTACACATAATAATATAACATTCGTGATATGAAAATTCGTTGATCCCATTTGAAATTATCACCAAAAACATGAATCCCTCCAGACTTTAAAATATATATTATGCTTATATTTAATAGCATTATATTATATATCATGCTTACATAAATAGGTAAAATATAAACTAAAATCTACTTTATTTGGCTAATGGAATATTTTGAAATGTATTCAACTCCAGTAAAAGTTGGTTAAACAGCAAATACAGCATGTACCTATGTTTGCATTTGAACGCAAACTTTAGTCATCGCAGTACGTACACATTTTAGTGATTTATAATATAATGTTATACAATATTAAAAGTACCTTGTTTATTTTACCCAAACATAACATAATATTTGCTTTTCTTTTTCATCATAAATATAATATTATGCGTAGTATATCATATTACCGTGCATTTGCAAATTGTATATTATTGTAAAATTTATATAGCCAAGTAACACGGATTGTAATATCATATACCAATTATTTAATATTTTAATGACAAAGATAAATACGTATTTATAACAGATAAAACTGGAATTCAAAAATAATTCTTATACTCTAATCGTACACTGCTGAACCGTGTATAATATAGGTCGGTTCCTAGTTACAAACTTACAAACACTCTTACGACAAGTATTTGAACTTTTTTCAGCATACTATTTAAAAAAAATCTAAGATGTGAATATCAAGGGTGTTTTTATGTTCCCCCCGGGAGATTATGTGAGACCCCAGAGCTTTTAGATTTTGAGTTGTGCGATGAATACATTGTTACAATGATGTGTTTTTTTTATTTATTTTTTATATCTGTATACAGATTTAGCTACTTTATACGGGGGTCAAGTTTGAGGATGGCTTCTAATAAAAAACTGAATCTAGATTGTTCTTTCAAATGGTAGAAATTGAAAATTCTCAGAAATTTTTTATAGTCAGGAAAAAAATGAAGGAAAACGGGAATTTTTATCGAACACCAGGTAACTCAAAAACTAATAACCTAATATCCGTATGTATAAACACTTTACATTTTCAACAATTGTTTATTTTATAATTTTTTATGAGTCAAGATTATTTTGATTTGTTTTGAACTCTTTATAGACATTTGAAGATTTCAATTATTTTTAGAATTTTTTATATAAATATTGATAAAAGATTTTTACTGTGTTAAAAAGCTTACAAATTGAATATAAGGTTCATCGTAAGTTGTTAAAAAGCAGTTAAATATGTTAAAGATACAAAAGTACAGATTTTTTTTACATGCATTAATTAAAGTTCAAATGTTGACAAAATTCATCAAAATCTCGAGAATATCCAAATTATTTTGTAGTTAAAAACGTTGATCAAAGTTTCTCATAAGTAGTTCATTGTTCATACTGTCACCAAAAAATATATAAACACAGTTTTAATTTCAAGTTCATACGTTTTGTTATTTTGAGAAATACGAGTGAGTGAATGGTAGGTATATGTCTTTTATTTATATTATAGATTAAAAAAGTGTGTTGATAAATAATGTGTTTAATTATTTTACTGTTAACTACGTGTATTAAAAAAAAAAACAACAACAATTTATACTTAATAGTATTATGGTTTTATGTGGAGGGGCAAAGCCCCCGCCTGACGTTGAGTGGTTGCCACTCTGCTATACATTAGTTGTCGAGTACCTATGTCATTGTAATGGGTGTTTTATATTTGAACTCCCTCATAAACCATTGCATACGAAAAAAAATTCTGAGTAGAGACTTGTGTCTCCTATTTCTATAAACCATCAAATTTAATAATTAAAAAAAAATTATCAAAAATGAAAAATATCTTATGGGTATAAAAAGCTTGAGAAATCTTCTATTAAAATGTCTAATGTTAGCAATAAAAAGAAAAACTTTTATGAGTTTCAACCTAAAAAATAATTTAAAAATTTTCGAGAATTTGATGAATTTTGTCAACATTTTAACTTTAAATACATATAAAAATAAATCGTACCTATGTATCTTTAATATTTTTAAATATTATATTATTATTATTATTTTAAATATTAAATTTTTCTTTTTAAGTCTAAGATTTGAAAATGTATTACAATATTCCTTATAAGTTTGTCTACCTTTATCAAAAAAAAAATTTCCATAAGAATGTCCAATTAAATTTGTATGAGCGTTTGAAGTTCAAATTTTTACAACATTGGATATTCACTCGATTTATCTAGTAGTGATTTCCATATTTTGCTATAATTCAAAAAGGAATAACTGTAGATACTTGAAATTTATACACTTGATCAATTCCTATACTTGATAAAATTTTAAAAATATTTTGACTCGTTTTGAGCTATTAACAGACATTTTCAACTTCCAATTTTTTAGTTTTTTTCTTTTCTATAATTGTCAACAAAATTGTATTTGTTCGATCAAAAATCGTGAAAATTTAATGCAAGGCTCCAGATATATTGTGACTATAGCAGTTGGAAAATATTAAAAATACATTGGCAAACATTTTTTTTATAAGCATTTTAAGTTCAAATATTGACAAAATTTATCAAATTTAAAATGTAATAATTATTTTGTAGTTAAACATTTATAAGATGAAAGTGAATTTAGTTGGTGCATTCGGAAGGTCATTTTTTAAAATGTCCAATAGTTTTCAAAAGCACAGGGAAAAACAAAAGGAAAATTAAGAAAAAAGTGAATTTTTACGCAAAATCAGTTTTCAGCAAAATCGATTTTGGATTTTGGTATAACTTTAAAACAATTGACCGCAGATACATGGAATTTTCACTGGTTGATCAAATTAGCATTTTCCACAGATGATAACATTTTGAAAACATTTTGAATTGCTTTGAACTGTTTACGCGCATACTAGTTTCCTATTTTTTTAGCTTATTTTTCTATGAATGTCAATTAAATGTAATTTGTTGGGTAAATAAGCTTAAAAAGTTAATTCAAGTATCCTAATAAATTGTTATAATGAATCTTGAAAAATATTAAAAATCTATAGTCAAAACTTTTTTTTATAAGCATTTAAATAGTTCAAATTTTAGCAAAATACGTAAAAATCACGAAAATGTGCAAATTATTTTCAGTTAGAAATTCATAAAATGTTTTCCTTTTAAATCTAAGGTTTGAAAATTAAATTTAAAATTCTTCAAACCTACCTTTTTCAAAAACAAAAATGTGTACCTGAAAATCAAATTAAATTTGTATGAGCGTTTGAAGTTCAAATTTTTACAACATTGGAAATTCTCTCGATTTCTTATGTAGTGGTTTTTTATTATTTTGCTGGAAATTCAAAAATGAATAACTGAAGATTCTTAAAATTTATATCATATGTTTAATTTATCAATTCCTATACTTGATAAAATGTTCAAAATATTTTGTTGTGTTTTGAGCTATTTACGGACACATTCTTTATATAGTTTTTTTAGTTTTTTTTTCTATAAATGTCAATAAAATTGTATTCGTTGGGTCAAAAAGATTGAAAATGTATTACAAAGCTCCTAATATATTGTTGCAATAGTAGTTGAAAAATATTAAAAATACATAAGCACAATTTTTATTCAAAGTTCGATTTTTGACAACATTTATCAAAATTTAAATTGAAAAATATTTTTGTAGTTAAAAATTGATAACATTTTCAACTTTTATAGCGTAAGTAGGTTATTCTTTAACAAAAAATCTCAAAAATATAAACACAGTTTTTTAAATTAAATTTGGACGAAATAACATATGAAGTAACCAAGTATAACGATTTTAGCTGTTTTGTGATAATTTTATAATATTAATTCAACTAACGGCTACCGTATTAATAATATGAAATAACAAGGTAAATATAAAATAAAATATCCACACTGACAAACCGTCTCAGCTCCGAATCGTTTTTCGTATACAATGATACTATATATTTTAATTCAAATTTATTTTACCATCCATTATACAGTGATTCACTTGTAACCTACTGTACAGCAGTGTGACATCCACTTACTCGCCCTTTTTTATATTTCAAATTATATAAATAATACAAATATTTTTTCTTTTTTTTAACCTTTTAACAACAGTTATATATACATATTTAATTTTTTATATCAAAAAAATAAAATTAACAACTTTTAATATGTCCATAAAAACCTTGTATGTCCACGGTAAAAATATACTAAAATTCCCACTATCTGAACAAGTCCCATTTAAATTTAAAAGTAACATTATATTACGTTGAAAAAAAATTTTAAGACCTATAAGTTATAATTAATGTAATCTACAAAATATTTTCAAAATAAATAAGTCACAACACCGAAAAACAAAAATCAACAACACAAATTATTTGGTGTAAAATAATTCAAAATATTAAAACTACTCTCCGGAAAAAATAAGTGTTTGTGGCATACAACTTTTGGTCTCTTAGCCATCGTTTTTAATCATTGGATTTTAGTATGGTTAGAATTTTGTATTATTTTATTGTATTAATCCGCCTTAGGTCGAATTAAGTAAAAGCGATAAATTTGGTATAACTTTGATACTTTTGAGTTAAATTATACACTTACGTACAAACCACACCCGTGTGGTCCATGATCTTCCTAAAATTATACCACTGCGAATCTCACGAACGAAGTCGGTCGTGATTAGCTATACATTAAAATATATTATCATTTACACTTAAAAAGGCATTCCTTCCACAGTGTGTTACACCCAAAAGAAGTTGAACAATGAGAATTTTTTTTCCGGGCAACGCCGTGTAATTCAAATAGTAATATAATATTTTTAAAATGATAGTAGTGTCACAGATGAGTATCTTTAAACTGATAAAGTTATTATAACTGTACAACTATTATAATCAATGACAAAATAGGTAATTCCCTAATGGTGGATACCCTATTGAGTCGTTGATGAATATCATTCGGTAGGTATCAATGTTCATTAAACATTGTTTACTATATTATGTTAACTAATCAATACTAATCATCTGTATCAGAATACGTTTAAAAAATGTCATTGACATAATATTTTAAATTGAAAATCTTATAGATACGTAATGCATATTAATAATACCTATACGTATAGCAATGCAAATCATCCTTTGTTGGCATAATATTATCGTGAACGGGTACAAACGGTATAAACCGGAAGTGAGGAGACGGTTTTTAGAGTGTGGTTACGTATAATATAATAGTACCTAATAATAACATTAGTGTAACATCCACTCGGACGGTTACCGAATGAGAGTTGAATCGACGTGGGTGACACGTGTGGATTTCTTCTATACGCGCCGCCGCCGCCGAGTACAACACGCTGCCACAGGTGAAAAGAAGAAGCGTCTGCGGAAACTGGTCTCGCGTCCTTAATACTTTATGTGTGAGAGTACGCAGGTATAAAGTCGGCATCGATACACAATATAAATGTATAATATATGGGTATGTATATATGTGCGAGATCGGCATCGAGTATTTCGTTATTACGACGACATCGCAGACACACTCCGTTAAGGCCAATATAATAACATCGGAGTGTGTAACCATCGTTTACCGATACACCTATACAAACACAATATAGTATTATTATTATTATTATTAATACGGGTATACATAATACTATAATATTATACGCGTAACCGGAATAGCGTCCAATAATAATTACGCTACATGCGAATGTATATAATATTATTATTATTTTTTGAATATTATTAAAATATTATGTGGATATAGTGTGTTATACCTACAGAGAAAGTACAACGACAAACGACGAGAAATAATAAAAAACGCGTACAACTATAATAACGCGACCGCTTCGTGGTGATGGCGGGCGAGTGGTGGAAAGGAAGAGGTTCGATGGGAATCTTTTTTACCGGTTATAAAATATTATTATAAAACGGCGAGCGCATCGGCAGCCGGCTATCAGTCAATAACAGTCAGCGGACATCAAAATATTATGCGCATTTTTGCCATGGAGTGTTTAAAGGTAATATAATATTAAATAGTACGATAATCTCGATCTGCAGCGGCGGATCGTCACACTTATGTATAAGAATATATTACAATAATAATTTACACATGCATAAGAGACGATATCCGCCAAATGCGTTGTTGGAGGCGATATCGCGTAGTACGATCCCCGATCGTAGTTTTTTTAATATTTTTTTAGAGAAATTATGATGCTATACCTACATAAATGTTCGAATAACACTTCGGTATAAAGTTTTACGCTTACACATATGCTTTTTATTTTCTTGTAGATGTGTGTCGTCGTGGCCTTGGCCCTGACTGCTGCACCTGGTCGACCAGCGGCTGCAGCACCGTCGCCGACCAATGCTTACATTTTTCATCAGCACAAACGCAGCCCCGCCGACCCCAACCTAGATTTGACTTCCACGCTGACAACGGACTTCGATGGTTTCGGACCGTCCGCAACGTTGCCAGATTTTGGTTACGGTTCCGGTTTCCCGTCCACCGCACTGGGCTTCGGGGTAGACGACTCAACCGTCGGTTTTGGCACATCGGCCGGACTACTGCACTTGTCCCACCCGTATACACCTACAGCGTTCGGCTCTGGATTTGACTCGGTTAGTTATCCATTTTCCGATTCCACGCTTAACCAGTTTAAAGCTTCGCTTGCTTCCGGTTCATCGCCTTCACTCCCGGTCTCTATAAAGTATAATCCATCGGTTACCAATGCCGATCTTCATCAAACCCGTATCACCGGACTTTCGGCTACAGAGTTCGTGAAACCGACTACTCAAAGCACAATTTCATTGCAACAGACTAGACCTAACGAGCAGCGCGTTCAGGCAGAATCGTTTAACGCCGCCCCTGCAGCTCCACTTCAACAGTCATATTCGGCTGCTGTATCTGTACCACAAAAACAAACGTATGCAATTTATGCACCACTGCAACAGTCATATTCGGCTGCTATATCTGAACCACAAAAACAAACGTATGCAATTTATGCTCCACTGCAACAGTCATATCCGGCTTCCGCATCTGTACCACAGAGACAGTCGTATCCATCCACAGAATCTGTACCACAGCAACAGCCATATTATCTTTCTAGATCTGTACCACAACAACAGTCGTTTCCGGCTGCAATATCTGTGCCACTTCAACAGTCATATCCGGCCACCGTATCTGCTCCACTGCAACAATCATATCCAACGTCCAGCTTTATACCACAGCAGCAGTCGTATGTGACTCCAATATCAGTACCACTGCAACTGCAGTCATATCCAGCCACCGCATCTGCTCCACTACAACAGTCATATCCAGCTTCCGCATATGTACCACAGCAACAGTCATATCCAGCCACTAAATCTGTACCACAGCAACAGTCGTATCAAACTTCTGGATCTGTACCACAGCAACAGTCGTATCAAACTTCTGGATCTGTACCACAGCAACAGTCGTATCAAACTTCTGGATCTGTACCACAGCAACAGTCGTATCAAACTTCTGGATCTGTACCACAGCAACAGTCGTATCCCTCAGTCGCTGGATCATCAGTCGTACCACAGTACCACAACAGTCGTATAAAACTTCTGGATCAGCTCCGTTGCAACAGTCGTATAAAACTTCTGGATCAGCTCCGTTGCAACAGTCGTATCCAGCCGCTGAATATGTACCACAGCCACAGTCGTATCAGGCTGCATTATCTGCACCGTTACAACAGTCGTATGTACCCTCCACATCTACGCCACCACAACAGTCATATCCAGCTACTGCCGAAGATCTCCGACTTTCTGCATATCAGCCACCCGCAGCTAGTAGTGGTTCAGCAAGTCCACTGATCGTATCTGATTTAATTTTGGAGTTGAGACCTCCACCGTACAACCCGCCCACATCATCAGTCGATTATCGACAAAATGTGAACATTCCGTCTACCTTGTCATCTTCCTATCCACCCGCTGACAGCAATAACAATAATAACAATTATCCCAGTAACGGTTTTGGCTTTTCGGCGGCTTCTGTCACCGGTACTTCCGGTCCAAACCAGGTCTCTAATGCCCCAAACGGCCGCCAGCTCTCCGGAAATACAAACGACTTCCTTGTGGTCGGTTCGAATGCCAAACCCAACCAGACTCCCTCGAACGTCTATTACACGGTCCCTCTTCCAGTTTCCGGAAGTTCGAATAGTGTGTCAAGCGATGTTCCCAATTATTTTTCGATTCCCAGCACATCTTATTCCTTAACCAGTACCGTAAACAGTGAGTTTGCCGGTTCGACAAGTGCACCACCAGCTGCCTTGGTACCTTCTATTGGAATCGACCGGGGTGTGCCTGCAGTAGCTAACCCTACGGGTGGCCCAAGCTTTTCATACCAAGACGCCAAATCCATTCCAAGCGTGTCTTTCACCAACTCCAATTCTATTTCCGCGAACTCGTATAGCGATTCCAACTCAATCCAGAGTAGTTCTTATACCATACCCAGTTCTCCAGTTGCCGGCAACTCTTACAGTGACTACAAACTCAGTACCGACAATTTTTACGGCGACTCGAATTCGATTTCACCCAACACCAAACGTGAATCGTCCACTGTCAATCCGTCCGAAAAATTTCCCAGGTTAGGTTAGGTTAGGTTTGGTTATATATAACACTTTAATGACATTGTTTGTAAAACCATAAAGTAAAAACATATTTTTAGACGGACTGTGAGTAATATACATGTATATTTTATTTTTTTGAATTAAATACATTATAAGTGCTATTAGTTTTAGTTTTTGGAGAGTAAACTATAAAATATCTGTAGGCCAACATGTTTTTCCATTATTTATGAATGTTTAAAATATAAAAATGTTGATCACTAATATTGTATTATACTAGTTTAACTATTAACTTAAAATATTTATATTCTTATTGTAATAAATAATAAATATTTGTATTTAAAAATTAGTTGATGTATTTTTTCCCAAAGATTTTGATTTTTGAGCAGAAACCGAATGACTGGCTAAAAAATATTGGTTATACTCTGAAACAGTTAAGTTACAGATTACAAAAGGATCAATAATTATTGTAGGGTCATTAATTAATAATAATACCGAATACCGGTAAATTAAACTTTATATGAGTAACGTTTAAAAAACAAAATGCATTACGAAAATCTATAAATATATTTCCTTATTTGTGTTAATGTCAGAATTGTTATGTATAAATATTTAAAAAAGGAAAACAATTTTAATGATTATAATCGTATTTAAATAATATTATATAATGTAATAGTCTCTCATAATATCATAATAATTTATTCGTTTATCTACATTGTTGATGATACAATATAACCGGTTTTAAGTTTCGATTTCAATATACCTTTTTACTTGATTTTCAAAAGAAGAAACGTTACATCTTTTTCATACATTTAAAATAGATGATATTTAAATGCAATACAAGTGTTATAGACAATGACAAATATTGTAAACTATGTTTTATTGTTATATGTACCTATAATTGATTTAGTTAATAAATATTGAAATATAACCTTCTTACACATTTGATGTAAAATCATTGTGGATAGATTTGCATATTATTTAATGGCATACGAAATTATAGCCGTATTGTAAATTAAATAAACTGGTGCATTCAGAGACGCGCTCAGGTATTTTGAATGGGGGAGGGAGTAAAATGTTTTTTATTATTTAATAATTAATTTATATAGGAATCAATAAAAAAAAAAGGGGGGGGTAAGTGTATGTCGCTCTGCTGTACAGTAGGTTACAAGTGGATTGTGTTAGATTTTAATCCAATGATATAATATCATTGAATAAGAAAAACGATTCTGAGCGAAGACGGTCAGTCAGTCTATAATATCTTACTAAGTCTAAATGTATTTGATGATATTATTGTGAATAAAGTAATTAATTTTAGTATTATAGGCATTAGTATTTACTAATTAGTATTAACTAAACTATTTATATAGTTGGTTAAATTCATTTTTCTCAAAAAAATTATATTTTAAAATGCCATTGCGTGTATATAAAATATAACAATATATTCTAAAAGTTTCATATACCAACAAATAATATTTTTAAATTATATCAAAATAACTAAAATCATTATTCTTGGTTTAAATATGAAATTTTGTCTAAATTTGAAATTAAAATGTCTGTAAAAAATAAATGTGTTGATATATTTTTTAGATTTTTTGGTTACAGTATGATTTATTTATGAGAATTTTTGTTTTAAATTTTCAACACTTAGTTATAAAAACTGAACATTTTATAATTTTTTAATTACAATGATTTATAATTTTCGAGATTTTGACAAATTTTGTCAAAATTCGAACTTTAAATGCTTATAAAAAAAAATCGTGCCTATGTATTTTTAAAATTTTTCAACTGATGTTGTAACAATATATAAGAAAGCTTGTATTACATTTTCAGACTTTTTGGCCCACCAAATAAAATTTTATTGACAATTATAAAAAAAAAAACTAAAAAAATTGAAAACTAAAAATGTCTGTAAACAGCTCAAAACAAATCAAAATATTTTCAAAATTGAATGGTGTATAGAAAATGAGAATATAAACATTTAGTGAAATTTTCATGCATTTACAATTATTCGTTTTTGAATTACAACCAAATAAGAAAAACGCTACATGAGAAATCGAGTGAATATCCTATGTTGTAAAATTATGAACTTAAAACACTCATAAAAATTTATTTTTAATTGCTTTTAGATATTTTATTTTTGATAAAAGTAGAAAAACTTACGTTAAATCTTGTGTTAAAATTTAAAACCTTAGATTTAAAAAAAAAATTTTTATGAATTTTTAACTCTAAATAATTTTCAAATTTTCGTCATTTTTACGTATTTTGTCAAAATTTCAACTTTGAATGCTTAGAAAAAAAAATTGTGATTACAGATTTTTAATATTTTTCATGTGCCTTTGAAACAATATATTAGGAGCATTCTATTAAATTTTCAAGAATTTTTAACGAATAAATAAAATGTTATTGATTTTTAAAAAAAAAAAACCAAAAAGATTGGAAATTTAAAATGTCTGTAAACAGCTCAAAATAAGTCAAAATATTTTGAAAACTATATAGAAACTGCTTATATAAACATTCAGTAAAAATTTCAAAATTTTGTAAATCTACAGATTTTTAATATTTTTCATGTGCCTTTGAAACAATATATTAGGAGCATTCTATTAAATTTTCAAGAATTTTTAACGAATAAATAAAATGTTATTGATTTTTTAAAAAAAAACCAAAAAGATTGGAAATTTAAAATGTCTGTAAACAGCTCAAAATAAGTCAAAATATTTTGAAAACGGTATGGTATATAGAAACTGCTTATATAAATATTCAGTAAAAATTTCATGTATTTACCATCAATTTCTTTTATTCAAAATAAGAAAATATCTTGCAAATCAGATCAAAGCTTGATTTTAAAATGTATAACTATAGAAGCTAAAATATATGCATTTGAATAATGCACAAATTTAACTTTTACAATACACAACGTAATAACAACATTAACTTTATATTAGTCCTGACCGCAGACGAATAATGACTGATCACGATGGCTGTAGAAACTACAATGTAGATAAAATTGGTCGCGCAACGAGCACAGTAATATTACTTTATGTTGTATTACTATATATTGCTATACTACTAATATAATTGTAGTATTGTAGTTTCTACAGCCATGGTGATCGTATGAAAATAAGATAAGATACGGTAATGCTATTTATATTATTAAATTACATTCTAACAACAAAAACGCTACGATATGGCGATACGGGATTAAATATGAAGAATGTATACTGTATATTTTTATTTATTTTTTTTTACGTAAATGTAAAATATTATACTTCTTTCGCGGGCCAGATATTAAATGATGGCGGGCCGGAGTTGGCCCGCGGGCCGTAGTTTGGCCACCACTGGTTTAGATAAAAAATAAATTATCAAAATTCAAAATATCAATAAGGCGTAAGCGTATTTTACTATGAAGTATTTTTTATTGATATAATAATCCATATCAACCCCAACTCCCTTAAATATGTTTCAAGCAGTAGATTAGTGAAAAAGTATTATGATTAAGGTATTCAAATTTTATAAAATTGTGGAAAATTCGAAAAACCGTCTACGACACCCTTAAGACAATTTTAAATTTTGAAGTACTTATCAACTGATATAAGATCAGAGATATCAAATATTATAAACTACCTATATTACAATGACGCAGTATCCGGTGTATATTAGTGGTTAGATCTGATATCATTCGAGGTAACAATTAAAATCAAATAATATCTATTGTTAAATACCTAGTAAAAATAATCTTTGACAGTGGTTAATAACGGTAATTTAGTCGGAAATTTGCGACGCCCCCTCCCCCTGAATTTTGTACTGAGGCCCACCTAAATTATATAGTATATTACATATTTTAAATTTTAACCAAAAGAAAAATGTATATTGCAAACTGGAATATAATATACCATTGTTTTAATAATAAAATAATTTAAATATAGGTATAGGAATACTTCAAAAGTAGAAAATATGTAACTTATAACTTATATAAGTTATATCAGCTATAAACTAAAATATTTCACCATCCTAGAACCACCTAGAAAAATCTATTATCTTAAATATTTGATTCCAGCTCAACGTCACGACAAGACGCATGATTGCATGAAAAATAAAAACAACAGTTTTGTAAATATATTATATAGTAACAATCTATTCATTACTTATCAGCGGCGCTGTGGCTTAAATTATGATTTTTTTTTTGTTCATAAAGTTATCCTCGGCGACATAGGTCATTGGGATGCAGTTAATTATTTATATTTCGATTAAGAACTTATTTCTAATAATATACAGATAAGTTTGTGAATAATTAATATAGGTTTTATAATTTATTTACAAGTTTCGCTTTTATGATGAATTCGATGGTGGCTGCAAGTAAACTTCTTTTTTTTTATTTGACTTTTTTGCGATGTTTGTGTGTTGTGTGTGTGATAGGCATAAATATAACATACGAGCTACCGAGCTGTATATTTTGTAATTTACTCCCTAATTTATATAATAATAAATCTGCTGACGAATTCAAATTCATTCAGTGTAGGTGATATTTAGTGTAATAATAGTACCTATGGCGTGAACATTAATAGGTAGTTATATAATTTAAATGCATTGTTCGCATTTATATAGTAATTAATACATCCCACTGCAGTAATATTATGAGATATTAATTCGAGGCCATACGTTTTGTTTCAATTAATTTTAATTAAATAGGCACTATCATATAAATGTTAACACCGTATTTCGAGGCAACTACCTCTTATACTTTTACTTACCTATTACCTCACGTCTACGCTTTAATTTCAACGACAAAATTAGATTATAATAATAATATATATAACAACGACGAATCAAAAACGTCGTGCAGAGAAGCATAGAAATCATTAAAAATATCTTATTCGATATATTTAATTTCTAAATTTAAACTTTCAATTAAATCCTATTGACAGTATATTATGACGCTATCTATATGTGGAAAAATTGTGGCAGTAATTCAATAAGTGTGTGAACAATGTCTGTGCGCCATCTCGAGTAGATTGGCAAACCATGTGGTACTTTTTCGAAAGACCGCCAGGAGACAAATTACTTTTGTCGAAATTGTTTGTATACATAAAGTACTGTACGGAAGCACAAAGATATCGTTGTTGTATACTTTTATGAATAATTTGACATCAAAATTTCACACGCATGTCCATCGTATATTAAATTATTACTCTTACGTGGTAAACACGAATATACATTTAAATAACCGGACAACTCGGTCTACTTCTGTAGAATATTTCGAATGCACCTCGTCATTGAGTACTTGGAAAATATTATAATATTATAATGCAATTACAATATTTTGACACAACTTCATGAAAGGCGTTTTATTCTTGTTATGTTTAAACCTTTTACAATATTATTTACTGTTACATTAATAATTTCCATAAATTATAATTTTTTAATATTTGCATATTAAAAGAAATTAACCAAATTCCAAGTCAAGGGGCATTCGACCACATAGCCCCACTCAAAACCATCACTACTGTAATAGAAATGTTAAATTTGAATTCAACCATCATATATTATATGGCCGAATAGACGGCGTGCCAGTCCCTACTTCTGAGGATATTTAATTATATTATATATATTATTTTAAGTTACTTATGTTTAAATTAGAAATACGGTATAGTAAAAAAGTTTTAACCAAATAATCGCATAGTATTATTTATTATTAACCAGGCAGGGATTTGAATGACCACAAAAACTTTTTATTATTTATTTAAAAATTCAATTTTTTAATTTTAAGGTAGATATACCTAAATATAAAGATATCAAATAATATTTTTCGTACTTGTTTTATATTTGTGTATGAATATATGGCTTATAACCAGTAACCAATGAGGAAACGTATTCAAAAAAACATTTTTCATATTATTATGTAAGTACGAACTGAAAAAAAAAATGTGAAAAATACCATGAAAATTAAAACATTAGATGAAAATTGTGAAAAATTCCCTTAAAACCAAAAAAAAATAAAATCATTAAAAATAAAGTTTACTATTTTAAATTATCAGATCTCAATCCGATTTCGTACATTGAATGGTCGTACATAAACGTTCCTAAGGATATTTTTCTTTTAGTTATACACTTATACAGTTATAGATTTAACTAATTTTTAATCTATAAATATCGCAGAGTATAATATTACATATAAATATTAAATATTATAATATTAAAGGTATTATATTTTATTTTATTTTATTATTATTATTATAATTACTAAATTTACTTATATCGACGTACCAGAGAATGATACGAATGGTTTAAAATTAGACAAAATATTTTGAAATTTTCAGTGTATAAAAATCAGTGTATCTAATCCATGTAGGTACTATTGAAAAGTTTTCAAATCTCTAAAATTAATACTTTTTGTATAAAACAACAAAATAACTAATTAAGTAAGACGAAAAATCTATTTTCCACGTTTACAATATTCAATATCAAAAACACTTCAACTTTAAAAGCCTAAAAAATAATTTGTGGTTATACTTAGTATACATGTTTTAAAGTATTAAATTGTACTAACTATAAATAAATTATTAATAATCTTAATCTGCAAACGCATATATTCAGAACTTCAGAATATTGATGAAAAAAATGTTATAGTCGAAAATTTAAAATGTCGTTACCTAATATTGTTAAAAAAAAAATCCTAAATATTTAAAGAATTTTAAAACTATACAGAAAATTATAGTTTAAATATTTATTGAAAACTTCTAACAAGTTTCTACCAATATTTCTTTCTTTGTTTCAACAAAAAAACACAATTTATATTGACGAGAACTAAAGTTGCGTTATCTGATGTTTTTGTTAGTTTTTTCTGAATATTACTTTTGATGTCCTCCCCTATAGCTCCAATGTACCAACCTCATCAAAGTGTCTACCAGAAATCACCTCAACGTTGAAGATTATGTATCATTTTTTGTTCCAAATCGTGATAGTGGATATAAAAAAAAAAACACTTTTTCTTATTATTGTACAACCAACACGAACATTTTTGTACCATTCAGTCTAAAATTGTATTTTCAGACATTTGGTGTGTTTTTAGTCTTAAAGTACTTTATTTTGTGTTTACAATCTTGACCAATTTCACTAAATAATCATATTGTGATCGTCAATATATTTATTATATATATTTTTATATCTTTTTTTCAATGCTTTAATACTTTTAATTTTAAGGAATTTTAACTTTTACCTATTATTTATGTTTTATAATGTTAAATAATATGTAAATATTCTTTGAATCAAGAAAAAAAATGCTTTCTGTATATTTAGTAATTTGAAGTTTCCGTCAATACCGAATATACATACATCCAGTAGTCATTATTACATAAGGAAATTTTCACTATATCACGATATCACAATAGTATAATAATAGTATAATTTTTTTTATTTTGTTTGTTGTATTGAAAAATACGTATCTTAATTAATTATTGGGTATAATATAACAAAAACCATGTAAATATCCCTTCCCTCTATGGTGACACCTTTAGTTTCAACCTTGAATTACGGTGACAAACGTTATTTCTATTAACGTCACTCACGTTTGTAAATTAATTGAAAGGGTAAGTATAGACGAAAAATTCGTATAGAGCAATAAACTGAAATATTAGTTTCTCATAATACAAAATATATATTATTTCATATACCTAATATATTGGATAACACAGTATTTTGTGCCGATGTGTAATCAATAAGCCGTAATTAAATTTCATTAGGTAATTACAGTTCTATAAATGTCTTTATATATTAAATAGGATGACCTAATAGTGTCGCCTGTAAATGTAATATTATATACAATATACTGATGAAGTGTGTACATAATATGTTGTGAGCATAGTGTAAGTTAATTATTTTGAGTTTTAAAAAAGAAAATTTTTTAAGTTTTTCTAACTATGGTGCTGTTTTTTGTCCAAAAACATTTTTTCGGTAAATGAGATTGCAACTGAAATGCTGAAGATTTTCAATTAATTAATTAACAATTCATCAGATTTATTTTGTAATTTCTCAGCTTATAAAAAAAAAACTTGTGAAAAACCAGCAAAAAACAGTGACGTAGACTACTAAACCATTTAAACCGTTTAAATGCAACTAAAAAATATTTTTTTATAAAAAATTGAATTTCAACTTATTGTGAAGCATTTAAATTTAAAATCCTAGTGTAAAATGATTAAATACGAATTATAGGCATAAAATTTAATACATTATTTTATTTAAGTACCTATACCCATGCCAATCAATATTATTTTATTTTCCTAGGAAGTTTCACTTTATTTAGTAGAAGGTGAAAAAGGAAATTTATCATAACAATAAAATATAAATACTTTAGTCTATATAAGAATTTAAAGAAACAACAACAACGTAAAAACCAACAAAATAGTTATCCGTTGAAAAATATGTAATTATGCTGGAATCCTATAATCTATATAGCGTACAAGGAATACTCGGCAGAGCATATAGTTGCATACTCTGTGAATTTACAGAGGGGCTTAACCATGTAATGGAAAATTAAATAAATCTTCTAATAATATGACCGTAATTATTAAATAATAATATACCTAACTATTGAATTTTAGATTCTGTGCGGAGCGATGAATGTATTGATTTTACAATGATGTGTGTTTATTTTTATTTTTTTTATTGTGTCTGTCATCACTTTTTAGAACAGTAAAAATGCTTATATTTTCTTCAACAGCATCTTTTCTGATAGGAAAGATGAATATAGCTAGTACTTTGGGGGCTCAAAAGTAAAATATTCCCAATAGTTTTCAAAAGCGCATGGAAAAACAAAATAAAAATTAGATAAGGAAAAACTGAAATTTTTAAGCAAAATCGGTTTTTGACAAAATCGATTTTTGATTTTGATAGAACTCTAAATCAAATAATCTTATATTCATAAAATTTTGACCGGTTATTTAATTTAGCATTTTCTATACACGATAAAATGTCAACATATTTTGACTAGTTTTGAGCTGTTTACTGACATTCAGTTTCCAATATTTTTAGTTTTGTTTCTATGAACGTCAATACAATTTCATTTGTTGGGTAAAGAAGCTTATAAGAATTTAATACAAGGCTCCTAACATATTGTTGCAATGGTATTTGAAAAATATTAAAAATCCTTGGCTCAATTTTTTTTTATTAGCATTTAAAATTCAAAGTTTGAAAAAATAAGTAAAAATCACAAAAAATTGCAAATTATTTTGAGTTAGAAATTCATAAAAACATTTCTTTTTAAATCTTAAGTATAAAAATTTCATTCTAGATTTCTTATTAGTTTTCCTAACTTAAAAAAAAAAAAATGTCTACCTGAAAGTCAAACTAAATTTGTATGAACGTTTTATTTTTTCATGATTGGAAATTCACTCGGTTTTTCATGTAGTGATTTACATATTTTACTATAATTCAAAAACGATTTGACAGATGAACTATATGATATGTTTATTTTATCGATTTCTATACTAGATAAAATTTTCAAAATATTTTGACTCTGTTTACGAACATATTCTCTTTACAGTTTTTTCAGATTTTTTTTCTATAAATGTCAATAAAATTTTATTCGTTTAAACATATAATACACGATTCCTGATATATTATTAAAATAATTGTTGAAAAATATTAAAATACAAAGGCACAATTTTTTTTTTATAAGCATTTTAAATTCAATTTTTAACAATATTTATCAAATTTAAAATTCAAAAACCATTTTGTAGTTAAAAAATATGTATAACATTTTCTTTTTTTATAGCTAAAGAATAAAAATTTAAAACAAAGTTCCACGTAAGAAGTTTACTCTGTAAATGAAAAATCTTAGAAATATAAAAAGACAATTTTTTTATAGTTATTGTTCAAATTTGGACGAAATAACATATGGAGTACCCAAGAATAACGATGTTTGTTATTTTGTGATAATTTTATAATATTAATTCAACTTACCTGCTACTGTATTAATAATAACTAATAAGAAATAACAATATAAATATAATATAAAATATCCACATTGGCATACCTTCTCATCTCAGAATCGTTTTTCGTATATAATAAATATTATATATTTTATATATTTATATCATTGAATTTAAATTTAATACCATCAATTAAACAGTGACCCACTTGTAACCTACTAGTACAGCATGAAACATCATTCAAAACACTTAACGAAAAAATATGTAGGTATGTGTAGATTTAATAAAAGTACGTGTATGTAAGTTAAATCAGGAGATTTGGTCACCTCGGTTACAAGAGAGGTACCTCGCATAAAAAAATAGGTAGGTACCAATTAATGTGTTCTAGATTATATAAATATATACCTCGGTTTTTTTTTCTTAATTTCAAATATTATTTGTATCTATTGTGAAACTGTGTAAAATTAATAATACCTATGTTATTTTTTAACTTGAGAAAATAAGAATCCAAATACTATCAATAAAATGTATTTTGTATTTTAATGTGAAACATCATATTTTCAAAACACTCAACGAAAAAATATGTAGGTACTAGGTATGTGTAGATTTAATAAAAGTACGTTTATGTAAGTTAAATCAGGAGATTTGTTCACCTCGGTTACAAGAGAGGTACCTCGCATAAAAAAATAGGTAGGTACCAATTAATGTGTTCTAGACTATATAAATATATACCTTTTTTTTTCTTAATTTCAAATATTATTTGTCCAGCTGATTGTCAAATACTATCAATAATGATAAATTCTAAATTTATTTTATTAGTAAAAACCATTTTTATCTTAACCCATGGTGATCCATGGTTATACAAACTTTTCTAATAATTACAAAACAAATTTCCATAATAAACGGTGTTTAATTTAACCAAAACACTTAGTTAAACATTTATAGGTCAAATAATACGATATCAAATAAACTACACATATTACACCTAAACAAAGTCTACCAATGAAACTTGAAACGTTCGAAACTTTATATCGATCAACAAATGTTCAACCAAAGTATAATAATCTGTGGTAAACATTGAGATTGTGCGCCGATACTTCTTATAATCAAAATCAAACAGTTGAATCATTCCGATTTATTCTTATATTATTTTTGTTATAAATTATAATTTCTATAAGACACTCTACACACACATGACATGCTAATCCGTCTTATAAATGTTAAGTCATACGACATAGAAATTAATATGCATTCTTACAAGTCCATGTTGAGTGTTAAGTTCCAATATTGTACTTAATTGCCCTTTTTATACAATGTAATAGTATTATAGTAATAGTATTATCTTATAAGATTTTATTAATATTTAAATATATTAATGTGAGTTAAACTGCTTGCTTTAAAATTTAAATATTAATATTTCAAAATAATATTACAATCCTACACAATTACATGGATTATATTCTTAAATTTAAATTTGGCAATGGGCCAATAAATGTATACTTTAATTATAATTAAAGATACATAATGTATTCTGCTGAACATAATTTTAATATTCTGAAAGTTGATAAGACGGAGACAGACACATGGACGTCTTTTTTATTCAAAATATGAACTTCTAAAAAACAGTTTATTGAACAAGTTTGGTTTATTTACTCACGAATAAAATACAAAATTAAACCAAAAAATTATACTTTGCTTAACAACTAAATAATTGTTTTCTTTTATCCTTGGCCACTTAGCATTTTTAAAGTGGTAATTAAATACTAATATGCTTACCTATAGTATGCTGAAAAAAAATAATAGATGTTTATATTAATAGGATAGGCAATTCAAACATATTAACATACAAATTTAAAAATCTAAAATTCCCTTAAAATACAGTTTATAGTCGTTTCGTTTTTTAGATACCATAAGTTTTTTTGTGTCGGTTTTTGTTTTTTTTTAAAAATTATTTCATTAATCGTGTATAAGAATATATTATATTGTATAAACATATTCAAACGGTGTCAAAATCCTTCTGTATCACTATAATTCGTGTTTTTCCAATAATCATTTTAGCACTTTAAATATGACGGTATATCTATTAAAAATAAATAATAATAGGTAAACCGTGAAAATAAAAATATTATAATTATTAATTACATCTGAATAAGTATATGTGTATATTTTGTTTTTCTTTCAGGTCACTCTGTATGTAATTACTCATTAGTAATAATGCGGTTATTTAAAATTTGAATAACACGATAAAAACAATATCAGTTTTATAAAATATATACGTATATATACGTATATACCTACGATTAATAATAATTTTGTATTTTTGTCACAGTGTTGTTGTTCTAACTAAAAACGCGCTTAAACAATTTTTTTTTCTTTTAATCGTTTATGTGATAATATGTATATTTGTGTTATATATATATAACGTTATGATAAATTATAGTTCGCACGAAATAATAATATTATTTGTAGATTGCGCGTTTGCGCATGACGCTGTATGCGCCTTACGGATATCAGCTACGACTTGTTGTACCCTTAAAACCCCTGGACTGGGACGGCCGAACATCATTCTGCTCTGGTCTGTAGCGCGAATTTAACACTGATTATTCCGCCGCTGCCGTCGTTCGACTGGGTGAGAACGAAATGTTAACAAACGAAATTCTCGCCGTTATAATTAATATTAATATTTTTTATTTGTAGCATATCGTGACAGACGGAACACTACAAGAAAACAAACAATGCTGCCGACTACAAAGGACCACTTGCCGGGATAGATCCGGTATCTGAATAATACTTCGACAAATACTTAATATAAGGTGGGTATCAGAATATAATAATATTATATATTAAACGAAAATAAAACACTTAGGTTTGTTATAAAATATATTTAAAATAATTAATAATTATCATCCTCTGAAACTATAATATAATCGTTACGATTAGTTTATAATATATTAAAAATCTTCTTTTGCATTTAGCTTCTTTTTGTCATCAATAAATGTATAAATAAAATCGACTTTATTAATAGTTTACATAATATATGAAAATTTAATAAAAAATTTTTTTTTTTTATAAAAGGGTAAAATTAAATATTATTAACCAATACTATTTTTTAATATTTTACATAATAAATTCGAATGTAATTATAAATAATTTTTTTTTATAAATAAGTTAATTTAAACACTGATTAAAAATATGATAATTAGTAATAATAATTAAAAATAAATAATTGTAACTATATTAAAGATATAATACGTTAAATTCAGGCAGCTGTTATAGTATGAGAACTTTTATATTATATTGTATTCAGTAAAGTCTGAAATTATTTCTGACTTAAACGTTATTGTGTGAATCACCAAGCATTTTCACCTCGAATTTTCCTTTAATTACGTATATTATATTTAAAATATAAGTTTTAGAATTTTTAACTATACTTTCTTTAAGACCGTGTTTCCAAATAGTTATATTTTCATACTTTTAATAAGATCCAATTGTGGTATAAAATGAATACCACTATTTTTACTGAAAATTGTTACGTAAATTGTTTGTTACTAACAAATATTAATATACCTAGGTAGTTATGAATTACAAATATAAATTGATAACCAGCCACGTAGATACTTTCTGAATTATTAAAATGTATTCACTATAAGGATAAATATTTATAACATAATATGTTTAAATTGAGGACTATAATGATTTTAAAATTATGTAATTTGGTATAGTAGGTATTATTTATAATTATATTAATATTAGTATTTAATAATTTATACAAATTGTCAGAGTCTAATAAGAATTTTACGTCTTTACTAAAAATAACATGATATATTTTATTAAGGACTTTTATCCTAAGTAAGTTAAGTTATGATAATAACTCAAAAACTACTCGTCCAAATTAATATTTTTTGAAAAATCAATTTACACAAATTTAAAAATTTCGTTCATGCAAAAAATATTTACCAAGAATGTTATATAATAATTTGTTGATCAAATAAATTAAAAATTTCAGTTAAAAATTTTTATTTTACCAAATTGAGTATTTTTATAACTTGAAAAAATTATTTCAGGAAAGGTGTAAAATAATTAAAAGTACCTATAAATATTTTTTGTGTGATGGATCATATGCAATAATGAGTACACAGTAAAATAAAAAATTAATTGATTGGAATATTACTTATTAAAAAAAGTGAGATAACCGTACTGAAAAATGTTAACTCGCTATGTGAATATATAAAATATATAATATACTATACTTACCAGTTACCACCACAGACGATAATTTTTTTCTGATGGTACTTTTACAAAATTTTGAAGTTTTTGAAAATATTATTTAAGTACACTTAAAAATTCCTAAAATAATGACAGTATTATTAAAGCATTAAGAGGGTGAGTTGTGCTTAGTGTATTAGGTAGCACAGTACTCTGGTAAAGTTACTTACCATAAGTTAAATTATCAGTGAGTTGATTACGTTTTATTTAAAAATTTCTTTGCAAAACTACGTAATTAAATTTGACTTGAACATTACTTTCTTTTATCCACATACAAGCTAGCGTCAAACCCAGACGATATTTTGTCGGGTAATTGGAAAGGTACTTTTAATATTATGTATTGGTCTAAAAGTCCCTGATTCGTAATAATTTACAGGAGGCTAGTTCAAAATATTTGTCCTCTTTATTATAAGGTAGGTAGGGGATAAAATACATTTAATAATTTTAATTTTATTTTGTTCTCAGTATAATGTGTAGGTAGGTACTCTGGCATTAGAATTTAATTTTAATGAAAAAAATAATAATTAACTCCCTTCACTTTAAACATAGAATAATTATTAATTTTTAATACTTTTATAATTATTTTTATTAATTGGAATTGAAATTTAATTTTTCTGTAAATATACATTTTTTTTTTTTTATAAATATATTGAGACGTCATATGCCATCAGTAGCGTTGCGTACCTATATATAAATAAATACATTATTACTGATAGTTAAATACTTTTATTTTTAAAATGATATATATTATATATTATACTACATTTAATATATTAGAAGTAGATACATATGAACATTTTATATTTTACGAAGTATTATTACCACTAGAATTTTACAATTGGTACTTGAAAAAAGTAATAAAATAATATTTTTTTCTACTTTTATGAAAGAAATATGTTATATTAATAATAAACTTATACTTGTTGAACATTTTCATAACGTTGTGGTAGGCATTTAATTTTTAATATTAAAATTATTATCAACAGATATATCTGAGTATAAATATAATGATAAATATTGTATAGACATTTTTATAAATTAATCTATTTTTTTTATTGTCGGTCTTTTGAATTTATTTTTGTTTAATAAAATCTCATAATATAGGTATTCTTAACTAATGGAAATATTTTAAAGTGACAATGATGCGTAAGAAAGTTATTATTCATCATAATTTTATACAATATAATATCGACAACAATTTAAAAATTGCATTCTTTTTTACTGCTACTAAATTACAGCATGTTTTATTTTATTAAAAATGCTTTACTATAAAATACAATGAAAACGTAGAAGTAATATCTAAGGTAATATAAATTATTTTGATGTACAATATACCTACTTTATTTGATCATGTGATTAAAAGAGGACGACACACCAACATGAAGACAGTGTTGTCACCGTCACAGCAGAACCAATTTTGTATTTTTGAATATATACAGTTTTAATATTATGTTGAGATGATAGCTATCATCAAAGTTAAATGTACATCATCTGTGTTTATAGTGGTTATGGTTGATTATTTATGGTTTTATTTTTATTTTTAAGCGAGATAGGTATATGAGTATTTTCAAATTGTGATGTGCTATATACTCATAACTCACTTAAGAATATATATATCATTATATTGTATACAGAATAATTATTTTAACGATAAACATTCACTATCTGAAAAATGATCAACATTTTTGTAAATATTATTTTTACATAATTTGAAGTCATTAAAAAATAATATTTTTTAATATTATAATTCGTAAAGGTTTTATTTGTTGAATGGCAAAATTTGCCAGTACATTTAATGTAAAATAACATATAAACTTTCATATTCCAAAGCAGGATATTATTTTGATAATTTAAACTAGGTATTATAAGTTTAATAAAAGATCGAATTTCGAATTATTATTAATTTATAATATTATGTGTCGATGAGCGAGCTGGTGGACCAACATTTTGCTGGATAGCACCGCGTGCCATCCCATTCATAAAAACTTTAAATGCTATTATGAAGTATTAACTAATAAAATATTCGTTCGAAATTCACTTTTTATATTATAATTATGTTTAAATTCTCAGAAAAATAATTTGCTTTAGAATATGAAATTAAAGTTTTAAGTTGACTTTACTAAAGCAAAAACTTAAAAATTTTAACGATGAAAAGTAGGTACTAAATAAGCAATTTCTTTTTTGTAAATTTTATTTTATGATGATTCCAGATATGATATAAAAAAATAATCTTTCAAACATTCATAACAAAACAGATAACGAGTGCTTACTGTCAAAAGAATTGACAAGTATATAGTAATTTTGTAAAAGATATTATAATAGATATTGTAATGGACGGCATAGGCATTCGGTTTTTTGAAGGCTCTAGGTTAAATGCATACAATAATTGATTATGTTTAAAATATTATCAATTCTTCAAATATAATATTATGATCGTTTAGTGACTAAAGTGAAAAATGACAGCATGTGAGTTATCGTTAGACAAAAGTAATGTGTAAACATTTTAATGATCACGCGGAGGAGACATCTAGGTCGAAGAAATCGAAAAAATGGATAAAAATCACGGGAAAAAATAATTTGGTTATGGTAAATAATTGGATATTTTTCAGTTGTCGTAACGTTATTTATTTAGTTGTATCAAATAATGTGTTAGGTTGAGACTGTTAAAATGAATTAGTTAAAAGTTATAGTTGCATCAACTTATTTTATAGTAATTTAAACTATTCACTATTAAATAGTTAATTATACTGTTTATTGTATATTTATTCCAACTATTAATTCATAGTTATTCTAACTACATTGATTCAATTAATTCATTTTAGCACTCTCGACCATACGCACTTATCGTGTCACTATATAAACTTGGGATTATGGTTAGCCTAACCATTTAAACATTCGTATCGACTGCTATTTATTTTTTTTTTTTCGTGAACTTTCTAACATTTCCAAAGCTCCGACGAATCGGGAGCTAGCGCGCTCTTAAACAAACACTCACAAACACAAGCACACCAACACACACAAACAAACAAATAATCAAACACGGTTGATCCCGGGTAGCTGAACCGCCGCTGTCGCCGGAATTGATAACTGGCCGGGCGAAAGAGGCGGCGTCGCGGTTGCGCAGTGCGCGCCGGGCGAGCGGCGGTGGCCGCCCCTGCGGGAGGCGGCGGCGGTGACAAAAGCGGCGCCAGCGGCGATCGGCTCCATCGTCCAGTTTGGTCCCGTCGACACAACTCGTCCGAGCGGTCCGTCCGTCTCGCGCTCGTCACGTCAAGATCACGCACACCACGCACATACGTGTAAAATAACACCGGCACCTCCGTGGGCCGCAGGTAATGATAATGATTATAACAATAATAATATTAAAATTGTATTAAAATTATGTTTAACATAATATCATAACACTGTCATACACGAAAACAAAACATAATAATATTATTACACGATATCAAAAATTTGTACGCCGACCGCACGAGAAAATTTCCCATTTTCCGCACGCCTCTCTCGGACCGCCGTCCTCTCGCCGACCATCCCCGGCCGCTGGCCTTCACACTTTCACTACCGTCTGACTTTTATAAAACCCTGCTCGACACGAGTCGTTGAAATTATGATCACTAGAGACACTTTGCCATGTTATTACGAGCATCACTGTTTTCAAAATACTCACGTTTAATAGGTCTAGAGCACTTTTTTCGATTTTTAATTTATGATTTTGGACCCATCGTGCACCATGTGAAAATACCGTGCGTGATCAAAATGTTTATAGTTCTCTGTGAATACATTTCTTTTGTATCCCGAAAAACAAAACATAGCGAAAGTCAAAATTGGGGGCTATTGTTTTTACAAAAGTGTCTCAATTATTTACATTAACGGGATAATAATAATATTATATATAGGTACACACATAATAATACATTATACACACTCGAAACATAATATTACAATATGTACCTACTTACTAGGTACCTAGTTTATAAGTTGACACGAAACGTCATCATATATTATTGTTATTATTATTATGGTATGTCATAATTATATTTTAATATAATATAATATTATAATAATGTATTCGTGCAGTGCATAATAAATAATAATTTTTTAACTGACGACGCATACATAATATTATTATAGTCGTCGCACGCGCACTTTATGGTTATTATACTAATGATGATGAATAATAATATAATATTATATTATAGTATATTATAGTATAGAGCGGTGCGCCGCGTTAATATAATATAATAATAACATAATATTACATTATTATACTACAATACCGTATTGTATATTTGTATGTGTACCTACATAATAATATAATATATAATAATGTATAATACGCGTGTGTAGTGGGCAACAGCGGCGGCGGCGGCACCGGTCGGTCGGGCCCCGTCAGCCGCCAGTTGGTAGTGGAAATATAGCGAGCGCGCACGTCCGCCGCTGCTCTCGGCGTCGACGTACGCGAAACACGCGACCCCCTCATCAGGTGCCGTCTTCTCGGTGTTGCTCCAACGTGTTTTCCTCCCCCAAAATTCGTTTTTCAACGGCAATATACACGCCGCCCGAAAGTCACTCGGCACCCCCCTCTCCCCCCCCCCCCCCGTTATCAACCCTTCAAAGACGACGGATGTTGAAAAATCATAATAATTCGCGGAGAGAGGGCACGGAGACGGTCAGAGAGCGATTACCGCGTTGAAGACTCGCGAAACGACGCATTCATACATAATATCTATGATTATAACGTAATAATATCATACTATTATTATTGTTATTGTTATTGTTGTTGTTGTTGTTGTTGTTGTACATCGCGTTAGGTCGGAGAGAGGACGAATTTTTATTTTAAACCTCCCTACCGCGACGATCGACGATTGACCGGCCGCCGAAGATGCACTCCGAAAAACGTCCGCCCGGCGTGACCGTAGTGGTTTTCCACCGCACGTCCGCTGCGCCGCTACGACTCGCGTCCGCCGGAAAACGTCGGACCATGTAATTATCGTAAGTGTTGACGCTACACATGCACATACCTAACTATTACTGTTGTACGTGTGTATGCATAATATACCAAAAGTGCATACCACAATAATAATAATAATAGTAATTATACATATTTTGCATTACTTTTATATCGTTATATTAATATTGTTCGATTATAATATATACATACCTACTATCCGTTGCGCGTAACACCTTATAATATTAATAATATAATATTTTAGTGGCAGTGAGCAGTGTCCAATTTAGTTCTGACAGGTATAGGTAGGTATATTTTGCAATCAGTTTTTTACGTTTTTCTCCGGCAATAACGTCGGCGGAAAGTAGGTACCTATAAACTTTAACGACTATAACGTTAGAGTGATGTTTTTCGAAATTTATTATTTTGTAGTGGGTTTAATTTCTCCGGAGGAGCGAATCTTGTGTCGATCATGATACCACTCCCATAATCATACTATATTATATTGTTATAGTGACTCCACTAAAACAGCAGCAATAAACGTTTAACATGATATCAATTTTGCGCACGAAGACTTCCCCATACGACCTAGGGGTATTTACCTGTATTTAAATATTATATGAATCGCATTGCTGCTCGGTAACCCTTACAACCGTAGTGTCATTTAAGCGCTTAAGTGGTCACTTAACTTCCATGTACATGTCACACGATTTCCCGTGTTAAATCGTTCGAGGAAGTCGCTTATATTGTATTATAAATATTATAGAGACTGCACTCGCCCACGCGACCTTAGTTAGCCACTTATTGCAACTGTAATCGATCGGAATTTTACCGAAAAATAAAAACTAACTACTAAATGTTCATCACGCCATGTATTTATGGTGCTCTCTAGTTTCTCAACGATTTTGATATTTTTCATGGCAATAGCCTATGTTTGGATTTTGAGCAATGAGTGCGGCATTGAGCATTCGTGGTTTGACGATGATAATAATCATGTTTCATGTTTTTTTTTTTTATTGTATACGTACGTATTATTTTATTATGTTCGTTCTAAGTGGACATTTGTACATAACTATAAATATTATTTCGCTTTAATTAAAAAATAAGTAATTCTAGAGATTTTGAATTCCAACCAAATATTAAACGTTAGAATTTTCATACCTTATGGGTAGGTGGATATACCCTATTCTATAATATTTTAAAAATTCAAGAAATTTATTAAACTGATCACTTTCTCTGATTTTATTTTATCGTTCAATTTTCAATCGCACAAGTCACAAATCCATTTTAAAAATTAAATACAGTATAGGTGGCTAGACCGTACATTTTCAAATTAAAATTGTAAAAAAATTGACATTTAACATTGTCCCCATTCTTTTTATTTTTCGAGCTCTTCAAACCTCCGATGAACTTTTCTGCATTGTGCACAAACATTACACATCGTGCTCAGAACCGTTTGTCGATTTTCATTTTTTTTCTCCGAATACTTGACTCGAAACGCGACTGGCACATAATAATATAGTATGGTATTTTTTTACTTACAAGACAAAAATATGACTAATAATGTCGAGTATCATTATTCCAACGAAGAAACGGGTGCGCAATTCCATCGCCCCAACCGAACGAAAGAAATCGATTTCCCATGACATCGTAATCGTTTTGTCGGAGGTTGTGGTATCGACGATCTTTGGCCCTTTGATTATTATTGTTGTTATAAGCTTATAAGTTATAAATATAAGTTGTATTGTTACATTTCCGTACGAATCGCCTCACCACTTTGCTCCACGGTTTGCATATTTAAATAATGATACGATATCGGGTACCTTATTACCTATATTACCTAGCTATTAAGTATTGTATTATTATTATTTTATAATCATGTGGTCTCCCACCGACGACGACAGACTTTTGTTTTGACGCTTACAGTCGATTATTTATTTCAATAATAATAACATTGTAATAATCGACTAGAAAAATATTGTGTGTGCGTACCTCGTTATATCTATGCATATTACTTATTATACTTACTGTACACCGCACGCCGTCGGTTGTTCTGTAATAATAATAATAATAGTAATAATGATGTCGTGACGTGTCCACTTTTATTTTCTGGTTTTTATTCTCTCTCCTTCTCCATCTATCTACTTCAAATTTTATTATTTAGACGTACCTACCTACCTACGTATACAAGGCTCAACGACCGTTCATCTAGACTACACTGACCTAACCTAACCAACCATTCCTCGACCACACCGAAAATGTGTGCTCACTCCGAGCAGACACGTATATACTATATTATTATTATACCTATACATACCTAGCTGTCGAAATACTACATTAATAATAATAGTATTAAGCAAACCACTTGTCGGGTGCACGCAAAAAACTGCAACCATCACCGTGTCGATTGCAATACCTACACCTATGTCAAGGATATAATAATATTATTACCACCACACCACTCAATAATTATCATATTATTGAAAACGGAAATTGTATTATACACGATGAAGTTCGAATAGATTTCAGTGCCATTGCAGGTTTTACCGCACTAAAAATAATATTATATTTTCATCTTATAAAATGTTATAATATTATTGTTATGATATTTATTTAGTTTATATTCGACATGACTTATCATTGAGACAAGCATTTTTTTATTGCAATAGTTAGTTAAATTCTGTTTTCACTACATCGAATTGTACCCATAAAATCGTTTGTTTAACCCGTTTTACACGGTGAATCTCGGTATCTTTCTTTTGCACACGTCATTTCAGTAGCCATTAACATCTAAGTCTATAATGTTTTGTCCATTTTACTTTTTACTACATAGTATAATTATAAAATACAGTTGCACAATATAACATGAATAGGTAGGGTTAACGTTGGCTTCAATATTTCTCCATACTTCGAGGTACACTACAATTTACAAACTGTATGACTCATATAAAAAGCACGCTAAAATATCATAGCACGATGACTTATTTTCTTATATGTAGAGAACTTGATCGTACTTCACTCAGTTAGTGTTATCCAGCTGAAGGATATTAGCTAGTCTTCAATTCAGTAAAGCATTAACCCGTTTCGAATGTTCCGATTGATAAAATATCTGTTTAACCATCGAATTGGTCTGATTTTTTGTAATTGTTTGTTTTACAGTCCTTTGTTGCGTTATACATTGACACGGATCTAATAATTGTTCGAAATCAATAATTTCAATTATGTTTTACCACAAATAATCGATAGATTATTCTCAATATCATATCTTTCAAAATGTTTTAAGTTGATTATTAAGTCTTACAATAAATTATAATTAAATATTCAGCTTATTCGGGTAAGGCATGTCTTATGGTGTTTCCCCTAGAATCGGGGGGTAATATTCAACCCTTATTACCCACGTTCCCTTTTCGCTCAATAATTATTTCACCCTATTGCACAGGTTCTCTTTTCATTAACGACCAAACATTTGAAAATTAGGTTAACACTAACAATAAATTTTATAGTTATTATCAATGGTTATCATTATTATAATTCCCAATGAATTTACACCAATAGAAATTATAAGAAATTATTTATTTTACTATAAGTACCCACATAATACTTCAAGTGTCAAATTTCCAATATATGATTTCAAATATTTTTCTACAGTCTACTTTTTGGGATTTTATTATAACATATAATATACAAAAATTGCAAAGTATCCATTTTCCAAAGAGTTTAGAGTTATCTCTGTAGTAATTTTCATTGATTTTTTTTCGTTCTTTAAATCAAATATTAATAATTACTTCTATTGTAATTAGATCCGATAGCAATATACCTACCAAATACTTCAGTCATTTTACTTGTAGTTTCCATAATATATTTAAAAAACCATTATTCAACTTTATATTCTGCAAATATTTTCGCATTCGTATAGTAGCATAGTATTAGATATAACTAAATCACAATGATAACATAACTTTTGGTGATTTT
Source organism: Nasonovia ribisnigri (assembly GCA_027563435.1). Classification (NCBI taxonomy): domain Eukaryota; kingdom Metazoa; phylum Arthropoda; class Insecta; order Hemiptera; family Aphididae; genus Nasonovia; species Nasonovia ribisnigri. The sequence continues at coordinate 820,141 of JANEHU010004942.1, read as the reverse complement.
TCTTTTTTTTTGGCGATGCCCCTCATCGTCAAAGATAACCATCATCGTCAAAGATAGAAATCATGGGCAGATGGGAAACGTCATTTTTGAGCGAAAGGTGTTACGCCCAAATGTAGGATGTATTTATTGAAAATATTACTATAATTATATTTAAGTTTCGAAATTATTATCCACATATTTGCAATATTAAAATGTTTCTCTAGCTGCAACTTTGTGGTACGGTAATACCGTTTAAAATAATTTTCTGTAATATTATTTCTAAGATGTATGTATTCGTTTTTTTAAAAACATTTTTAGTTTTATTTACAAAGTTGAATAATATAATTGCTTACAGTATAAAAATTACAGAATAGTGATTTACAGCAAATTATATTGTGCTTGCTCTTTACGCTTAACATAGTCTATGTAATAAAATAACTAATATTTTCAGGTGTTTTAAACATAATAAACTACATATAAACTTAAAAATAATATAGAATTAGCCAAGTACTTTACCTGCATAGTATTTATAATATGTTTACGTAACAATTGTTTTACTCGTTTAATTAAAGTTTAAATTTTTACAAAACGGTGAAAAAGTATAATGTTGCATGTGTTCATTAAAAATTATTAAAGCTATAAATCATTCATAATTCATAGTTACTGTCCACTATTGACTATACATTTATACTAAATAATAAATATAATTATAACGTAATAATATAGAACAAATTTGTTATTTGCATGACGTATTTTCAGTTAGATTTCTGCAACAGGTAAACATTTTAATACAATTTTTATAGGAACACTTTATTGTTTATAATACTTACAATTATTTGAAAACAGAGATTTTGTCTTATAAAATAGTTCAGTTTTATTAAGAAAATAAATTTGCATATTTATTCAAACATATTTTGTAGTTCATAATTATGTAATTTCTACTAACTTTAAATATTTTTAAAGCTTCATATAAATTCAAATAATACTTAAATGTATGATTAACTTAAAATAAGATGACAGTCCAATCTAGTATGTTTTTTTATGTTTTATTTTATTATTTTTGTATGAAAATTTGGAAGTTAGGTATCTGAGATCTGATCATATTCTGTTAAAGTCGAACAATAATAATAATGTTAAGCAAATGTAATTTCTAAACATTATTATTAATGTAAAGTTTTTAATAATAGGTATATTAATGAAAATTGATATTAATTGTTTATCATTAAATCAATAAATATGTGAGAAAAAATAAATTTAAAAAAAACCTTTTCAGGTCACACAAAGCTGTGACAAGATGTGAAAAGATGCTACACAATGCGTACCACAATATTATACTTCGTGTATTTTATATAACTACATACCTACATAATACTAAATTTAATAGTAAAAAATAAAATAAACTTTTACATGCTATTTATTAAACGTTTTTGATTAAATATAAATTTAATTTTCATGATTCTTAACAATATTGTAACCTACTTGGTACTTCCATATTATTTTGTAGGTAATAATGTTTTGGTTTAAACTGTTAAAACTAAATAGATAGGTACCTACATCTAAAATTTCAAGCGATTTAAAACTATTATTGATTTCTTATAATTTTCTCCATAAGTTTTTATATTATTTTATTGAACTATCTCTTACAACATTTAAATACAATTATTATTATAATAAAGAATACCTATTGCTTTGTTTTAATATTTATTGGTTATTGGTTATTGGTTATTGTTATGTTTTTTTTTTGTATTGCAATTGTAACTAACGAGACACTTAACGAGATTAATGTGAAGATTTAATAGTACAGGTAGTTAAATGATGAATGGTATTTAATCCAAACAAAATAAATTCATGGGAAAAAGAGAAAAGATACAGAGAGTGTTTATTGAGTAGGTATCTTCACATAATATACCTACCTAGGTATGTAAAATGTATAATAGAGTATTTAAACTTTTAATATTATACATTATACCAGGAAAACATCGATGATCAATGTGATTAATGATTTCGTCAATATTTTCAAATATTTTACTATTTCATATTTGTTATAATGTATTCATCATGTTCATAATATATTATTATAAAAATAAGAGAATCGTTTTTTAATATAGCGTGTGTGTTAGGTATCATGGTAATAAACACATTATACCTTGTATGCAATAACAATAAACATATCTATGCTAAGCAAATTATACTATATTATTCGTGACTACACAGTTTCATAAACGTGTAGGTAATATTTCAAAGCTACCAGCTCTGACACTTGAAATCCTAGCCCCTTGCATGCTAAATTAAAATTGATCGTATATTCGTTTATCCTATAGGTAAATCGAATGAGCAAAATCCTCACACTTATTTAAAAGGTATAGATATTATACTGTAGAAACGTTATTGCCAAGCAACAGACGTCGTTATTAAATTTACACTAATATTGTGTATTAGGTTAGAGTATATAATAGTATACCGTGTTCTCATCGATACGCTCCAAACACAATTATATAAAGAGAACAGGCCAAATTGTATCCTACAAAATGTAAACATGAATTGTTATTCGCCTCCAAAGACATAGGTCTTTATGTGTCAAAAGTCTTATGTTTCACATAAATGTTCAAGTATTATTTTATGCCATTACCTATCCTATAATATTACGTTGGTATATTGAAGAGTTTTAATTTCATACGCCAGTGTGTTTGTTTGCGTTACATGTTTTTAGATAATTAAATTTTTTTCATTTTTAAATTCAATTTATATGTCAGTAATTGAATAACTTAATGTAAATTAATGTAACATAATTCTTTTTTTTCAGTAATCTAATAACTAGATAATACTAGATACTAATATTATATAAGTTCATAAAATCATTCCGAATAATAAAACGGAAAGGTTAATTACCTACAAATATCATTCTGATGATTAATTTTAACTTTCGCATAATTCGTTGAAATATAATAAATTGTAATTTGAAATTTAAACACGTTTGAAGAAAAAACTAATGAAATTATTATTTTTCGTGTTTGCTAATGGTCAGCTAGGTAGTATATTATATTAAATACGACTTCTATGAGAAGAATGTAAATTGAAAATATACTTAGGTATTTTATTTTGTTTTTATTGTTTTAATGTACAACACTTGTTGCGTAGAAGAAGTTGAGAACCCATAAGTTTATAATTCAATTTATCATCATTTAATTAAATCTTACTATATAAATACATACTTACTGTAATTTGACTTTTTTTTATTATACGAACAGAACATTAAATATTCTTTAATATTTATTTATTCAAGTTTTGTAACTCAAATGTTATAATTAAATAATTCATTTTAACTAATTCAAAAAATATATTTATGGATAAATAATTTTGGTTAATTAATGTTGATACTAAAATTATTTTTCAATCGATATTTATTTGATTAAAAATCATTACAGACTTTTTCTTGACATTTTTTTATAGAATAACTCTAATTCACTATAATATTACTTATTACTTAAATGCAAAAATTAATATAAATTCAAATTCATTTACCATGAGATCAAATTACTTATCAGTAGGTATTCTAAATCTTACTAAAAAGTATAATACAGGTGAATACTACTAAAATGATTTTTTTACATTACTTTTAAAATAAAAGAACAATCCGATAATCATCACGAAGACTATTAAATAATAATATGTTTGCATTTGAAAAATGTGAAAATAATATTATATTCAGCAAATTTAACTTGCCTACATTATTATATATATTTTTTTACGAGTACACAAATTATGTTTTTGAAAATGCATAAAATACACGTCACTCAATACATTAAATTATATTACTCAATATAATATATACTTGTGGTCGTTGACGAGTTTTTTATTTCAAAGGGTGAGGGGGGCAGTTGACGTTGCAAATCGACATCGGTAAATACAATTATTTATCAATAATTTGACACGACAATTTTGTTTTTGCTTTGCAAGCTAAATTTAGAAAAATTCTCACGTGTTTCCGTTTCAGGTAAGTTTCCGCGTACTATAGGTATAAACTGGATACCAGGTTTTTCGGTAAAAAAAAAAAACGAGTGTTAATAAAATATCACGCAACGGAAATGATTATCATAATTTTAAATGTTTTTTTTTTAAATAATGTTTTAATTGTTTCTAATTTTTTTTCAAAAAATTACAAAACATTAGAGATGCGTGTGTCATTCTACAGACATAGATAATTCAGTTATATTTATCTGCAAAGGTATAAAAAGACTCGTTAACATGATTTTTTACCTCATAATTTCATTTTTAATACATGAAAAGAGTATAAGAATAAACATTTTCATAAGATAATTTTACTTGTAACAACATGTATTTTGTTTCAATCTTCATTATTTGAACTCTGAAATATTTAAAATTGTTTACAAATAAAAATTCCATCATCATAGATGCTTATTCAATTTTTAAGTAGGTTTAAATGGTATAATGACAGGTTTCAAGAAGAGCCTTTTTTAAGTTACATATATTAAATACCTACCTAATGTAATCATCATAAACATAAAAATGTATGTATAATAAAATATTTTTAATAATGTTCATCAGGTAGGAAATGTTACTATCAAATGATTTATTGCTTAATCGCGATTACACGAATAGTCTATATTATGGTTTATAATATTCAAATCAAATGAATTAATCTAACTGGCACGTGTAATGTGTATTACGTTCATAAGATCATTCGTAATAAAACGCTGAGCTTACATATTTTTAAATTAAATTATTCCTCTTTAATTTCGTCTCGTCATCAAATTTTTAAATCGCATCATAAGTTTACCCTTTGAACGTGTTCCTTTTACTTTCTATTATAATATCTGTAAAAATATATTAAATTAGATTAAACTATTAATTTATTTCATTACTTTAATTGAATCAAAATGAGGTGTATAGTTATAATGCTTGTATTTATCGTTTTTTTAAATCATATTTATGCACTTTATTACCTGATAGTGTGTAATATAAGCAAACTCATTCAGATGCAGATTTGGTAAAAATGAAAATTCTTTGAATTCGTTTTATAATATAATCAAGACTGCGCATTATAAATGTGAATTACCTACTATGAAATTCGTAGCTATATACATATATATTTTAAATAGCGAAACGCAATAAAAATATATCTTTTTGAGTATTCGAGTAGGAATAAATGATTTGTGTATATATTTTCACCTCCACTCTTCACAGACATTCATAATGTAATAAAGTTTTCTTAATTATTTTAAAAGTTTAAATATAACTCAAGTTGAATATCTGAATGCGTTCTTATAACTTTTTAAAATTAATATAGGATTTTGTAGTAAAATTTGAATAGTTTGAATTGGAGTTTTTCAGAAGTTTAAGTTTTGAATAATAAACATCGAATGTCAGACATTATAAATAATATAACGGTGATAACTATAAACTAAATACTTTTGTATGGTTTTAAAATTTTGATTCTGTATTTTCACTCAAACATTTCTCTAAAATTAGGTACTATAATAAACTAATATTTAATATATATGCGAGCGTATTCAAAGTAAATTTCTGTCAATTCTATAAGTACTGATATCAAATTGCACTGACGTTAAACTTACTATTTGGAAAGTTCTTACTATTATGATTACAGGTTATTAAATTTAATTATTTTGATCGATAATAGTGTTTAATACTCAATAGTAGGTACAATATGAAAGGGAAAAGTGCCACGGTTCTAATAGGCACTATACCTAAGAGTGTTTTAAAACAATATTCTATAACTAGTGCGGCTACTGCATAGGTATAAGCACCCCCATTGTATCTTTTATTTTTGCATTTATTAAAATTTTGTTATTTGGAATTTTCAAGTGCCTACATTTTAGATATTTTTTGCCCCATTTAAGGAATGTCCTGTAGAGATGTAAACTTATTTTTTCAAATGAGAACTTTTTTTTTTATTGTAAATTATTATAAAGTAGATTTTCGTATAAACTTGATGTATATAAATCGAAGTTCTAATGAGTAACTCTATGGTTTCTTAGCGAATTAAACTTTATTAACGAAGGATATTGTTCAATGATAATAGGTTTAGCAGATAATAATTTGGAGCTATGACTACTTATAACTACTTAGCTACATAAACATATAAAATATATGTACTTTTTATAGGTACTCAGACAATTTTTACAAATTTTAAATTGCTAATAGATTAATATTGATTTCTATAATCTTTAAATCTTTATATTTTATACTATGATATTATAGCTCTACGCTTTTACTCGACAACGTGACCGATTTAAGTAGGTATATTTAGTAGGGATAACTATATATAGAAATATTATTATGTGCTGTATTATAGGTGATGTACCTGACTACCAGCTGTATAATATATATTTTATTTATAATATCTAATATCGATATACTTGCGATTTTGAATACGCGTCTATGATGTCAATCCACCGAAGAAACGAACGATAGGGTTTAATTTTTATCTGGGAATATTAAGCCCTCTCGAACCAAAATCAACAAAGATTTAAAACACATGTATACACGCACCGCACTAGAGATAAAATAATATTTGTAATGCGCTAGACAAGCGTATTTGTATATTGTGAGTTAACAGAAAGAAAAAAATACCACTCGACGCGGCGGGCTCAATATTTTAATATTTATACAAGTTTATATACGATAATACCTATAATATACCTATATATACTTATACAGCACAATATTGTGATATATGGACGTATAAAGTAATATAATATACTATGTGTGACATGTTTATTTAAATTGTAACAACACCCAATAAATGCAGATAAGATAATAATTATATACCCAACTATATTTTAACGTTATCTACTGTTACTGCATACACGGCGTGTTTGGCGTATACTCGGTGCAGTATGGGTATCGATAGGGCGCCGATACGCGATGGCTGCAGTTGCATATTATTATATCGTAATTTATTGTATCGCCAATACATTATGAAAACCGATTAAATAATGATTCATTGGGTTCCATTATAGTCCATGCAAGTTCATATTAGATTATCTTCCATATTATCACCCAGGCACCCCCAACCAACCGCATGCAACTAAATTAGCCCTCTTTCACAAAAACAATAGGTATTATTAATATATTATTGTATTGCAATAATAATAATTATAATAGTAATATTAAATAAACATATAATATACAATACTAAAAATAATTCCTTTATCGTTAAATGGCCCCATAAACATTATTGTATACTTAAGTGACTAATAAAAAGAAAATGTATAATCTACCAGAGACCCTCTAAGTAAAATATGGACTTTATTCACTTAAATAATTATTCGTTTATTTTCTTTTTTCACTACTATGCTTTTGTTAAGAGGATGTTAACGCACTTTTTGTTTTCTCTTTCTGACACATGTGCAACACAGCAAACTTTTACGTTCTATAATCACGTTATAATGACATATTTTTAATTATTTACGTAAATTACGTTTTATAATCATAATAATTTTTCAAATTTGAGTGAATTGACCTCTTCTAAAATTTAAAGGTAATATTATTATCTAAGGCATCTCATAAGCGTTGTATTATATTTTAATTTTAAAGCGATTTATTGCAAATTTTACAATTTTAAATTTTTTGTACATTTTAAAATACTCTGAACTCTTATTAAAATATAATTAAACGCCTATGAGATGCCATAGATAATAATAATAACAATTATCTTACCTTTAAATTGTATTAGAGGTCATTTCAGTGTAATTTAAGAAATATAATACGGTTATAATCATTAATGTGAATGTAAAATTTGTTCACGTGGGTCAGGGAAAGATAACGAATAGGTACTAAGCTGACATCCTCTTAATTGTGTTTTGGTACATATATATTATATTATCTTTATAGCGTACATAACTCGCCGTGTTGTGTTGAATTGAAAACTCGTTGGTACTATGTTAACAACCATTTTTACCAACGTTTATGCATATGCAGAACACGACACGACACGTCAAGCTGTGAGCGCACCTTTATTTGGGGTCCTGTTCGAAGTCCATTTAAAAATTACCTGAAAAAAAATAGTGGATATCATTTGAATAAAAAAATTTTAACTCGATACATAGGTACTTTAAATATAGCAAAGAATCCCGTATAAAATAATTAAGAATTTTAATAAATGGTCTACACTTTAGACTCTATAAAGTGTGCTACAAAATTCCAAATGTCAGAGTTTAAATAAGTATATTATTAAAGGATGAATCACTCTGAATATGTTTATGTCTACTCGACACTCGTGTAGGAGGGTCTGCAGTAAGTCTGTAGTTGCATAGGAGTTATACTTAACATTTATCAATAACTGTTTGACGCTGCGACACTGCAGTACTTATATTTATTATAATATTCTGTGTGTGCGTGTGTGGAAAGATTCAAAGATATATTATAACCGTTTAGTATTTACGTTGTACCTATAGATACATAATAAACGGCTGTCTAAGACAACCTGTCTTAAGTCTTAACGACCTTGTTTCATTCACCGGAGCCAGAAGAAAAGGGAAAATTGCTGACATTTTGTTATTATTACTTTTTTCAAAAAAAAATGTGTATTATATAATATTATAATAATATACGACGAGAAAATTACAGAAAATTTGAATAATGTGTATCAATGTAACTATTTAAAAGTAAATGGTAATAATTATTATAAAACGTGACGCCTTAAACACGTTGAGTGTAATATGAGTGGTGACTGTATAGTTTATAATATATGTTATGTACACGTAAAAATGTGAATATTATAATATATCATACAGTATCTATGTGTTATAATCAATCATATTAACAATAATTGAAAATGACCATTTTCACCGAATGTTCGGCAGATTTCGATGATACTATTAATGATAATATCATATCATAAAATATAGTAAAAATTAAACGGCGTGTAAAGGTCACGATGAATGGTGTACAAACAATCAAAATTATACAAAATAAGAAATCGATAATGATAATATTAAATATTATAGAAAACATGTTTGGTTTTGTTTTTTTTGCCAACAGATATTGGCTGCGATTCAAAACCGACTTCCCTCCCCCCACCCCCGGCACCAGCAGAGGTGGCACGCACATCAAAGGTAGTGCCCTGCACACATATACATACACACTCCCACACTCACATACACACTCCCACACTCACTTACACACACACACACACACACGATATTATATACACACTGTACACAGGTGCAGTGTATAGAGTGGCCACCACTGCACCACCACTGCATCACCACTTCACCACTACTGCACCACAACTGCACCACTGTAACGGCCACACTACGCCGATGATGAGCGGGTGAGACTCCCTAGCCGCGCAATAATTGCGCGGGCCTTCCACGATGTTCGCCAAACATGGCCAGAGAAAAAAAACCGGACAAAAATAACGGATCGAAAAAAGGACCGGTAACCAGTGAACGGACTTTCATTTTGAACAGATGTTTTCGTACCCTCAACCAGGAAACCCGACGACAACCGTCAAGTAGTACATCCACAGTACGTGTATCAGACCTATCAAGTAAGCACCAGAGGAGAGGCGCCGTTCGTGATAGGAGGACGGTGTCCCTCCTAAATCTTCGAACGGCCCACCAGCGCGCTGAGAACGCTTACGTAGAGACGTCTATCGTGGACGACATTGTACCATTACAACTTCAGAGGGCTCCCACCGCGTTCTGCTCATCCACACCGTATTACCCATCGTACGGTGCTTCATATCCCTGCGGAGGATCCACTTCCTCCGACCGCAACGCCATAGAGCTGTCAAACATAACGTGTGATAACATGAGGTCGCCGACCGAACCGCCGCCACGTCCCGGCGAAGGCATCATCGACGAGTTTCCGGCGTACGTGCCGTGGAAGGCCGAACAGCGCGCCCAAGAAGACCCGTCGGCGTGCAACGTGTGCCACAAGTGCCGGTGCGCCACGTGCCAGAAGCTGTGCAAGTATCCCGGCATGCGCGTGTGCGGCGTGCTAGACATGCAATCGCGGTGCGACGAAGCTTGCGTCGAGACGACAACGGTGTGCGTGCCGTGCGTCCAGAAGACGGCCAGGTGTCCGGCGTCCAACGCCGCCAGGGCAGAGGCCGCCGCAGCTGCAGCCGCCGCAGCCGCAGCCGCAGCCGCAGCCACAGACACCGCCGCCGCCGCCGCCACCACAGACAACGACACCGCCACCAGCACCACCGCCACGGACAACGGCACCGACACCGCCGCCGACGCAGCCGCCAAACCGGGAGTCAGTGGCGGCGGGCCGCGGACGGGGCGGGCCGCGTCAGGCAAGTGCCGGTTGCGCTGGCTGCTGTGTTGCCTGTGCTGCCCGTGCCCGCACTGTCCGGTGGAAGGCGCGTCCGAGTGTTCGACCGGATGTCGCGGCAACGTCAACGTGTCCGGTTGCGAGTGCGTCGACTGGGAGGCGCTGAGGCAGAACAACCGCCGCCGGGTGAACGCCGCGGCCGCAGCCGTCGCCGCGTCCAGAGACCGCCGCCGGTGCCGTGATTATCATTACTACATCACGAAGATGCCTCATTTGGCCACCACAGCCGCCGCAGCCAGCACCGTTGCCGCCGACAAGTCCGCAACCGAAAAGGCCGCCTCCGATGTTGAAAGCTCGGGCACCGCGACCCCCGAGAAGAAAAACAGATTGCGCAAATTCCTTCGTTTTTAGACTAACAGTATATACACGTAATGCGATGTATATTATGTCAGTGACTCCGACGATTACTCCGGCAAGTACCCGCAACAGGCCAATATTCGTTTGTATTATTCCATGTAAATTCTATACATACATTATAATATTATATAGTACGATAAGTATTTTGTCCTAAATTATTATCATTATTGTTACTAGCGGTAGGTTGTAGTAGTAGTCAGTGCATGAAATCGATTTTAAATGTCGACGAAAAGCGTTAAAAATAATATTCTTTGTAAAGAAAATCGATAGTTCGTATTACAATAATTATTATTTTATAATTACATTTTTACATACAAATCGATTTAAAAATTAATTACAATTTAAAATTCAGCAATATAAGGGTTATAATAGTGTAGGGTAGAAATCAAAATTAAAATCGTAAAAATATATGTGATCATTTAAATTTATAATCAGTCATTTTTAAAATCTATTTACAAATTAAATAAAATCAATATTTTATTTTTCAATTTTAAATCAGAAAAAAGTAATATCAATGAGCAAAAGTGAAATTAAAATCGATAAATTTTATTTCAGTTTGAAACCCTGATAGTATAGTGGTAGTAATAGAGTCTTAAGTGTTGATAATAATCATAAATCACTTTAAAATCTTATATTGTTATTATGGCGCTGTTATTATTATTAGTCTGTTTTTCAATCCTGCAGATAATGCAATTGCATCCACTCTTCTCTGTTACTATACTTGTTTTCCCGTTGATTTGTTAGTGCGAATTGCTTTCTTGATCTCATTTTCGAATTTTTCTTATATTCCAATATATTATACGTAATCATTTTTACATTTCTCAAACACCAATCCACTGCTATACTAATCCAAGCAATCCGTCATCGTTGTCTCAAGACATAAAGTATACGCCAAATCCTTTAATTTATCCTTTTCCTAGACTTCTTTCTTATGATAATTTCTCCATTACATTTTAATTAGATTATTCGTGATTAAAATATTAATATTACGTTATTATAAGAATATTATAATATTATCATTACAAAATGCTACCTGGGATATATCGGTCCAACTTATCATGGATACTCTTCTGTAGAACCACCAAACCCGGATATGGGGGCCGGAGGGGCCCATCTTTATCCCAGAAATATTTTTTTTAATTCGTTCTAAACAGTTTTCAAAAAAATAAAATTATTTTAGTAGGACAGATAGTAATTAAAAAATAAAAATGTTCTTAATTTCAAATCACGAAAAATATTAATAAATAATAATAAATATTAAATGGATGTTCTAATAACTGATAACAATATGACGAAGTTTATAAAATGGGAGATGTGAACCACATTGTATAATAGTCTTTATTATCTATGATTGTACGTGGATCGTGCAGGTAATAATTGATATTAGGTATTTCTGATCCATTCCGCATTCGCATGAGGTACCATATAATTACAATACAAAATTATACAATGATAATATACAGTCAAGTTAAAGTTGAAAGGGGGCCCTCTAAATATATGGTGTCCCGGGGCCCAATTGATCCGGGTTTGAGCACCACATCTCAAAACCTTCAGTTCTAAACATTCTTCCTTCTATGAAAGGTATTTCAATACCACAATGTTCCACGTTTCCCAGCCCTTGATAGTGATTTGTACACATGTATATATATATATATAGTAACCTGTCTCGCTAACTATATTATTACGAGACGTATCATCCTCGAAAAAGCCAATACGCATCCATAAGAGAAAGTTCGTCTCCCGTTTTTCTCGAACTACTTCCGAGTAGAATGCGTGCCTTATAATAATAATAATATGATTATTTTGTGATATACGAGCAGGTCACAAGTTATTAAATTTGATTTTGATTTTCATAAAAATAATATTATGTGTAAATATAACATAAGTCGTTGCTCCAGCTTTATAAATAAATAATATATGTTGTGTTGTGCTGTAATAATAATATCCTAACAATGAATTATTCGTATACGTTTGAGTAAATTAAATTATTATTCGTAAATTACCTATAAATCTAAGTTTACTCTTTTGTATTATATTATATTAAGTTATGTTATCGTGCCACTTCACGTTTTATAATGACGATACAAAAATATTTACCAATGGTAAATTATAAAATATATACCTACCTTTTGTATATTTTGAAATGTACAACATATTATTACGACAATATCATAACAATTTTTTATTATAAAGGGTATTAACCTAACGAAAGTATCTGCTAAATTATTGTTTTCAGTATAATTTAATTATTTAATAATTTCGGAGTGGTATAATATTCTTGTTTGATTATGTATTATAGGCATTTATTTCATGTATATAAATGTTATAATACAAATAATATCGTAATATCATAATTTAATTATAAATGTACCTTTATCATAATTATTACAATAAATTATTAACTTCTTATTCTTTACATGTTATGATGGACCATTGAGAGCTATCGGAAAAAACCGAAACCTTATTGTATATAATATAATAAAAAAGCGATTTAATTAATAATAATAATTATAAAATTTACCTCCCAAATACCATTAAGTACAAACACATAATTAATAATTATATTACACAATGTTATTAATGCAATTAATATTGTGTGTAAATCTATCCAATTGCATGATCATAATGTAATTATCGTTTTTAAACCAATTATCGTAATATTATGCATTAAATATATAAAAATGATGCGTACCTATGCGTACGCCTATATGTGTGATGTTTGTTTTCCGATTATATAAAATTTCGAATTATGTATATAATCGTATTATTATTATTATTATTATTACTATTAATTATTATTAATTGTTATTAATTATTATTACTACACTATTATTATTATAAGAATCATTGTTATTGATGTCTGCGGTCGGGTTTACGTATTATAATATCACGATGATATTATTATAGACAAGCCGAACATTAGTTGTTTAACCACATTTACGTGATTTGTCGAAATTCGCTCATAAACCGTAACTTCCCTCTGTGACAGAAGTCTCGGCGATATATGGCATCGGTGTCATCGCCTCGGAAAACGGGTTGTACGAAACACAGTATATTAAATTATACTATATTGTTATAATATTATAATCTGACGTAAAATGCAAACATTTAAGTAAATTTAATTTGCACGGTCCGTGTACCTATATCGTTAAAATACGATTATCGTACGATACGGAACCGGTGGGGGCCTCGGGCGGTTCAAAAAATCGGTGCCCCATCAAACGTCACGCGAAAAGACTATTCAGTCGTCCTTTGATTATAATATTATTATTATCAGTACCCGCTACTGACAAACAGGTACATACCTTTTATACCGTCATATTGAACCGCGAACCGTTAAACTTATCTGTTTCGAATACACTTAAACATTATAAATATTATTATGATTTCGATAATTTTATAATGTAGAACGGTTATGCTGCTACGACGACCACGTGTTTTTGTTGCCGATAATATTATAATATTATTAGTATACATTTATTATCGTTCGCGTTTCCGCGATGGCACACACGACAAACGGTCTTGGAAACTATATCGCTAATATTATTATTATAGCGCGGAATATCGAACGAATTTAAAGCAGACAAGTCCAATAGACACCTATACTTATCGAACAAGCCATCGCGGGTAGGTCAACATTCCTGAATATTACCATACATATAATTAATGTTATTATTATTCTTATGATTGATATTGAAACCGATCGGAATGGTATACTATTTTCCTTCCCAGGGAATTGTCATTCCCTCTCTCCCAACTCGACAAATCTCGATACCGTGCGTCTTTTTACGGATTATTATAAATATTATTATATATATTATGACTTATTAAATGTTTTTAAAATATAATATTCCCATATTGTACAAATACCTAATATGCTCCTATATGGCTATATTATATTTTACATATATTATTATTAATTATTTTGGACGTGTTATTCCATTTGAGGAAAATGTTTTATAGAAAAATAATATTTTAAACACAAATAATAATGTCATTAAGTTATATTTATTATTTATTGTGTGCATTTTTACACCACGGGCATGCGCAAATACATCGATAGATAATTAACGTCATTAAATATCTACTTAATTATGCTACAGTCATTGATCCAAAGATCAGTGGAAATTTAAAAAACATAATATATTATTTTACAGCTCCGTCCTGTATTAATTATATACTAGGTATTGTCTCATTATATTGCAAATATTTATTTCCACATAATATAGATTAATCCCTATTGCGATAGTTTTTTTATTCCAACATAATTAAAAAAATAAATAAATAAATGTCATCGATTGTGAATTGCTTGGTCTCAAATTCGCATTAAAGTGATGCGCGTGCCTATGGTGTTGGTTCATGTTATTTATGATGATAATATGATCAAATATTGTTATAAAATATAGATGTATGAATGTGTTTACCATATAATATTATTATAAGTGTATGAATTAAACGTAAAGATTTCTCAAAAATCTAACTATAAGTAACTGTTACTATATGTTAACGATCAATGGATTTTTTTTTTTCAATTTCACTATTAATTATTATAATTTTTTTAAGCATCTCAAATATCAAAATATACTTATATGTTTCTAAGACTAAGTATCGGCATTGGTTAGCACCGGGTTGTAAGCCCCGGTTCATATTATTATTACTGACTAATACTGATCCATCTCTAGTCATAAATATTATTCAAAATATCAATACAAGTATAATTCTTACTACATGGAATGTTTTTATTTAATATGAAATATTTTTTTGTATAATTTAAGTTTTTTAATTTTTGAAGTGTCATAAGCCTATTATACACGTTTTTTTTTATTAATTTATATACAAATTATAAAGTTCACTCTTTCTCACTCACTTTCTCTCTCATTTTCTTTCTGGTCGATATATAAGTATACTTATGTCCAATTAATTTTAAACTATAATCAATTATTGCGAGAAAAAATATTATGTAATTATATTTTTAATGTTATCGAATCCAAATAATGTGTTGATGTTTTTGTACTTGAATCTCTCCCGAAAATTTATTCAAACTAAATTTTAGCAGCAGTAAATCATATACGATCGTAGGATATTGTATTGTGTACGTGCGCAATCACAATGTCATACACGACGTGGTATCGACAACCTGTGGACTGCTGAAACCTAGCACGACTATACCCACAACCGTGTAGGTATATTATATTGTCATCATAATATTATCAACTGTGATGATAATAATACAACAATATACGACGGCGCACACGACCCGACACGGAGCTCCGTACATAATGTAGGTACACATTTTGTATATTATAATATATCTAACCAGTAACCACGTCGGTAGGTACATACGACAACTGACAACTCGTGTCCTGCATTACGATACGGTATAATAATATGTTATTATAATAATATACGCGTCGCATACGACGGCCACCCGCCTTCGTTTTTATCGCATACAAATAGACACGGGCGACCGCTACACGGCTGGCCATCTCGCGACAAGACGAATGGTCACGACGAATTGATTATCATAATACGCGATTCCGTGTTTCGAACTTGGATACCACCTATACCGGCTATATCCACCAGATACCGCGTTCACGCAGCCACCAGTCGTGGTGCGTACCTAGATACATATGTATATATAATATACCTAATATTATACCGTGTATATTCGCAGTGTACCCCGCCTAGGGCGGAGGGTTGTGTGATCTTTGCTGTAGGTGTGTGTAAAGGTAAAACATGGATAACCTGAACAAAATAAATTCTGCAACTAAGAAGAAAAATAATAACAAAAAAAAAAAAAAACGAGAATATCAGAGGAAATTATAAATGTATAATAATGATAGTAATAAGACATAGGGTATTTAAAAATCTTAGGTATAATTTTTATTCTGAAGAAAATCTGAATTTTGCAGAAAATATTATTCTTTATTTCCAGTCCTAAACATTTTTTTTCCATACGATATTATTAAAAATTGTTTACATATACCGACATCAGGATCCAGGACTGAAAGTCGTAAATTATATACTTTTCATTAACCATAATATTCTAAACTACTTAAGAGCTAATATGATAGATGTGACACACACTATAGACTTAAAAATTGTCATTGTAAAATTGTGAAATAGGAACTCATTTATGTATTTTTTATATTATAACTTGTAGGAACTTTTAAATGTGTGTGTGATGTGTAGCTTACCAGCTATGTACATTGCACTGTGTACGTAACCAATACATTTTACACTTTAACACCGAAATCCTACCTCATTACTAATCAATCAATTATTTACCTAGGTGTGTATGCATGGTAACTATTTTGTTTCTTCAGTCCCGGACTTCCAGTCCTGATTCCAGTAGGTACCTACTTATTTAATTTAAACACTCTGGTTTCAGCTTTTGTCAAAATAAAATATAAAATATATAAATAGCATTTTCAATTTTAATAATATTCACAATTCAGAAACAAACAGCATTAAACAAAAATAATATTAGATTATCAAATCATTTCGTATATCTACCCGAAACAATAAATTATCATTGAGGTAAAACAAAATTAATAATCATTATAAAACCAGACATTTTAATTTTCAAGATATGTGTTCCTATTTTAATTCTGGTAAGGTTCTGTGGTTTTCAATATTATAAGTTTTCCAGAATCAGGATTTTCAGTACCTACGGTTTTAATCATTGGGTACTGGTAACACTCATCTAGTCCAGCTTGATAATTCACTGACATCACAGGTAATGGGTTCCAAAACTCATTTAAACATCAGTGTATCCACTTGCAACAATATAATATGAAAATAACCAATTTTCAGTTTTTAAAACCTACCTAATATATGTTAAAATTCAATAGGTCACCTATCCTTCAATAAATTTAAGTTAGTATTACTTTACATATTACAATAGTTTTTCCAATATAATATAGTCTTTGGACTATTTTTGAAATCACAACGGTCGCCGATGCCTAAGATGAACAGAACAAATTATACATTTACACAATACGTTTGGAACATATTTACATAAATGTCGTCGGTGATGTCTTGCACGGATCACTCGGAGGAGCACTGCAGGACTGTATTTATCTATAAAATATTTTTTATATTATAATGTATTTATCATTTATATATTATAATTATTAACTTCGTACATTAACCACATACTTGCAAGGTGGATCGACTTACAAGTGCTTACAATAATATAATTTGTAAACAGCATAACCTATATGCGACATAATATTAACAGAAGGTGGCAAGTTTTTGGAAATAAATAACTTGTACTAATTAAAGTCAATTTTTAGAGAATTAAATTATAAGTTAATAGCATATACATTAACCACATGCTTACAAGGAGGATCGACTTCCAGCTGCTTACAATAATATAATAGCATGACATAATACGACATAATATTAACCAAAGGTTGGCAAGTTAATGAAAACAAATAACTTGAGCTAGTTAAGTTAAGCCAATTTAAGAGCGTTAAATTATATGTTAATAGCTAACAGACAGTTTATTTAATTCTAAAAGTTCGAAAGTTATAGACTACACAATATATAATATTGTACAACTTTACATTTTTTTTAAATAATAACTTGATTAAAAATAGATCGTTAAAAATGCATCCCACTATTATTCGTTTTAATTCACTCTATATGTACAGCTAAACTGGTAAATTTAGGTCGTTTAGGTAATGATATTATACGTTTGTGTCAATAATTATTAAATTAGAAGATATTTATAAAATACATATTTATACATATTTCTATTTTAGAAAATAATCGTAAAAAAATGATGTTAAAGAAAATAATAATTAATTAATGCGTTTTGACTATAACATGCAGAATACAGATAGGAATATATAAACATGATTTTAACTTTCCGTATTGTTTTTAAAACCTACTGGAAAAGGCTTAATTATTTAAATAAGTACTACTAACTATAATAATTGAGTCGAAAAAATTAAAAAGTTGGCTTTAACTTTTTAACGAATTGATACCTACCAGACAACCTCATATATGTCGTATCATAATACAGATACATCATCATGGTAGTATATATAGGTAGTTATTATACAACTGTAAGTACGATCCGACTTGCGTAAAGTCGGTTTTTCCGCTGCTAACCAGGCTCGCGGATTCAGACTTTTAATCCGTCTATAGTTGCGGTAATTGTTATTTATTATTATTATTATATCGTTGTGGTATCGCGGCGACGACAACTACGACCGAGACGACTGCGAATGGGCCGATCACTGACCTCCGACCACGGAACAACGGGACGACGAGTTGCACACACACACACACACACACACACACATACACACTCACTAACTCTCTCTCACACATGCACACTCACTGATTTTCACACACACTCACTGATTTTCACACACACACACACACACACACACACACACACACACACACACACACACACACACACACACACACACACACACACACACACACACACACACACTATATGTGTAGCCACAGATATTTATCTACACCACAGGTACATATTATTTATATATATGTATATATATATATATATTTATTATATTATATACCAATAATAAAATATTTTATACTATTACACGATAGTAATCAGGGTTCGGAACTTACAGTCCATTTCCTTAAACAAATCTTCGAGTATACGCATATAGTGCTATATGATTCTGAGCGAACCACAAAAAATATATTTTCCCTTCACATTATTCTATTATTATAATTTATTATAATATTACGCAATGACTATATTTTACGCGTACATTATAATAATATCGTGAACGCGTTCAACGTTTTATAATCATTTTGCACGTATTTTGCGTTTTGATTTTTCGTATTTTTTTGTTTTCGCTATCGATGCACATATTTGAATATTTGATTAAAATATAATATATCACTTATCGCCGAAAACATTTCTTACAACGCGTACTGCATGTTGTCCTAATACGCGTTTTAGACATTTTCCGTTACGTTTAATAATCTCAAAAATTATTCTGTAATCAAACGAGTAAATTAAATAAACGGTCAACGTCCGATATAATATTATCATCTATACAGTAAGCCCACCTTGATATTTAATCTCTATTACATATACATAAAACAGAATTATAAATACGTTGATTTGCAGTGGTTTAAATTGTAAAATCAATTATAAGAGGACTCCACACACCGAATATTTTTTTGTGAAATCCGTTAGGTGTGAAAAATAATCAGGTGACAATCATATACTATTATATTAAAGTTATATTAAAGATTTTCACACAATACAGAAAAAGAACAAAATATTGATCAAAACGTTTTTATTTTTTTGATATGAGTAAAATAAAAAAAGTTTAAAGTTTTTTCAAATTTGAAAACAGTAATAACTCTTTTTGTATAAACTATACGGAACAAAATAAAAACGATATGGTACATAAAATAATGTGTAGTTTCTTCATGGCTTATACATTTGGATTCTTAACTATATGACTGTAGGTAACTTAAGTGATTTTTTTCCCACGAAACCAATTTCCTATATATAATATCATCTCGTAATCACGCAACAATCGTAATGACATAAATGGGAATAGTACTATTGTAACTTAATTTGAATTAGTGTTGAAATATATTTAGGATTGTTCAGTAAATGCTCTCAAAGTTTTATCAAAATGTATCTAATCATTTAAAAAGTGTGTGTCCGGTGTAACGTGTAACGTACCTACCTAAATATTTTTTTTCTTACACGCGATATTACTCTACTCATTAATTATTATAGATAGGTACAGGTAATAACTAATAATATATAGTTTATTTATAGAAATAGATTATCGCTTGTATACCAAATAATATAGGTAAATGCCGAACAATGCAATATTATAGGTTGCCTATTCACAAAAATAAATTAACAAATATAATTTTATTAAATTCACCAAAAACTGGCAAAACAAACAAATAGGTACAATTTAAAAATATAGTTAATCAACAATTATAAAAAAATACAATTTTTATAATATAATACATTATATTATATTATACAGGTAAAATAACCTGACCTAACTGTTAAGATATGAAAAATGTATTAGAATAATTTAAAAAATGTGCTCATGCCTGAAAATAGAATTTTGTATACCTGTATGCACCAACAGTGATGTTAAACATATTTTTACCAATCCAAATCCTATTCTACAAAGTACCTAAATATACCTAATTTATAAATAACATGCAAACAATGCATTAAATACATTTTATAATAATCGGCATTTGACGGAAAGTGTTTATATTAGAGACCATAGTATATAAAATTATATATTTCATCTATCACAATCATTAAATTATATAGATCTCATTCGAACTTTTGGCGATACTGCTATACGCTGATCATCCATCTATACAAATCTATCCCTATCAATGGTTGTGAAGATATTATGTAAACACCCATGACAGTATTATACATATTATTATGTAAGGTCAATAATAATAATACAATTTTAATTTGCTGACGATACATAATGGGTGTAGTTGATATATAATATAAGGTACCGATGAAATGGATTATTTAATTTCAATTAAGGTGTTATATAATATAAATGATTACAATATCAAAATGATTATTTGTTTTTTAATATAACTTTCATATATAAATACATAATATTATCTTTTGCACGATAACCTACTTAAAATTATTACATTTTCAACCAAAGCTTTCTTATAGATGTTACCGGCAATCCTGTACTCACAATACCGGGGGTGTGCGCGGCCGAAAGTCCCTTCGTGATTATTTATTTTCTCATATTATTATTAAGTAATTTATAAATTAATATTAACATATTATTTATTATAACTATTATCATAGTACACAATAAAATACAGTATATACGATCGGGACAGTTGAGTGGGGAATATATCCGTTTGAAAGTTTTATAGGACTTGACGACGTATGGCCAGCACCCTTTCGGAAAAGCGTTGCCGGACTTCACACGGCATCGGTGATGAATACGGAGAACGAAGAAGGCATCATCACCCCGGACGGAGCAACCTGCAAAATTCGCTGTTCGGAGGGCGAAAGTCGTGGCTTTTGGGGCCTTATCTGGATCTTCTGCAGCGGGCAAAGCCGTTCCCATTTTCTCTCGGCGATACGCAACACGATTGTTGTGTGTCAATCGTCCGCACTATGCGATGTCTTATTATGACATGTTAATCACAATTTATGATTATTATTATATTATTATATTTAATAAACGATTTAAATATGTATCTGATTTGTTTAAATTAGTTTTTTATATTGTTGTTTACATGTCGAATATTATATTACTTTTAGTAATATAATACTCGTTACATAACGTTTATTAAATACGTTATATTACGTTTAGCAATAAACGGACCATGTACCTGTGGGCACACTATTTTATTTCATACAAGTCTATATTCTTGTTTTCGGAAAATATGTTTGGACTGCACAAACATTATATCATACACTTGTAATTGTACCGAAACGAAATAAAATTATTTATCTCAGAACGATTTTCTTATCATATCTATTATATTTAACACGGTAACATCGACTTACCTACGAGGTTTTCTAAAAAAAAAAAAAAAATGTTTTCTTTCTTTTTAATATAATATCTATTATCAGCGCCAATCTAAAATACCTCTAAAACCACAGATATCAAAAATGTTATGTATAACCTCGTTCTTGTTATGCACGAGACACTAAGATAACAATGCTATGTACCCTAACCTAGGTATTCTATTAAGCGCGTAATGTTCAATTGAATTCATATTTTGTTTTCATAAACTTTTTTGAAAATTATTTACTTTTATAAAAAAAATTTTCCTAGCTATATAAATAAAATTATAGATTTTGCGCGTAATGTTCGGTAGGAATTTTTCATTTCGAGCTTATAGACTTTTTCGAACTTACATTCTAGTGACAAATGCAGTACTACCTATCTAGTAGTACCTATCTATCTAAGCAGTACTTACGTCATGTTGACGCTTATGCATATACAGAGCTATTTTCGGTGGAAATTAACCATCGAAGAATCGACGATGCCGCCAGTGCAGCACACGCAGGAAGTTATATTTCCGTTCGTTGTAGTTTTTTAATTCGTCGATAGTAAATGTTTACCACGTTTTGCGTGTGCGGACGGAGACCGGAAACGATCTATGGTATTTTTACACAAACACCCGTAGTGTTGAAGTGGGTGTTTTGCGGACTGGCCTGGATTGTATTTTTGAAATTGCCATATAAATGCCACCGTGACGACATAATTAAAAAAAAAATACATTATAGATAATATTGTACCTACTTTTAAAGCTAATGACGTTCCTAAATCACATATGCTCATGAAATCATCATACAATACTAATATTGAGTAATTTACGTCATTTTATTAAATAATCAAAAAAAGTATTTTATTCATTATTCAATTTTATATTTAATATAATATTAACTTAAAAAAATTACTTCATAATACCATAAGTCTTTTAAATTGAACTATTTTCAGGTCATCGGATTAAAAAAGTCTAAGTATTTTGGGTAAATACACGAACTTTTTGAAACAAGCTAAACATTTTTTTTAATTTCTACGTACTTCAAATCATGTTCAAAATTATTTTTTTGAAAAACATCTTAAGATATTGTTGTCATATTTTAACATAATATTATTAAACAATACAGGTTGTATTGTAAAGAACACATTAGGTACCTACGTTCTATATTCAAATATTATTTTCTTTTTTAAAGTAACTATTATTTATAATAGGTACCTATAACTCCTGCTCCTTATTAATTGATATCATCGATCGGTCTACCAACACTGTAAGTAAAGTACAACGTATCTAAATTGATTTATTATTCAGATTATTTATTTGCATTTAAAACGTAATTTTCAAAACTTTTCAAATAAACTTAAAATAAATACATTAGTACAAAAAATAGTATACATATTAATACAACTTTTAACGTAATTATTTATGAACTTCTATTTATGAAGTTTAAAAACGTTTCATTAATTTTTTTTTTTGCCTAATTCACAAAATTGTTGTACACTCTTATTTTACTTATTTTATTATGTTAATTAATTTAATTTTCAGAAAAGATTATTACTGTTTCATTACTGTTTCATTAATATTTATTTTCTTTTTCTTTATTAACATTATTATAATATAATATAATATAAATAATATAAGCAAATGTGGTGTCAACTATAATATTACCTATTTAATCACAAATAAAAGAGTTATACTTTAGACCATCTCCGTTTTTTACCAAGAGGTCGGGCGTATGTCAAGGGATAACAGCCGATTTCGTGGTGAATAGGTCTGAGAATGAAGTTGTGATAATTAAATGCATTAAAGTAATATTTTCTAAAAATCTCAAAATAAAGTTTTTGGAGTTACCACAATATATTGCAGCGAAATCGGAGACGGCTCTACTATGGTAGGTAATGAAATCATCATATTGTAGATAAAGTTTCATCGATTACACTATTTCAATGTCGCGGAAACAGAGAGTTATAAGACCACCTCGAATCAAACCAGCACGCGGAGCAGCAGGAACCCTATAGCTCGACTGATATATTATATACGGGTTTCACGTCTCTGCGGTGTATTTGACGTAGCGTGCAGCGTGGGCACCGGAAAATTCACTCTGACCATCGCGGCATGTTATAATAATAAGCCTAAATTTATTATACCGATGTTTTCTGTTTTTTTTTTTTTTTTTATTTTGTCGTTTCTAATAAGTTTTTAATTTTATTCACATAACTTACCTATAACACTTACCTATATCGATCTTTACTATGTATTGGAAGAGTAAGCTAAAAATCTACAGTGTCATTTAAAAAGTAAAAGCTTGAAAATTAACAAAAAAAATTTTTTACTGTACCTATCGGATAGTAAAAATATTTTCAAAATAGTTTTTACGGTTCCGAGACATTGAATGTCAAAAGCATCACTTGTATAATATTATTGTGAATTCTACCATTACGTCGAGCAGCCTGATAGTTAAGTTTAATATAGTGGTCAATTTTTTTCCGTTTCCCAATTCATGAGAACAAATGGCACACTCTGATAA
The DNA here is from genome assembly GCA_027563435.1 of Nasonovia ribisnigri. Taxonomy (NCBI): domain Eukaryota; kingdom Metazoa; phylum Arthropoda; class Insecta; order Hemiptera; family Aphididae; genus Nasonovia; species Nasonovia ribisnigri. Next base: position 795,417 of record JANEHU010004942.1, on the reverse strand, counting down.
ACTGCAACTCGGGCGAAACATCGGACTTCATATTTTGTGGGATGTGCTAGTGTGCATCCCGCTCTTCAATTTGACAGATTTGTTGTTGAAATTGATTGACGTTTTACCAACAAAAATACAACATTTTGATAGTTTTTGGCTTTTTCTATATTTTTATTCGCCTAATCTTATAGGACCTGATGCAGTACCTACCTGTTAGAATAATTATAATTTCTCACAAATTATTTTACGAATTTCCATCCGCTAGATTATTTTCAATATTTAGGGAATTATGAATTATATTTTTTGTCATGTCTGCGCCGAAAGTTTGGTTTTCGACCACGGTTGAAGCTTTGGAAAGCGACCTTTTTCTATCTAGTGGCCAGTGGGTGATAAAGTGGAAATCCCCAAAGTGTCGGGTGGTAAAGTGGAAATCCCCATAAGTACATATCACGCGTATCCCCTGCACAGCAAAACACTGGAATTTATACTACGATCCTTACAAATCAATTTTTGTCTGGTTATTGCATAGATCCCTGCATTACCTTTGCTATGATTGATGAACGCAACGGCGTGACAAAAAATAGTATGTGTGGCTCGTATAGGAAGGCAATTTCAGTTCTGGGCGGAATGCAGCCATCGCCTGCGACTGAAATAGCTCACTTCCCGCGCTTGCCACACAATATACTATTTACAGCATCATGTTCTTTTTTTTCATTTGTATTAAAGGAAAACCGTTTGGTAGTTATTTAAATTTCACATTGTTGCTTAAAATATGATAATTATTTTGAAGTAAGTATACGAGACTATATTTTTGCGTGTGAACTGAGGTCTGAGTTAATGGTACGTGAATAGGCACATAATGGTACTCCAAGGACCACACGATAGTATGAATAAAAAAAGAATAATTTTTTTAACTTATTATTGATACGTTTGTGGCGGGCATACTTAAAATACTATTTTGTACAAATTTTATTTTTTATCTACCTATTATTGTTATCGTACCTACGTTATTTTTAATATTGTTATCCTGATTTTGCACGGAATATAATAAGTCAATAAACCGTAATCGCGGTGGACACACATCTCGCACGAACATAGATAATTTAAAAACTAAAAAACTTATAATGTAGGTAATTTGTTAGTGCCTAATCATTTTGATATAAATCATTGAAATTTTGCTCAGCTCTATTTTTAGTAATTTGTGGTAGGTACGTGACTGATCCGTAATAAACACGAGTAGTATCCACGAAAAACAAAGTTCAGAAACCTGTAGCGCGTTGCAAATCTAATATTATTCACCTCCAATAAATACGCTGATTTTATTATAATTATATTCACCCGATGAAAATCAAATTTTCATTTTATAACTTTATGTTTTTCTCCACTTTGTCAATGAGCTTTCGTGCTCCACCACTTCCGCGCGTATATCGTTGCCACCGCAGAACAAACTTTCACTGCTAAGCCACGGCGTTTGAAAACAAACTAGTTTTACTCTTTTGAGCGCAATGCCGGAATAACAGGGTACATGATTTAGACAATTCAAAGGCGTACGATTGTGCGGGAAATTGTATGTGATGTTGCCAAATTATTAAAACAAATTTCAATTGTTTCATAATTAGTTTAAATATTTAAATATAGATACAAATACATCCATTCAGAGAGTATTTAAATAAATATTTTGCTCAAATACATTACAAGAATGTAAAAATATATAAAAAAAATATTTCATTATACTGCTAATGGATACATAGCCAATCTACGTCTTAAAAACGTAGTTAAAAAAATGTTCATTAAAAAAATATCTTTAAATGCACGTAAATAACACAAAATAAAAAAATTAATAATTCAAAAAAGTGGACAAAATACATTTAATATACTTAAATTACATTTCAAAACCCCGTTACCTATTTCCAACTATGGTCAAATACTTTAGTATATTTTCTGTCGTTTTATTTTTACATACCCTAACTTACAGATCGCTACAATCCATATGGGGTACCTATTAACCACATATATTTATATTTTTTGAAACATAATTGCTTAGAAGTACAAATAATATAGCGTGCTCAATCATACTCCTAAAAAGGTACCACCGATGAGGACCGCGCGCAATCATATCGCACCCGTTTTACTCCATCTGATTGTTTACAGTGATATTCAAAACGGAGGACTGCCATTTTTCTTGTTTCGGTAGGATCTACATGGCCGTATATATTACAATATTATAGAAAAAGGTAAAATACATACTCTGGTAGCTCATCCCGTAGGCCTATCCTATTAGCTATAGGCCTGTTCTTATACCACATGTTACTTAACAGACCCAAATCTACCCGTGCTCGTTGTATGGTTTCATAATATATTAACTTCTAACATGAATGGTGGATCATATAAAAACAATAAACGTTTTCTTTACTTTTATATTTATCAAATATTCTAACCTTAATTTTAAAATAAAATGACTTCTTTGTACAACCTTCCTAATAGATCACATGATGATATGGTATCCTGAAACAATGGGTTGTGGCCACAAAGTCAAACTTACAATTGTATCAAACGCTAAAGTCAACTAGGTACCCCCAAATAATATGTTCACAAAAACTGCGTTTTAAATTTAAAACAATACCTTTCCCAAGATAAAAAAAAATATTTAGTACAAATAATATTCTGCAATACGCATGGACCTGAACAGGCCATCCAACACAGCAAAAGCACTCAATAAAGACTAAACTATGAAAGTAATTCAATTCTTAAAGGATACTTATATTGTAAAATATTTAAAAATTTAAAACTTTGTTAAATTAAATTTTTTTTTTTATCTTATCTGTATGGCTATGCAAAACAATTTAAAAGCATTCGACAGTCTAATAACATTTACTGTTGCCTTATCTTTACATACCAATATAAATAATAATATATAAAAAAAACTGCTAAACCCTGCAGTACATGCCATTCAAATACCCTATTAGTCGCTTAATTATTATTTCCTCCTTGCGGTGGCCAGATAACGGCGATTATATTATTTACCTTTGTCGCCAGTTTTAGCACCCATAGACTACCCCACCTTAACTACATGATACGCACACTTCCGTGTTCGTATTTGAACGTTTTAATTTTTAAAATGTAACATGGTTGACGGTATTGTACAATACACATCATAAATATGTCTATGCCAATGCACATTACACACTAACTCGGGACAGACATAATATGCACGATAACAACGTTAACAAAACCATGGGGTCGTCGGAGCCAATCGAGTTTTCGAAAATAATATCATAATACTGAATATTATTTTACTTAATTGACTATTCGTGACCATCATGGTCATTTTTGGGTGCGTAATTCATGATTGGCCAAAAATTCACCACAATATAATAACGCATACGTAATTTGGGTGAATTTAAGGCTTGCAGGTATTTAAGAGGAAGGAAGAACTATTTGTTTTTTGGTTCTGGCCCACGTGCAATACTGAACACGTGTTAAACCAAGTTCGGCATAACCAATTTTTTGTCGTTAGCTTTAATCTGAGATATCAACACTAATAATAAGAAACATTTTTAACCATACTAGTTGGACCCTATTATACAGAGAGTCATAAAGTAGCCTCTAAAAATGGGAAGGGAAATGTATTAGCCAAATGGGTTATAACATATATAATAATAAACACAAGATATGAAAAAAACAGTTTTTAAATTAAAAGAATTAAAAAAATAACATCTAGTAGACATTTTGAGGCAATCGGTACTAAATTATATCCAAACAAAATACAATCCAAAATAATAATCATTCCAGTTAATTTATTTTAAAAAAGGATTTTAAATAGCTTTTGGAGTCTCGTAACGAATTAATTATATAATTATTGTTATGATATTTGTCAATACAGTGTAATCAATTTTTAGTTAATCTTAGTTTAAAATGTTTAGATAATTATGATTGTATATACTTTTGAAAAATGTACAACTTTTTCTTTTTTTTATATGATTGATGTTTTAGTATTTGTCAATACAGTGTAATACATTTTTAGTTAATTTTAGTTTAAACATTTAAGATAATTATGATTGTATATTTTTAAAAAAATTACAACTTTTTCTTTTTTTATATAATTACCTGTAAGTCTAATGTAATTATATTTCTGAACTCCTGTGCCCTCACATCAGTTCTCTCAGTGGGGCCCAGTACTCATATGTATGTATGAAATTAAATGAAATAAATAAAAAATAAAATATATATTATCAGCCAAACTATTATGTACATGTTTCAAACTCGCTTAAAAGGTGTATTAAAGATTAAACATAATATTATTAGGAAGTACGTTGTACATATCACATAAATATCGGCCAAACGACATGCGATTTTAAGAATTTCACCCCAGACGAAAACCGCTAGTTTTACATACACCCGTATTAGTACTTATAGTATAGATACATATAGGACTGTCATTCTATATATTTATTGTATATTGCTTGACGAGCATACACTTGCTCACACGTCGAGAGAATAGTAAAAACGGACTTGTGCCAGTTATAATAATATCATTATTATATTATATTGTTCGCATGCGGCAATGGGAACCAGAAAAATGTTCTACCGGCACTCGAATAAGGCCCGCAGATAATAATAATTTTGTTATTATGCGGTATCACGCAATGATTGAAATAGTAAGTTTTTTTCGAATGCACAGAATTCAAGTGTGGATAGGGACAGCGTAGGTAAATAATATGCGTTATGCGTTGCTGAACCCCGGGTTATAAACATTAATTATATTGGGCGTCACCTTTTTCGGTAGAAAAAAAGATAAAAAAATACTATCCAGTTAATAGTTTGCGTATAATATAACGACTAAATAAAATTATAATAATATTACATTTTATAAACTTCGAGTTGGATAGTAGTTCTTAGTAGTTCTTATACTTTTTGAATATACTTTGGCTGCAGATTGTAATACAATAATAAGTGGCGTGAGTGAATTTCAGCCGAGTAAAAACGAGTGATTCAAAAAACGATGTACCTACTTCTCAAGATGAATCCCTGTTTAAAATTGTATTATCTTTTTATTATAATCAATTATCTTAGAATGGTACTGTGATCGATTTAAATAAAAGAAAAATATTCACTTAATTACAGAAATGCCAATTATTTCGTACGTGTAACTTTTTTGCTTATACACATATATAATTAATATGTATTGAGAGTACTTTCATTGATAACATAGTATGATTACCGTGTTAATGTTTTCAATTTGAAGAGTAAACAGCAATGCTTATATTTATTATAATATTAATAGTTATAATAAATTGACTAGAATTTTATTATAATATACTAACTTTAATAATATACTGAATGGATTGCATTTTAATTACAAATTGTACAGTTATATTACTAACCTTTTTTTCATAAAAATGAAGTACCTACATAAATACATACATATTCATACATATGCGCATTATTTAGATAAGTACCTAAAACCTAGGTAAAAACTAACACTATTTTGATTCACAAAAGCGTTGTAAAGTAAGCCCATATTATACAACTGGACGAACACGACGGAATCGTATACGCCTATAGTTGGACTTCCAATATTTAATATTTAATTGGACGGTTATGATAGGAACGCGAGAAAATTATTGTGGTAACGCAGAAGATAATATTTTCGGCCTTACAATACCGACTGACCGCCGTACAATAATTTTAGCACTCGACTTGCTTTCTGGCCACGGTTGAGACCTGTTCGCACCGCATGAGAGCAGGCAAGGTATACGAGTAATATGCAATATATAATATTATTATAACGGGCGATTTTCTGCACCCATATAAGTTATAATAACATTCACTTCCACATAACACTAGGAAAAAATCACGATATTCTTTTTTTTTATTATATCATATTATACACGTATTTACGACTTGGTTCAAACACAATAATATACAATTATTTACGTACTTGTATATATATATATATATAATTATGTATAACTACACATAGTGTGTGCGCGCAGTGTGCAGAATGCAGCGTGCAGTGTGCAGAATGCAGTGTGCAGAGTGCACTTACGATACGAAAACATATCGTCGGAACGGATTCGTTATACTTGCAGGCACACACATACACGCCCAATATAGCAATCCGTTTCTCAATAGTAGTTAAGCAGCGGAGATGGAAATAGTGGAAAAAAATATAAGGTGCGTTCAATTCGCAAATCACAAACCCTCGTGGTTTCGGCAGAATGTATAGATATATTATAATAATATATTGATATGCATACCAGTTTCGGAAATGCAGTGAATGCCGATGCCAACGATAACGTCTCCGGTTTATAGCTGAAAAGGTAATTATTAATATCGTATTATAATTTTACACTAGCGTGCGCATTATTATTATTTTTTTTTATTGCAAATTTTGACCACCGTATTTAAAATATTGTTCTTATAGTATAAAACTGCTTTATCAGATCAACGTAATTTTATCGCAATAAGTCACGCGCGTTACATAGTTCTTATACTTGTACAGTTATACGATTATTTTCCTGCTCGTATTGTTATTATTTATATAATTGATACTATAGTTCATCTCATTTCTTAAAGGTAATCTATACCTATGAATTCATTATATCGAACGTACGTATACATATTATGATTGTTATAATTTGATTTTATGATTATTATTATAATAATATTTTTTTTAAATTATATTGACTAAATTAAATACTAATCAACTGAAGACGACATTGAAATAGTTTAACACTCTAACTATAATAACAGAGATATACTATAATTTGTGATATACTTTTTGCAATTATTCTTAACGTGACATAAATTCAGGTGATATAATTTTCCACCAAGAGCATAATCCCTGTTCCAGCAATACACCTTTTCCATTTCCGCACATTCTTTTTTTGCTGTAAATTGAAGAATTTTCCAAGTTAATAATGTCAGCCAATCCAATTTAAAATAGTGTAACCTTGAATAAAAGTGTACCTTTCGTATAAAATACCATAATATACAAACGTGCCTAATGTATAGCATAAATTAAACACAGTATACTACCTATGTTGAACGGCTATTCAATGCAAGAGGAAAAATAATTAGACAAATGAGTTTGGTACAACGCAAATTAAAACTTAAAAAAAAACATTATTATTATTATTATTTTTTTATTAAGAGAAAGAACTTTGGCTACATAGGCCATTGGGTTTAAAAATAGTATAATTAATTAACTGTCTACTTATTCTAATTATTCTAATTTTTTTTAAATCTTGGTTAAAATGTTGGCTGTTGTGATGAATTTGATAATGTTGGATATTGACTGTGGATTATTGGGCCTTCTTCTGATGTTGTTGTATTTATACGGCATTAGGTTAGGATGTATTTGATGGTAACTTGGACCCCGCCAGCCATGCATGTAGTTCTTTCTTGGCCATTAAAAAACTGTGGGAGACTAGAGTGTATCCAATTCTGGTTTTGTTAATATGACTTCAAACATTTTTATTAAAATTATATTAGTATGGTTACATTATTTTATATAGACTATAGGGGACGGTATCGGCAGTGACAATAAAAAAACAGTGCTATTTAGACCCTATATTATCACCTTGACAAAACTGTAGGATTTAGCCACGTGGATATTAATTATAAAAACTGATTTTAATTCATTAACGAGTTTTCTATGTTTTAATCAAAATTACTTTATAGTTTGTTTATTCAACTGAAATATTAATAAACATAAAGTTGTGTTTTCATGCTTAAATTGTTCTACTACAACATATTTAACAATTTGTAGAATATTAAAAATTTATTTGATAACATGCAGTGAACTTGTTGATAAATCTAAATCTATTTTCAAATTTAAAATCTGTCCTACAGTATTGTCAGTCAAACGATATCGTTATTTACATTTTGAGTGACTTGAGAATAGTGATCATATTAATATTAATTGGTATTTTGTCTGTGCCTAATGAAATAAACCATACGTTTATACTTAGACGCTATCACACTAAAAAACGTGACTAACTGCCGTCCCCTTAACAATTAGGTGAATTAGCATACATAATATTATAAAGTGTTTTAACAATTCTAAATAAGTATGGTATTGATTTATATTTATGTTACGGGCAAGGTGAGGTAGTTGGGCATTGTGCACAGTGCCTGGACATTGTGTACAATGCCCAATTTTAGTGGTTAAAGTGAAAATAAAACACATTGCTCGGACATTGTGTACAATGACCGAATCCTTGAAGGGCAATGTATGCTACCATGTTTAAAACAATACAATTAAATAAATTGAATACAATGTAATAATAAATATTAAATTAACTAATTAATTATTATTTATTAGATGAATATTAGTATACATAGTAATTTAAATTTGTTTTTTTGGTTTTATAATATTAGAAAGTAGTTATATTTATTTATTTGAGCACGGGTTGCTACTGTGGCACTTAGAGTTAGCTAAGTTAACTATTGGCATTTTATTCACTGTATAATAACTTTAAACGTCTATTAAATTCGGTTATGGTAGTAAAAGTTGCGGAAAAATAATTAATAAAATATTGCAAACGTCATAGATAACCAGTCTGAACACACTGAACACTGAATACACTACACAGTATTAAAATCTGCAGTACTGGAGTATTGCTCAAATAATTTTAGACCAATACCCACATCATAACCAAAACTTTCCAAATTATAACAGAATAATAATAAAGATAGGAGGTCGATTAGATGACTAAAGGAGTCTTTGCACAGAGTCTGATCGATCAGTGATATGAGACGTGCACCTATCACACCACACACACACACACACACACACACACAAACTCATACGCGCCGTCTGTTATTTTTCTATCATATTTATATTTTATCTTTGTATTGTTAATAATCGTTATAGTTTGTCATTGTGAGTTAGGTATATAAAATCTTAATTACGAGACGACGCGGTATCGTCCTAGGTCGTCTCCGCGGTACCAACATATATTATACAGTAAATTTCTACATTGACCAAAAGTATGTCGAGCAATCCAAATTGCCCAGACATTGTTATAGAATGACCGGTCATAGTAAACAATTATTACTAACTGATTACTTTACCTGAAACAAATGGGCACTGTGCACAATGCGCGGCTATTGTTGCACAATGTCCGACTACCCCACTTTGTCCGTAACATATATATTATATAATGTCCATAATGTATATATATATATATATATATAATATATATTATATAACTAGTGGAACAAATCAATTGCAAATTGTCTCACTCGTATTTAAAAATAAGATAATTTTAACTGAAATAGAAATTAAAATTAAAATCAAAAAGTGACTTTTAACAGAATTTAGTTTTTAACTTAAACTAGTTAAAATAAAAATAACTTGCCTAGCCTTGACACTTGACGATAAAGTATAATGTCAAAACTACATTACATAAAATATTAACTATACGTTTATAATAGGTATACTCATCGACTCTGTGCCTCTACAAAATACAAATATAATAATATTACCTATAAGACGTACGCAGATAGCATGTGAAATCGTTCTATAAGCGTCGCAGAAAAAGACAATCGTCGCACTCGGTGCCTCGTTTTTATAATAAGTTTGCACTGCATCTCGCCATAATAATAATAATAATATATGTTATATATACTTACCGACGTTGTATCGAGTTGTAGTGATTGACGGAGAAAAAAACGAGTGCGTACGCTGCGCATAATATAGGCATAATGACTACAATAATATTATACACGGAGTGGTTCTTTTAAAAGTATAAAATAACACTCATAATTTCGAAAAGTGTGAATGTTTTTGAAAATATTATTTATACATGAAATTAAGAAATAATTACGGACAAAAAGTTATATTTTGGTACAACTTACAAGATTTAAATTTTCCAACATTTTCCGGTATAGGTAAATTTGTCGCAAGGGCGTAGTTAGAAATTTCATCATGGTGGGAGGGGGTGGTTCCAACCAATTATCAAAACATGTTTTAGTATACATTCCGGGGGCTAGGCAGAAACCTTCACGTGGTGCCCCTGTTAATGCTGTGGTATCATACCCTGTTAATGCTGTGGTATCATAGCTAACTAATTCTGCCAAAACCAAAATGCCAATAAGTAGATTCCTAAAACGATCCTTTTTTTGACCAATTTCTGTTAACGCTTAGGCATTTACAGAACTAACGCAAAATCATCGAGGGTTTCTCAGTATGTAAAGGCGAACTTTGTGGAGAGCCAATGCCAATGTGATGTTTTCTGCTGTTTTACGCTACGTCCGGGATGAAAAATAACGTCCATTCGTTCTCTAATTTAAAATTTAATTTAACATTTATATATTTAGTAGCTACGGACGGCGGACGGCAGGGGAGGGGGGTGTTTCCTTTGCCCACATCGGCTACGCCCTTACACTTGTGTCCGGAGTGGAAGTGTGCAGGCTCATCCTGCATACTTAAAATACTTAAAACTATTTAACCAAAATTAATCAAAATTCGATTTTTTTTTGTCTCAAATTTCTGAGAAAAATGTTTTGCTTTGTAATACGAAATTAAAAATGTATACAGTCGTTCAAAGAGTAAATACTTAAAAAAAATATTACAATAAAAAAATGTTAAATCATGACTTTTTTTCAAAAATAGTGCTTCGGAGAAACTCGTTGTTTCAACAAGTTATATATAAAAACAAATACTTTCAAAAAAGTTCATACTTAACGAGATAATGAATGTGTATTGTTAAAAACATAAAACTATGAGCGGAGATTTGCATTTAAAAGCTAAAATTAATAATAAAAAAAAACGCTCACAAATAAGATTCGAAAATGCGTAGACAAAAAAAAAATAATCGTTATTGTATTATATAACATATCTTTATAATTTTACTTTAAAACTTTTGAAACATTTTTTGATTGTGTTTCACAGTATAACAAATAGCCTAATAAAAACTCCAATCGTTTATTTTGTGATAACTTGTAATATGAAAATATGAAAAACAAAAAATATATAATAATTCTATGTAAAAATATTGTTGGTGCAATGTATTGAGCGTCCATTTTATTGTTGAAAATGTCGCAGGACAAAAACCAAAATAAAATTGCGAGGGTAGATATAATGTACTTACATCTTACATCTTTTTTTTTTTTTTGGACGTGCCTAAAATATATTACATGTCGGAACATGCAAAAATACGCACCAAAATAAAACAAATTACGCTTTGTGAGATCGTGAACCGGACCAAAATAATGTATGCACTTACTCGTTACTTTTATAGGAAGTTTAGGTACCTAAAAACTATCGTAATTTAGTATAACGTATCCAGAAGAATACTCGAAGTTCTTATGAATTCCATAGGCATTGCCCTATACCTAATATATAATAATAATATTATAATATTATAATATATACTTAATTATATTATCACAATATATAATATAGACCAACTTATTACGCCATAATAGACGTATTTAGACTTACAGGACGCGTCCGAGATAAAACATATTATATACCTGTTGTAATACAGGGAGATTTTTTTTCTAGAAGAAAATACTCATTACCTGGAAAAATATTAACATTTATGAAAATTTATTTTTTTACTTAGTTTGGAGTAATTTGAAAACCGAATATTATTGTTTCTATGTCGTGTGTTTTTTTTCACATTTTTTAGATGACAGAATATTATATTATTTTACAAACAACATATTAATAATTTTTATGTAAATGTGTGTTGGTATTTAATGGAATCACTCTGTATTATAAATTCATAACTAGAATAACTAATAATTAATAAGCAATATTTTACATTAACAATGATTACAAATGTTCATACCCGAACGCGTGTTATTCTTATCAAGTGCTGAGCGTGGTGTAAATTTTAGACTGTATAAATCACGACGACTAACGTCTAACACACACCGTGAGCTCGGACAATATTAAATTACTCGGTGCAGGATTGTACAAAAAAAAATATTTTTTAAAAATCATAACGTATGTATAGGTACAAGGTGATTTTTTTAAACTCATGACACGTGTTTTCTCGTTAAAACCTGGTGTTTTTGGAAATCGATTATATTTAATAACAGTCTGCGTCTCAGTAATTCAAATCTTGCAGCTACAGCAATTTTATCGACGTCCGCACTCTCCCGACAAAATTTAATTTCTCTCAAGTGTACACCATTTTGTTTTTCATTATCTAGATGATTTTTTTTTTTTTTTTTTTTAATTTTTTTGCATTGATTCTGAGTGTTATTGACAGTATACTACAGAAAAAATATAAATATGTGACTATGTAAAAAAAGTATTTTTTTTACTTTTACTTTTATCGCCTATAAACGTCTAATTTTTAAATAAAGCAATAACATTTTTTAATTCATATACTAAAGGAAAATATTTTTTTTTTTTTTTAAACTATGGCATTCAATTAATATTATAGAGGTTTACAAACAATATAAGTTATGCTAACAGAAAATGGTTCCCTCCATCTATACTTTGTATCATTACCTATAAATAATAAGCTACCTACCTAATTGCAGGTTTAGTATGTTAACAGCATGGAATATATTAATATTATAGGTTTATTATAATATATGGAATAAAATTGATGGGAACTAAACGTCCTAAAATATTATGGGAATAAAAATAATAAACAGTTTCATGACTTTTTTTGAAGAAAGGTATTTACATACAGTAACAAGTACAACACCGTGTATAAGTTAATATATAAATTAATTCAGATCATATACTCATACATTTGTTTTGTACATAACAATTAAAAATAATCAGTCAAACAATTAGTGCCAGTCTGTACATTTTAAAATGTCAAACTGTTTTGTGGTTAGACGATAGTACCTAGTAATAATATAAAATATAATAATACAATCGTACACTCGTGCGCACTATAACATTGTAAACGGCGATTCCTAATCGCTATAAGGCCTGGAATGTGTCGTCGATTTGTGTAACTGAGTACGATATTCTTGCACCACTCGTAATATATCAGTGGAAATAGTTTTTTTTATTTCGCACATTTACACAGTCCCCAAGTTAATCCATAACACTAAAAATTATTAAATATTGTTTTTGTCAAATATTAGTTGGCCGTTAGTGTGAATTTGTGTGACTAAGAACGATATATATACCTACGCGCCAGTCGTCATATACCTACATCCGACAGTAGGCTTACAATAACCATTTTTAAAAAAATATATTTAACACTTTAAAATGAAAATAACGACCCGAGAATGATACATGGATTTAAATTTATATATTCATGACATTAAGATAATTAATAGCGACGATTGCCTTTGTTTGCGCTCGTACCCTTTATATCGAGTCACAAAGGATTGTTCGTTATGTTTCGGCTACAGACGAAGATCAATGAGCGTATTATATTAGCAGGGTTCGAGACCTAAAACATATTAACTTCATTAAAAACATCAAAACAAGCTCTTACCGAATCCTAATTGTTACACAATAGGTCAATAAATTGTTATATTATTATATATACGAGTAGGTACATGGTGCACTATTACAGACAATGTACAAAACATGACGTTTTATAAAATGTCTGAGCAAATGGGCAATTCATATTGTGTATGAAAGATAGAGTGTACGCATAGGAAAATCGTAAATGATACATAAATAATTAGCTTATTTCTAATATTATTCCAGCAGTTTGTTATTAACTATAAAATATCTGTATATTTATATTGAGGTATTATGTCTAACGACTCTAACGGCTGTTTCGCATTTGCACTTATAATATAATTATACCGTCACATTTAGACTTTTCGTATATTGTGTGCATAAAAGTCATGGAATCGATGACTTAATAATTGCATAACACGGGTTTCATATAAAACAGTCCTTATCAGGACCAAAAACCAACAACGAACAATCTCGACGCCGTAGAAGATTACGACATCTACAAAGTTACGACCACCGACAACAGAAGACCAGCTGTTTTTGCGCCGTTCACGACACATTTAATTTGGTCCTTTTCAGGGCCACCACTTGCTAATCCTCCTACCCCCCCCCTACTCCCGGTGTGTTTATTTAACGCTACTCTGTTACGATTTAGAACGAGCGGCTGTAAGTTAAGTAATTCATTCATATTGGTCGACTCCTACCAGAAATATTTGTACTTATTGGGCTTGGGACCTTATATTCTCACACTCTTGTAAATAGGGCTACGTTATTGGAAATAGTAGAACCACCCGTGCCACGGCTCACTTAGTTAAGCCCGGCCGCACAGTGTTAAGCTTACCCATACCCATCATTATATATTTTTACTAAATTATGTAAGAAATATCTTGAGATGATACTTTAACCAAAAAGTTATCTTTTAATTTAGTGAACAATCCACCATAAATTGATGCTAAGCTTCAAGTTTAATTGAAGTTTAAAGTGGCGTAGTGTCTCCACTGACACCCAACATGGGGCTTGAACCCACGATATTATAATATAATCAAAAGCCATGTAAATATAACTAAATAATGAAGTAATATAAGTTACTCAAAATCCCTCGATCGAAATATCTGATTTTATGTAATCGGCAGAAAAAATTTCGATTATTATGAAATCAAACACACCATTGTTAATTACGTTAAATTGGCAATTTGGCTCACAAGTTTCAACCGTGGAGGTATCATAAAAATGTTATTCATGAATTTTAAGTGTGATTCATGCACAAAATAGGCAACACTATTAGATAACTCTGAATTTCTGCACATGCTATTGGCACAGATCTAAAAATATTAAATTATAAAAAAAATCTATGCCAAAAAAATTAAATGTTTTCATCCATTTTGTTGAATTAAGTGGAAATATTTGTAAAAATTAATGCTCTAATATAAATGTGAACCGTTTTAAAGAGGCACTAACTAAATTAGAAGTGTTATAACTTGTAAGACTTGAAAGCAATGTGTAGCCTTTTTAATTATTTGTAGGTATACAAAAATTGGTAAACGAATATTACAAATCTACTGTATATATTACACGTGTATGTTTTCCCCTCACCAACAACTTCTCGCAAATTATTTTTTACCAATATTTTTAGATTGTAATTAGTTTGAATTTGTTTGAATCTACGCAGACATTACTTGACCACTATGAATGTACTACCAACATACCATTTTTATTAAAACAATAATATTATGTTGTTCTACACAATTTACGTTCACTTTAAAAATAAACTATAAAAAAATATTTTAAAAACTTGCAAAATTCCCTAAGAAGTTGAATTTTTGAAATAATACTAAATAAAAATAAAAGACTAAAACACATTTTCCACTAATGGGGGGCTACGTTTTAAGACAATCCAAACCCTAGTCATAATAAATAAGTAATAACTGTAATATCACTAAATATTATATATTCTCCAATCTTGAATTACAAAATATTATCATCATCAGTTGACACACACACACTTCACAGATTCTCGTTTTGTTTTATCGTCGTCTGGACGATGATAACACTCTGAGCGTAATGACTCACGTGATAACAATAATATAATAATACCATACCCGGTCCTGGTATCAACACTGTAACACTTATTTTGTATCATCTTGAATATATTTTATTTTATTTTCAGTGCCTATGGTGTGGACAGACATATTTTCTTTTAAAAATAATTGTTTTCATTACAATATTGAACCGTTACCTATAACTATCAAATCTCTAGTAAAATCCTAATATAACTCCAAGAAATTTCTTTTCCAGTTTTCTCGATTTTCACAGATTATTCACATATAAATATATGTAGATGATGCAGATGCGTTCTGAATGAATTGGTTCTAATAATATCGAAATAAATTAAAATATACTTATCATATTATTATTGTGTGTTACTCTAAAATTATTATGATGGCACTATTTTTACTTTTTTTTTAATATTATTTTGCGATTGTTTTTGATCTGAATAAATAAATAAAAGCATAAATATTATATTTTAAAAATACTTTTGTTCATTTTGTGCTCTTTTTAAAAAAGTATTGATCCATCCTTGGGTCGTCCCACATGACTGACTGAGCCCAAATTATGCAACTATATAGTTGTTTACTCAATAATATATGCTATATGCGGAATGACAATGGTGACGACGTGTATTTTTTCCCCATGGTAATATACCTACCTAAAAAACCGGGGATGTGAATATCAATATTTTGCACATCGTTGACTATCGTATTTCATTCATAATTCAAAATGAGCGAGACACTAATTGTATTTAAGATATTACAAGTTCTAAATACCTACGTAATTTACATATTTTGTATTTCTTTGCGCATCTTAGACGTCAAATACATAGTCTAAATATATTATTTTGTCTATTGCATATTTTGGGAGGGAGCAATGATGGATTGAGGATTGTGTACCAATATAATATATTATTAAAATAATTAAATATGATGATTTAATTAAACAAGTTTTTTTCGTAAAGGCTGTCGAAAAAATATTCTGTTTAACGAAGCTCATTAACAATTTTTTTATATAACATACCTTTTTCCTACCTTTTGATCCATATACCTACAGAATATAGTTGTGCATTTATTTTGCATAATATTACACACAGTAAAACACACACAAACTCAAAGTTATTATTTTGGAATTAACGGTGCATATTTTCAGTGCACGTTTCCCTACGTTCGAGTGCATTAGTGCATGCATATTTCATGGTATTTAAGTGCTTTGAAATCATAGCCCTGGTTATGACCAATGTATAATATACTCGTATACTGCAACATCATAATACGCTGTGACGCTGACGTTATTCTGCGCACATACAATTGTTATTTATAATTGCCGAAAAACCGAAAAGAGCACGTAGAATAAGAATAATTATGATACACACGTATCGCATATTTACATTATATACTTACTCGTAGTATTATATTTAGGCATATATAGGTACCTCGCGTGGTAGAAACAGGGATGCATAGGTATATTATTTTTGTTGTTGTTATGCGTTGTACAGGATTCGGTGGCTAAAGTGTTTTGTTTAAAATCTTTTCGTCGTATATTTAAAAAATAATAATAAAAATTTCGATAACCGGTCGACTTGGATGCCGGCAAACGACCATAATAATGTAACAACACGACTAGGTATTTTATTATTATTTTCGTTCCACGAGCCACAACATGTTGTAAATCTTACAACGAACCTAACTGCTGTACAGGGCGGACCACCATGTTTTTCCGTGTTAACCACATGGGACCATGTGAACACATAGTGACCACCCTGTATTACCTATACTATATTATTAGAAAACCTTTTTTTTGCATGACGGTATCGATCGAACAATTATCCGAATCGGTTGCAGCAGACATAATAATCACTGTAATAACAAAAACGGTTTCAAGTATAGTGCATTATTCTGTAATAGCGTTCAGTGCAAAGCAATACGTGATCTTCATAGACGGGAATCGGGTGATATTATAAGGGGAGAGGCTAGTGACTTAAAGTAAAAAAAAAAGTTTTCTATTTTCCCTCGAACTAAAATTATCCTTAGGTATGTTAGAAAAATATTTAGTTTTTTAGATTCTGGGCAAAGCAATAAATTATAAAAGTATTGTTTTTACAATGATGTGCACTGCAGGGACCCCACGAGAGGGGGTGTTGGGCCTGGAGTATTATAGGAATCCGTCTATTTTAGGGTCTAGTTGAAATTAATTTGTAATATTTGAAATTTGTATAGAAATACTTATTTTATATTAAATAATATTTTATGTATAAAAGTATATAAAGCAAAAATCGTGTATAGGACACACGCTTGTAATGTGTTCTATTTTATTTTAGGTTTTGTATCCCTATACTGCAGGCATTCCGCTGGCCTGGATGTGTGTTTTTTACTGCCTGTCATCAACATAATATTAAGTAATAAAAATGCTTCAATATTTGACATTAGTATCTTTTGTGATGGAAAAGCTTATCTAGTTGGTATACTCTAAAGGTTAACATTTAAAATGCTTAGTAGCTTTTAAAACAGTCGGAAAAAAACAAAAAAAAATTATAAAATGAGAATTTTTACGCAAAACCAATTTTTGAAAAATCGATTTTATTTTATAGGTGTAACTCAAAACTTACAACGCTAAAAACTTTAAAATTTCACAAAATATATTTTATATTATTATTTTCCATATACGTATATTTTACTATGTCTTTTATAGCCTTAAATGTAGTAACATTTTTTTACTTAGTAAGAATGCTTGAAAATATTAAGTAAGGTTCATCATAAGTTTCTCTAATAGCAGTTCAGAACTATCAAAGATACAAAAACACAATAACTTTTATATGCATTTAAAGTTCAAATATTGATAAAATGTATCAAAATCCCTAAAATTTACAAAATTATTTTTCAATTAGGTAACATTAGACATTTTGGTAGAAGATTATATTTTCTTCAATGACTTGTAGAACACAATGTTCCCGCTCAGAATCATTTGCCGTATGCAATGTCTATCATTAAATTCAAATAGAACAAATACATTACAATTATATACTCGACAAATACTATGTAGATGGGGGTAGCAACTTGTCGCCCTTTTTTGGTTTAATATTACAGGGAGTTTATAAGTACTTCCTATTCAGAATCTCGAAAGTTCAAAAATTATTTTGTTTTTAAAAATCTTCCCCATTTTTAACTGAAATACCTACTTCATATTTCAAAATTAAGGTTTTTCCTTTGACGTTCTCTATATTGTATTATTGTTTTGGGGCCCGCACATTGTTGATAACGCTTCCCAGCTTGAAAGGGTTCAGCAAAGGTTTTTGGGATTAGTTACCTACTTTCTGGACATTGTTTTTCCTGCACACGATTAGTGTCCTATTGTCAATCATCTAGGATTAGTATTTCATTAGCGGACCACAGTCACTATTTTAGGATCAAATTTTTAAAAGGTCTATTAACAGTTGAAGTTGATTCTCCAACTTTACTTTCCCTAACTAACTATTTAAACTTCCTCTCGTTCTACTTCTATATTCCACATATTATTCAGTACCACCAACTATATATGAGTAACATGAACCCATAAGAGGTTTGTTGTCTCATGTCAATACGGACCCCTGAACCTTTAATTATTAATTGAGTTTACGTTTTTCATATGTATTATAAATTTGCATTCTTGTTTAGTATGTCTTGTGACTTTAATATAATTTTTTCAAAGGACCCGTATACTTTATAATAAATAAACAAATAAATAAAATATAGAAAACTGAAAAGCCACACATTTTTTTGATAAGCGTTTTAAATTCAAATTGTCAATTTCCTTCACAGTCTCCTTCAGAATTGTTTTCCCGTATACCTACAACGATTTATTGATTTTATTGAATTCAACCAAACTATATAGCTGAAGCAATCTCTTCAGTTTTTATATATTATTTTCAAAACAATGACAGATGGTTTGCTGTTCAAAGCGTATGCTGTTCTTGGAAAATAAGTAATTGTTTTCAGTAAAAATATATTTACTAAAAAAAATGTTTGTACCTAGGTATACAATATATACAATGTATATTATACATACCCAGTACTTTTCTATTGCCTAACATCCTAACACTTTAGACAAGATTAATTATAAAAGAAAATATTACACTTTTATTTAGCGGTGTTTGAAATAATTTTAAGTGGGCTAAGCTCACCAAGCCCCCGCCGCCCTAATTTCTGTCAATGACTGTCGTATACGTTATTAACGTTATATCCATTGTCAGTTAAGTCAGTCATCACTATGCTTAGGTATGTATTATATTGTTAAAAGTTTATATTATTTTAGGTAAGTATTTAAAACGCAACAATTTTTCTGTTGACCAAACTGTCTTATACATCTCTAATAATAAGCAAGAGTGATGCAATAAATGTATGTTTTGTTTACGATGACGAAACTCAGAATTTGGACGCCGAACTTTTATAATATAGAAACGTTAAAATGTTCTTTAAGATAATCGAGAAACTTTTAAGAAAAACTAATAAGAAACACAGATGAAAAAAACACAAATCAACAACTTAAAATTAAATTTATTTTTGTTATTTTTGTCGTAATTTAAAAAATAATAATCTAAATAATTATTACACATTTTTACCAATTATGTATTTTATTTGATGTAATAATTTTTCCAAACCTAATTATTCAAATAAGATTTGTTGGGTGACTATGAACCTGAATTTAGAGTTAACCAATTATTATACTTAAATTGTTTAACAACTATTTACACTGACTAGAAGATAGGTACTAATTATCTGTGGTAAAAATCTATGTGGTAATTTTGTATATGATTGTTTAGGTATTTATAAATATAAATAGTACAAAAATTGGAAGTTATAGAAACAACATTTTCCTATAATATTTTCCTTAAAACAAATTTAACATTTACCAATTAACTGTTTATATAATAATTATATGTTTCATCTTTGATATTTGAATACAAAATTAATCGTACCTATACTTAAATAATAAATTGTTCTGCATTTTTTAACTAACAAATCGTTTTGATCGTTTATATTTATTTTTGTCAAATCATTTAATATGATTAATTATTTTGGAGCTAGTAAATATTTAAACCGGCATTTTGAAATTTAGAAAATGGGATTGGAAATATTTTATATTTTGAAGAATCATATACTAAAACCGTAATGTTTGTTCTATTGGAATCGACCCGAAGAGCCGATGGCGAAAAACCATATAGCTGCACACCGTTGAATAGTTTTAGAATGCGATGATGTGATTTATGATGTTTCAAATGTATATACAAAACAACAATAATCTTGCGCCAAGGCGAGACGTATATTATAACGTAAACTCGTCATAAGCTGCACACAATTTCTATAAATCCTTTTGCTTTTACATAAATAAATACATACATACATACGTACATAATATTACATGTGCACATTAGTGGAGCAATAACATATACGCTCATACAAGTATAATGCCGTCGGTGTATAATAATTAGAGTATAATAATATACGGTACAGTACTCCTCCGCGGGCTATAAACCAATTATCGTTTTGTATTTATTTATTAAAAATAGCCATCATCGCGTGCGTTATTTGTTTACAATAAAGCGTATTCCGCAGATCACTCGTATTTTAATGAAAATTTAATATTCTTCCTCAAAGGTGGGAGAGACGTGGGTTGGAAGTGAATCCCATATAATATAATATATTATACTCATAATGTGCTGTGCACCGTTTGCATCAGTCACTACCGTACAGGTACCTGCTTAGCGTGTATTTAACTCTCGTGCATGGATGTGAATGTAAATTTGTTTCGTAGTAATCAATGTCAAGTTTGAGAGCTTTTGAATCATTCTTGGTACTGAGAACGCGCACAACTCGTTTACTACATTCATCACGTCAAAATATACTAAAGTTCACTGCGTATTAACAGCTGTTTTATAAAACTAGATTTTACCTAATGGCGGAGATGTCATTTTGAAAAACATAACTTTACTTTTGAGACATTTATAAAATTTAATAATTTAAAAATTTAACCTAAAAATGGAAAGTTTTGATACTTATTAAAATATGTGGAATTTTAAAATATAATTAATAGCTAGAATGGAATACTCTGTGTGGCAGGTCTGTCATTTTAGATTTTACACGCGTGGTATACAATATACACAATCATATTGTTAGCTATACCAGTAGTGGTATGTAGAATACAACTTGTAGGTGATGTGAAATGAAAAAGACTAGACATCCAATTTCATATAATAAATTTTGATGGGAAATTATAAATTTTTGTGATTTATTATCATTAAATTTAAAACGATTAGCCATTATGCGATTTTAATTCGTGTCTCGTTTTTATGATTTATACAAACAACTGACAAGTACATTGTGCTATGAAGAAATTAATTAATTTATTTGTCTTTATAAAATATTAATATCTATAATATATTAGGCACTGTACTTACTGTGGTCTGTTATCAATGTTCTCTTTGTCAATTGTTCTGGACGACAACGATTATGTATATGAAATGTATAAAAATAACATAATACTCGTATCTACTTACTGAATATCAAATTTATAACACATAAGGGTGATTTTTTTTTATTCGTGACTGGGCAAGAAGATGTTTTACAAAAAACAGTGGAAAACATAAACGATACAGAAAAAATTAATCGTATCGTTCAAAATCGCCAAATCCTAGCTAGATATCTATGTGCTTCATTACAGATATTAAATTTAGAACAAGGTATAACGTTAAAAAACGTAATCGACAAATATGTGTCAACTGATTACGATAGAATCGATAGAGCGTCAGAGCTTTTGCGTTATAACATTATATTATTATGTGTATTGTATTATTGTATTAATATTATTACTATTTAGTTGGTAGGCAATTACGTAAGCCACACCGTAGTGAGCAGTATGCAGGACTTTTATGCATATTAAAAAATATATACAAAAATATAGATTTTTACAGTTATATAAGTAATATTTTACATTATAATAGATTATTGATGAAATTAAACATTTTTAAATATATAAAATATTAAAACTGATGGTAAAAATGATAGTATTTTTTTTTAATATTTGCTTCTTATTTCATATAGCTGCAAGAAATAGATGTGAATGCACATCTTGCACCCCTTCCAACAGCCACAAATTACGTACCTACAATATATACACCTTAAAATATAAATATAATAAATTTGATACTAGTATGTTACCTAGGCAAAAACTGATCTAGAAATAATTTAAGCCATGTACGAAAGTGCTTGAAGTGCTTACAATTGAAGTTTTTCCTTCTATATAAGACTTGTTATATTTTAAAAAATTTTCAAATAAATCGGTGTAATTTAATATTATGTGTTGTACCATTTTAATTGTGACATATTCAGTATTGTCATTGTAAGCGCAATTCTGTTTTTTTATTTTGAACGAGGTAGCGGTCGTTGATGGGAAGCGAGCATTGTATAAAAATGTTTGGGTCCGACAATGTTGAAGTTCACCACGTTAAAGAGTATAAATAAACCATAATATATTTTATGACGGCATAAAATGTGTAGATATTCAATACAATATTAAGTATATTGTTAGGACTGACTGGGATTATGATGACTATTAAAAAAAAAACAACTTAAAAATCTAAAAATGAATTTTATAACTAATGTTTTTAAATATTACAATTCTCATATAAATATTAAACTTCAGTGGGTTTCAATCTAATTGAAAATAACATTTAAAATAATTAACTAGATATTAATACATTTTTATAATCTATTCAATAATTATTTTTTGTTAATTGTTTATAAAATAGAAAATAAGGCAATAATAGTTACTACTGTGATATATCTACTTACAATTGATTAGACAGTATCCAACTCTTATATCTCCTATCATAGTACCTAACTAATACGACTTGCGTAATAGATACTATAAATTAATTAATACAAAATAATGAGCCATCAATATTTGAGAAACACTGGGAAAAAAACGATAAACATTATTTGATAATAAATAAATAATATAATAATTATATGATTTACAAGATGAGGGTCATTATTAATTGTATCCCTTCAATCTGTTTAATTATACGAATTTCTGGGTCTTGAAAGTCTTGAGGGTTCTTGAACCTCCATTAATTTGTATCTCTGAGGCTCCAAGGAGCCCCTCAAATTCGGTTCTTTTATACATAGCTATAAAAATCAGCACAAGAAACAATACGCTGTATATTATTTATGTGTTATGAGTTGTAAAAATTTGAATTTATTATAAATTATAATTAATGTTAACTCAGTTTATAATTATGGTAAAATTAAAAAAAAAATTTATCTGATCGCACCAACGACCTAATTACTGAAATAGGTTTGGCAGTCAATGTGTTAAAATAGCCAGTATCTTATACGCTTTCATTGCTTTTTATAATATGCACATCAAAAAAATATAAATGCATTAAATCTTTTCAGAATTCTTTTTGTTTATAATTTAGTTTTATGGACGGTGTAACGATTTCTATTTTGTTTTATATTTATTTTATATTAGATTTTCCTAAACTCCATTTTTTAAATTTTTCCTTCATTTTATTACAAGTTTTAATATTTCAAACTATATTTCTGAGTTATGTTCTGTATGTAATGATAACTAACGATTATATGTAACAAATAATAATTACTTCGATGTTATTCCCAAACTTTGCAAGGCGTTTCAACTTCATTATTATCACAAGTAAAATATTGCCTACCTTACCTAACTTTGATTAAATTCTGTGAAAACGGATGAAAAATGACAGCCAATTGTTCGCATGGATAATATTATTTTTTTTTATATATATTACACCTATTATTATTATAGTTGCACCCTTATGACGCAATTTATTTTTAATGATAAAAGTTAACAATAACAGTAATAATCATAAAAAAAGTTTGAAAAACTGTAAACATTTAATCATAAGAAAATTCAATCAATTCAGTTCGCCTTCAGTGAAAAAGTAAAGTGTATACTAATTTTTTTCTGTTTTTTTTTTTTTTTAAAAAGTGATCTTTTAAATTCAATAGTTTAAATATTTACGTACCGATTCTGCAGAAACTTTGTACATTTGTGTACACTGTAACGAAATTGCAATTTCAATGTATAGCGCAAATATAAAAGGAGCTGATATCGGATTATTAACTCTCGCACATTTTTGAAGTATCTAATCTATATAAAAAAACAAAATGTATATACCTACATAGTATATTTGGATAACAAAAAAGCATACTATAAATGTATATACATAACGCAGATATCTTTATGCAAATGTGTAAGTTACATTAGTAGGGCAGTGTTTGTTTTTTGTGCTCCCGGGGGGCCCCTCGCGAATGTCATCATTTCAATGCTTTTTTTATTTTTTTAGTTTTCACGCTCGGTAGCGAGTAGCGACAGATAGTGCACAAAGTAAACGTTCAACCAAGTTGCACACACTTAATTCACTTATTTGCCGTGTACGTCTAGTCAACATAAAAATAAAATTACTCGAAATCCTCTGCGTAGGTACCTACAACTGCAGACGGCAGACAGCCACGACAGGTCACGTCCCATTCCTTTATACGTGCTTATTACTATTATTATTATTATTAATATTATTATTTCACCTCTAAACTTGACATTTTACAAAACTGAATAGAGTAGCCCGTATATAGTTTAATTAATTTTTTTTTACTATTTATTTCTTATTCTTATACCTATACCTACAGTGCCAGACAATAGAAATATACCTATCATGTTGATCATACCGTGCGCGGTTTCCTTTGTGCTGTCGTCACGCCTATTATCACGAGATCGGCAAGATCAGCACCCGTTATTTTATTCAGGTTTTGTTTAAATAATATACAATATTATGTGTACCTATAACTTATTGTTTATATAACCTGTTGCGGCCGTCTGACAACCCCGTCCATGGGCAGGCTGCACATGTGGGTTCGTTGCGGCGTTCAAATGAGAATTATTTGCTAGACAACCGGTGCATGTTCGTTAAGGCCGATATACCTACCTATATACCGTCAACTGTTGCACAAATAATTTGTTGGCAAACCACGAGAATACCTATATACATAGTATACCTCTAGGTAGGTACCTCTATATATAGGTTATTATAGGTACGGGTTTTTTTTTTCCGGAACAGTATGACGGATTTAATATAATTTGCCACCGTTTTATCACCGATTTTTGCGCGATGCTTATTTTCCATGCATTTTATAACTCTCAAAGAAGTGGTCGAGATACATTTTACTACCGAATCACTAGTTATTGTAAACTATAATGTAATCAATGTGCCCGTTTCATGTAGATAAACAATATTCCTGGAAAAGGAATATTTGCAGTGCCAGAAAATTCGGGAAAGTTTACTTTCAAAATAATAAATTAGAAAATGTCTCTCAAATAAATTTAGTTAAAAGCTGTAGCATTAAATATCATGCAATAAATATTATTATTTTTTAATTTAAAAATTATTACATTTTTAGATGAGTGAAATCTCATACTAATATGTTTTTAATTATAAATGTTTTTCTTAAAAGGTAAATTTTAAATTCCGGTGTGCCAAAAACGGGTAAGTTAACCTTCTTCTATAGGTACTCAATAATTCATTTGAACATTTTATGCAGCTAGAAGTTTACAGAATTAGTAATATTAAGAAAATCATTACTGACTTGAAGAAAAAGATGAATTAAGCACAACATCATTATAAAATGTAATTAATTAATTTTTTTTTTCATGTGATCAAAGCACAAAATAATGATTAAAAATAATAATACTTGGAATTTATACTCTAGCTTTATAATTAGAAAAAAAATGAGTTTAAATTTTTAATAACGTGTGGATGAAGAAATTTTTTGGTTTTATTTTATTATATTTATTTTTGTGTTTTTGTATCAAACTTTGTGTAAACAAACAAGTTCAAGAATGGCTTATTTTTCGGTATACGTCAAAGTTGATATGTATGTGGTTGTTTAATCACTGTTTTACGATTCTATGGAGATGTAATTTTCAATTTTTACATTAACGAAAAACTACAGATAAATAATTAAGAAATTCAAAAAAATTCAAAAATTAAGCAAATTAGGTTTAAACTCTAAACTAACCCTCCATTCATTTTATGATTCTGATTGGAGTGATTAAGGTATAATATATAATATAATATAATATGTTAAAATGTATAAGTTATAGTAGAAAAACAATTTATTATTCTTCTTGAATATTGAAAGATAATTCATTAGGTATGATTTTATTTTATAATTTCTAAGTTCTATAGCTTCAGATCTTCAAACAAAAAATAACGGTTTCAGTTATTTGGTTGTAATTCAAAAAATAAAATATTCCCTCAAAGAGAATTTAAACTTTTCACCATTACATTTATTATTTTTTACTATACACAATATGACATTTTCAAAATATTTAATCTATTTATACACAACGAACCTGTTCATGTTCCTACAGTACTTACGTTTGTAATGCCTTGTGTGTTAATAATAACTGCTAATATTTTAAGAAACAATATTATAATAATATGACATGTGATCTGTTTTTGTAAAAACTAATTCAATGTATGTTTTTACTAAATATAAAATTAATTATTACTAATACCACTATAAATATATAGTAGTATATATAACCATATAACTATATATAAAAAAATATACTCCGAAAAATATAGGTTGATAGACTGATCAGAATCGTATTTCATCGTATACATGTATCATTAAATTCAATTGTAACACATCCATTACAGTGATAGTGTATACCCGCTTGGGACCTACTATACAGCAGAGAATTTCTCCCATTTTATAATTTAATTATAATGTACCTATCTTTGCTACTCAAATTTAATATCAGAACACACGTCATACCTCCGACGAGGTGAGAAAAGATAGTCTCGCGGCCTCTGTATATACTGCACCAGATCTTTTTTATTACATTTGCGTAATGTATACATCATACAAGCATAAGCCATGTGTTGTTCTAAATTTGATTCAAGAACTGTTGGTCAAGAATTTGTTTTATACTTGTTTAAACTATTTGAATTTATTGAAATCGAATATAAAATTAATTTTCTTTATGGTTTTTAAGACTTAGCACGTTAATTTTATAACTATTATTACCTAATTATTAGGTAAGTATTTTGCTTTGCCACAATTTCTTACGAACAATTCAAATGTTTAAACAATATTAAATAAAAATTGACTTTGTTCTGTATTCGCTTTTCTCAAAATAGTTTTCGCAGTCAAGGTTTCTATGATCAGCCTATTACTTTACTTTTTTACATATACCTATCAATATTATGTGATAACGTCTCAACGATTAAATTAATAATTATAGTGCATTTCATTTTTAACTAGTAACTAAAATATTATATATATATAACCCATCACGAAGTCTTAAATGCAATTGGCTCACGGAAGAAACATTAAAATAAAAATTTAATTAGAAAGAACACAAAAAAATTAAAAATTAAAAAAATACAGCCTAGAATTATGAAGTAGAGTCATTGGACCCCCTTGTATCATGCCGTACAGTCCTGTATATTTGTATCACCCATATTACAGATTGTATATATATTCATGTTTGTTCTAATAAAAAAAAAAAAATACGAAAAACTTTGTATAATAAGACGCATTATACGCATTATTGTTTTCGTGCATGGTACATAACCATTATTTAGTCATAACTTATGTGGACCTAAGTAAATCCCTTACATACCTTCATAAATAAATGTAGTTTGGAACAGTAGTATAACGTTATAGTAAACGATATTAGAAGTACCTACATTACTTTTCAGAAGAAAAAAAAACACTCGATTAACTTATACAATATACGCGCGTACGTGTGATTACATTATTATAATAAGCAACTCAGTGTGACGTGCATATCGATATAGGACCTACTTCCTCCAAGTATGAGGTATGTACGTATGGGTACAAAAATAATATCATTATTTTCATTCAAGTATACACGAGTATTATACGAGCATTATGATAATACTAGTGTTTGAAAATGTCTGAACGACCGAACAAAGATATTATATTAAGAATAACAACAATAAGTGAAATACAGGATTATGCGTGGGGGTGAATCGTATACGAATAAATGTACCTTTGTGGGATCGCTTTATGTACTGACACTTGTAAACGTGGAATATAACAGAGTTAAATTGATCAATAATGACTATTTGTACAATAGGTATATTATAATATACTGTGTTCCGAGCGAAACACACGGATAGCCGAATTTTCTGAAATGCGTAGGTAATAGGTATCCAACTATAATTGAGTTCACGAAAAAACCAATACCTAGGTATATCTTATCTGTAAGTATTTTGACGATTACGGTAATTGGAGGTGTATATAGTTATATTAAATGACAAAAATAATAACGATCAAACTAAAATGACACGTTTTAAAAAATATTCTCCATCACATGGTTTAATAATACCTATATTGTAATAATATTAATAGAACCGTGCATAATATCATATCACAGAATACACTATCATGATGTTGAAAACGTGATTTCTAAAAGATTTTCAGCTTAAAATTTGCTTAAAACCGCCGACGCTAAAGCATATTATTTTGTGTTATACACCGAGTGAGCGGGTTATTGGCAGGAATGCAGGAATTTCAAAACTATTATAAGCGTATGTGAAAATATAAATATTATATAGATTAACGATTGCGGCTGAGGTGGCGTTCGGTGATACGCGCCGAAGACCCGCGCGATTGACGCATATAATAGGATCTATGTGTATAATATGTATACTTACAAATAGAATATAATATAGTGCCTACACACCCATTGCCCACACGCAAATATTAATATTTTACGGAGCTAAGGGTTTCGTCGTGACTGTATATTACAAACACAATGTTGATAAAATAGCGTACAAAACGTATACCTGCTTATTTTAATATTATTATACCTTGTACTCTGCGTCGTGCGTATAGTATAATGCACAGCAGTCTATTATAGTAGGTAGGTATATGTTAATATTATTATCAGTTTTGCGGCATTTACCTATACCGTTAAAATGCTTTATAATGTCATTAATTATTATTTTATGTATAGGATACTCCAAACCCCATTTTTACATTCAATAATGAATTTATTCAAATTCTTCTTTTGGACATTTTTAAATTTACACTAAAGACCATATTTCAAAATGATTAAAATTGTTTATAATCCTCAAGGAGCGCTCGTAGAGATTCAAACTTCTTTTTGTCAAACGAGTGATCCTATATTTTGATAATTTTTTTTTTTGGAAAAAGAAACGTTTCTTTCGGGGGCATTTTAGACTTGAGTTTTCAAAATTCTATTTCCAAACTACCTACGTATATACGTAGTACGATTTTGAACATGACCAATTGTCTCAAGCTTCTGTTGTTTTTATTATTTTTGTTTTAAACAACAAAATAAAAAAATTAAGTCCAATACACTCTGCAGAAAACTATACACTTTCTTACGAAAATATAGTTAATTAAATCAGACCATTTTACAGGGAGTAAGAGTTAGTTCTGTAAATTGTGTTTTGAGAAAAAAATCACGTTTATCATTTTTGGTCGGTGGTGACGTTGGCACGTGCGCACATGCAGTTCGTTTGTAGATGGCCTTTTTTTTTTTTTTTTTCCCCGTGTTACATCGCTGCATGAGGGCCGAACTGTTTTTCACATTGCTTAGCCCCCATGCAACATCGTTTATTTTAATAAAATTTACATTCATGGTTTCGGCTCGCATGAACTGTGATACACCTTCCTTAGAGTAGCTAGTATGTATTCGTGTACCACAGGCCCATGATGCCTCACAATTTCTGTACAATTGGCGAAGCCACATGGGGATAGCCGAGACAGGCCTCGAGCTAGCCCCTCACATAAATTTACAGTTTTTGCTATCTCCTTGTAATCTTCTCGGGTCGATCTGAGTCCGCCACCCTAGACCTCGCGTTATAAAGTCCTCTTCACGGACCGGTCTAACCAGCCATCCTGGACTTCGCGTTCTGAGCTCCTCTTCTCGAGCCAAAACTCCTCTTTTCGAGCCAAGCTCCTCTTCTCGAGCCAAAGCTCCTCTTCTCGAGCCAAGCTCCTCTTCTCGAGCCACGTTTGTAGATGGCCTATACCCGTATACAATCACACTCACACTTATCATTATTTACGACTATCACAAATGCCACGGACGATGGTGATGAAATTGAATATTACCTAAATATTTTCCCTTATTGAAGACACACGAGTAGGTCCACATACTACATCTATACTCACAGTAATAAAAATTATAATTATGATGAGGGGCTAAATACACTGCCATGGACCTAGTATTCTTAGTACACATAGTTACAAAAACTTCTTCTCTTTGAATATTTATTTTGATGAAACGTTGACATTTTCATAAAAAATAATCTGCTAAATAATTTACAGTGGAAAAAGGAAGTTGTTTATTTGAAACAGAAGCTTGTATCTTCACAGGACAACCCTCGAGTAGTAGTAGATCACAAGAATTTTAATATGATAATATTGAAGTGTTGGTACTTAAAAATTCCAAAAACCATATTTTGAATAACTGTATTATTTTAGAAAATAAGGTCGATCATGCTTGTGGAATCATTCTTTATATTTTTACGTACATATTCAATATAAGTATGTACATACCTACACATTATAGATGTATATTATATTTACTGTTTTGTTGGGGAAAGTTCATGAATAATTTTAACTTCCAGTCAATATTTCGGTCATGGTAATGTCGAGCGAGGTAAAAAAAACAAAATCATTCAAGAACTCGAAAATAAATATTTTATTAGGTACCAAAATTTAAAAAAAAAAAACGATTTGGTTATTTTAGAAAAAAAACTGCATTTTCGGATAACGAATTTCGTAAGCTGGTTTCGCTTTGTTTGCCCCAGCGGATATTGGTGTGTTTCGATATCGAAGGTTAAATCTAAGATAATTATTACAACTTACCATGGTATTAAAAAATACCGAACGGAAGTTTCCTTAAAACAATTACCGACCGCTGATAAAGCTTTCAATTGGTTCGTACAGAAAATATTCGATGAGAAATAACTATAAATAAACAACACAAACTAATTATATATTTTTATTTTTTATGTTTATAAATTCTATATCTAGATATTGCATAATACGTACTAAAATCAATACTGTTTACTACGTATAGTTTCACTACTATAACATGTAACAAATAATAATTTAAATATAATATCATGTAAAAAATGTATAAAAATTCTTATAATGTTGAAATGTTTGTAAAATAATAGGTAGGTACAAAAAATAAAAACTACCTAAATTATATTTTATAAAATCAAAAAATTAACTTTTTTTTGAAAATATCTTCTGGCATCTATAGGTCTGTAATATAATACTAGACTTAAATAAATTACACAACATTTTTTGTGAACTTCTCTTGTGCATTAAATTATCTGCAGAGAACAATAGTTATAGCGATAATAAGAAATTGTACTACCGTAAAACCTGCAATACATTTTTGGAATCTAAAATTAGCTCCCCAAGTATGTTAATCGTTTTGACATGTGAATTCGCTTATCTAATTGAAAATAATATAACTCTTAACGGTGAAATATTTGTAATGGGTATAATAGTGGTGTTAAATACTTAAGAAAAAACGAAAAGTTACCTTGTCCCGACTATTTTACATATTGAGATGATATGCTAACTCGTCTGTAAAGAACGTCGTAAAATTAACTCGGCAATACCTCTCAGAGTTGTATGTATTATATTATAGTGCATTTAGTTACATTGATAGGTACCTCAAAAAAATAATAATTATGTTACAGTAGTCAAGTAGAAACAATATACCTAATTTGATATAAAAACGTAACGCTTGTTGTAGGTATAATATGTTTATGAGGCACATAAGCTGAGTGAAACAATTAAATAACACGTGGAGGGATAACCGACCCTGTGCAGTATATTATAAATAATTATAATTATAATAAACAAAATCTTCAAAATGGTGGAACTAATTGAATCAGCTTAACGTTGTATAATATCGTCATCGATACTATACTATTATATTACATATTATTAGTTATTACTGTTATTATAGCGATTTCCACGAACAATATTATAATATAATATAATATAATAATATTATGTTTAGTGTGTATATTATAATATACGATGATAAATTACGCGCCAATTTAATGGACGCCGTACGAGAGTATACTTTTTATAATATTATGTTTAAATCGTAAATATACCTATGTATATATTATATATGATATACAAGTTGATTTTTTTGTAACGTAAAACACATTATATATTTGTGTACTTGCTCGGGATAAGTCAGAGTAAACAAAAATAAATTATAAAATGTTTTTATCATATCACTGTATGCATGGAATTATGGCTTAATAATAAAATTCATATACTGGATTTATAAAACGGCTGTTGAGGTTTATGTAGGTACGCAGAGATGTTGTTAAGAGAATGGGACCAGGTAAAAACGTATATGCATTGGGAAATGATTTTATTCGTTTGAAAAAGTATATTATATTTTTTTAATATTATTATGTAGGACGTTTTGGTACCCATGTATACGAATACGAATTTCTTATTTCTTTTAAAATGCACAAAAATCAATAGACGAACAAGTGTCGATTGTGTTGGAAAAACATTCACCCTGTATAAATACGCGTATAGGTAAAATAATATATATAATTTATACGATATACGATGATATTATTATTATTATTATAGACACGCGGACTAAACAACGAGCACGTCGTTGCAGTGCACGAACTCAATGTACACATACTCGAGTGTATTACTGTATTATAATATTATAGTGTTATTTTAATATACAGGAATATTGTTTAAATATTATTAATATAATAATATAACGATGGTCGCCGCGCGAGGTACATAATAATATATTATTATTAGTTTATTACACTTTATATATAATATTATTATTTTTATATTTTAATTTTAATACATATTACGTAGAAGTAATAGGTAGGTACTACTTACATAGTGTATTACGGCGGCGTAGATACCCATATGGATAACGACTACACTTCGACCGAGCAGCGACGACGTCCGTTTCAACAGCGCTTGTAATATGAAATAATAAAATATAAATTTTGCTTTATGCCGCAATTATTGTTGTTGCATCAGCCTCCTTATTGGAAAACCATAATTGACAGAGTGACTGCAGAAAGGAAAGAGAAATATCCGAATTAAAAGTTAAAATGGGCAGAAAAAAATATAAAAAATAATTCTCGAAAATTGTGGGACTGTGTAGTGTTATTACAGTTCAGTAACTAGGTACCTATATATTATACTATGCCGTTATGGGACCGTGGAAAATAAAGTTTTCGTCTGAAGTTATTATATTGTTAGTTTTTCACATAACAATCATTTTTGTGTTGATTCCATCGGCCAATTGTATTGTCTGTAACTACGACATATTCCAACACATATCATCAAGTGTATTAAATTATAGTGTTATTATAATAGGTAGGTAAAAAACGGGTTATCGTAATATTGTTAAAATAATATTAATATATTAAATAACGATGGTTGCCGAAGGAGTTACATTAATATATATTATTATTACTATATTCCACTTTAAAATATATTATTTTATTTTAATATAACTAATAAATACGACAGAGAACTAAAGTTAGGTAAACTTAGCGCTCGTCTAATAATGAAATATTAAAATATACATTTTGTTTATGGGCCGCAGTTATTATTGTCGCATCATCCTCCTTATATGATATGGACAGTTATTACTTAACATTAATTGATAGTTGATATAAATCGCTGAGTTATTCTAATTAATTTTAGTAAATAAAAATGAATAAAATCTGCATGAAAAATGTGTGTAAAATGTTAAAATGTCTTGAGATTCAATTGTAGATTATAATAGTTGAATAGGTAGCTAAAATAATATAATATAGCTGTAGTAATTTGTTAAAAAAAAATGTTAAGCACAGTTTTTAAGTTTTGCCCATAAAATATGCAAGATCGTTAGAAAATAATTATAATATACATGAAACATTTTGAGATTTAAAATAATGAATCATACATTTCCATTGAATCAGATTTTAGAATTTTAGCAAATTATGAGATCAATTGGTTTTTATAGAAAAACGTTGTTTTTGGAAAAGCACTTTTGAGTTTTGGATCACTAAAAATGGTCAGAACTATTTTTACCTTAAATAATATTATTTAGTAAGTTACATCTATTACGTATAATATATTCAATAACTTAATATAATGTAAGTCTAATGTAAACATCACTCCGTATATCTACATAATTTAAGTTCAACTGTTCAAAAATTGTAAGCTAATAACCTTGTAGTTGGCGCTAAACAATAAATAAAAAATATATGCATATGCAGTAAAACCTCCTTATAACGGAATCGCTCGGTACCAACTGATTTTTCCGTTATAAAGAAATTTCCGTTATAAGGAGACTAAAATGTATGGGATATAGGTTATCTAGGACTATTGCTATTTTCCGTTATAAGGAGGTTTTACTGTAATATATTCAAAGTTAAAACATCATAATTAAAATAAAAATTTTTTGTTTCATTTTTCTATAGTAGGTGATTTAAAATGTGTAATTTCTAGAAACTGCGAAAAACGGTGTAAATAATATACATAATACAGCACAGCCGATTTTCAGAAAATCATTTATTTACTTTATAATTTTTACTTTAATTATTCTTTGAATTATTTAATTTATTTAAAACTTAAAGTGTAAAATATATATACATTTTTTCATAACTTTCACAATTAATATCAAATGCGTTTTTATTGTTGTTCGGTTACCTATTACCTATATATTTTCAAAGAAATTTTGATTACATAAAATATTATTATATTAGTGGATAAAATCTATTACGTTGTATATTCTAAAACTACAACTACCTATTCCAATAGTATGGTAGATAGTTTAAACTTAAATTATTTGAAGATTTTTACTTGATTTATATATTTATTATACTTTAAATTAAACCAGTTTAATACTTTTATGTTACCATAAATTAGAATATTTGTACGATGATTACACAATTTCTTATAATTTAATTTATAACTTATTTTATTGTATTTTATTGTACTATAATTTTGATTAATTTTTCAAAAATGCAGATTTACATAATATTATGATTATATAATTATTTATATATTATATATAATTATAGTCAGTACAGATGAATGTAAATTTATTATAAGCATTATAATTAAGTTATAAGGTAGGTATTTATTAGGTACCTAGGTACATCTTTAATCTTTATTAACTTTTAATAAAATCATAAAATACTTCACTGGCACTTAAAAATTATAAATTATACTCTTAAGTTTATCACTTCGTCCAGCGGAAGGGTTATACCTAGTCAAACCAGTATAGATAGTAATAATTTAGATATGCCTTATTGACCAAATCGATTTTATAATAAATTTTCTTAAAAATACTTCTGGAAATGTTGAAACACTTATAAATAATCGAAGTGTAGTTATAATAATTATAAATTATCGTAATTTATTATATCACCTAGTCATTAACTTTCGACACACCTGCCATAAAAACAAAAATAATAATAAGTATAGTAATTATACAAAAAAAAAAATGTTTTCTAAGCAAATAAAATAAAATCGAACAGGTACAACCAAAAGCTACAGATGAAAATCTATAATGAATAAAATTACAAAACATTATGTACATATACCTATACAGTATTATACATTATATACATTATACATATTTACACTTAGCTAAGTACATGCGATGACGATGATGTCTATCAGTGATATGCATATAGTAATATCAATAATAATAATAATAATATAATATTACAAGCAGGAATTTTCTGTTTATTTCCATATGATTTTAATATTTATTTCAATGTTTTCCGAACTGATTATTAACGTTGCATATCTACGGATAACATCTATTATACCAATTTGTTTACTGCAGTTGTACAACAGTCAACAGTTGCGTGACAACGGTTTTTTCGTAGGTATATTTTGTTTTAAAATAGTTGTAATATATGCTAAAAATAAGGTTGATAAAAATTCAGTGCATTGCTAATAAAAATGTAATATTTGGTACCTATTTATACCTTATGTGAAGATATCAGCTGTATACAAATCATTATTTAAAGGTAATTTAATTAAGTCTTAAACTATGTGCGAAGCGATGGATGTATAAAACTTAGTGTTATACACTGATGTGTAGCTTTATTCTTAGGGTGTCTGTCGTCACTTTAGTTTGTTTGTAATAAAAAATATGCTATCATTTTAAACTTTGAGGGTGTTTGTTGGTAACAAATTAGTTTTTTTTTAGTTAAAAACATTATAGATACTTGACATTTTCAGCAAGTATTTATATCTTAATTTTCTATGCATGATATAAACTTCAATATATTTTGGATATTTTGAGCTATTTATGAACATTATAAATATTCACAAACCTTTTTTTTTTTTTACATTTTTTCGACTCATGTATGAATTAATTTTTATCTTCAAGTATAAAAACATGAACATGTTATACAAGCTTCATCATATTAAGTTGGTTTTACATTATTTATGTAAGTTTTTTACTGGATTTTTAAAGAAAAGTTTAGCATGAAGCCGTACTTACCTACATATTTTATGATTATTTGTAATTCAAATGTTGTCGATATTAGATATTAAAAAGTATAATACCTATTTATGCTGTAACAATTTTCGATATTTTGTTATTACCTATTCAAAAATTATTAACAGTAGAAACTTGAAACATTCCACTATTACTTAAATTATCATTTTCTATATAAACAATGATGTTTTTAAAATATTTAGAATCCTTGTATGTATACAATAAATTATTCCATGATCCTATATACACAAAATTCTTTACATTGAGTACGTCGGTGTTGACTTATAAGTTGATAACAACAATATATTATGATATAATATTAGAATAATTAATTACCTTTACAATATTATATGCAGGGCCAGATTGGTTTGGCGAGCTATCGAGATAATCTCGATTAAAGTTTGTGCTAGTTGTGTGACTGTGGGTGAAAATAAGTTCATGTTTAAAATACGATTAGCCATCTATAAGCTCGTAAAAGTTTTAGACGTAATTTTGGACCAGTGAATATATTGTAAATGGGTCACTTAGAAATGAAAATCTCGATGGGCCGATACATACCAATCCAGCCATGATATGATATATGAAGTTTTTGGCAAAAATTAGTTTAACATGCCTTCGTTTAATAAAAAATAAATTATAAAATATCCTTTCATATTGACACTACTTACACACCAGTGGCAGTTCCAGTCCCTATCGGAAAACCACGAACGTAGGTGGCGTATACTACACGAAAGTATAAGGTAATGACTAATGAGAATTTACAATTAAATGGCATCGAGTATGCTAATATAATATTGTATTATACACAGAAATAATTAATGGTATATTAAATTCAATTGTGTAGCATTGTTCATATTTATTTTATTTTTGGGAATTTGAGGGTGGCATGGCCCAAGTTAGGAACATTTTTTCGTATACAATTATTGATCATTGAATTAAAATTTAACACATCTATTACAGAGACTTGCACAATGAAGAGGTACACTTTAAATCTATTATACAGCAAAGCGACTACCTCGTTTTTTTAAATATTAAAGAGTCTAATAATATTGTTCACATATCAAACATTGTTAAAATGTATCCTTTGAATTCATTGAGAGTCATAAAAGGCATAAGGATGAAGCTTAAATATGAATCACAATAGTTTCACATAAATTGATTAATACTATAATATTAAATATTTTCCAATTTTAAAAACATCGTAAAAATAAAATTCAGCAATTAATATTAATTTTGTCCTCCTAAACTAGAATTCCAGACCCCCCGACGCCCTCCCACCTAGATTATCCACAGTAAGTAAACACAAACGAAAATTATAAGATATGCTCTTTCCAATTTTTTATTTGGATAAATCGTAAAATTGTACGATGCTCTGCCGTCTTACATAATAATATAAAATAATTATTTCGTATTCGGTATTATTTATTCGGTCATGTACCTACTGTCGTGGTTATAAATATAAATGTACAATACAATATAATACGATATTTACGCAGAGTACTAACCCACTGCAAATAGTGAGGCTTGACAAATCGTATTCAGCGAATAACAATTGAAAACATTAAGTTGGAGTGCACGTCTTTCACGGCAATAATACAGACAATAGTAATAATAATATGTAAAACGGAAACCTTTAAACGGCTCAAACCCACACATTTATCGACGAATTGTACACAATTTGAACGACGTTCAGAGTGTTTAAACTATATAAACCTCACGTGTATCAATATCATAAATAATGGTAGTATGTACCTTGACGTGTGTCGTCTGCAATATAACAGACTGCAAATATGTAGTTTTTATTATTACTATTTTTAAACCCTCGGGTCATTGGGCGAACATGATTGTATTACAATTTTGATATTGCAGTATACTTATACAAAATAATAATATGTATAAAAAAAATAATCAACCATTTATTATAAAATTGATAGCGATAGAAATTGAGAACGTTTGTTTAGTATTTCAGTGGATGGGTCTGGAGGATTTAAATTGGTTCTGGTGTTTGTTATAGGTTTGGCATTCATTTAAAATGAGTTTTATGGCGATACGAATTCTACATGCGGTACATAATAATATGGGGATATATTTTCTTGCCATAAAAAAAAAACTGTGAGTGAGCGTTGTGTGCACGGTTCTAAGACGTGTGAGAATGGCACTTCAAATTGTCTGTCTATTTCAAAAGGGAACGTCCAATCGGTAATATTTTGTACACTTTTATTGAGTTTGGTATAATGAGATATTCATTGTTTGTGCCATTTTGTATGTCTTTATTTTTTTATTATTTATTTTATATTTGTCTGTAAGTCTCTGATGGAGTTGATTTTCGCTATAATTCGCATACATAGGATAGAGATGATTTTTAATTAAATTTATAAAAAAATATACTTCTGAAAATACCTATTATTTTAAAATTATTATTTAATACAAACCATAAAAACTATTAACACCTACATTAGAATTTAGATTACATAATATCGGATAATTTTTTTAGGTGCTCATCAAATTACATACTTCTTAGTTATTAAAAATTGATCTAGAGAATGAAAAATATACCTTATCAGTTTTTAGATTGTTCTAGTTTAACCTTTCAATACTTATAATCTCAAGTATTACGTAATATGATTGCTGTATCAAACATAATCTTAGAACAAAATATAATTCTTGTGAGTTCAGAATCAAATTTATAAAATACGTAGTTATTTTGAAAGAACATAAAGTGTAAATATCGAATAATGAATAAATAACTAGTTTTTTTATTAATGATAAAATCTGAGCGAACAACCGACTAAGTAAAATTAGTGTATACAATTATACAGTTTATATCCCTGTGATCTGTGATTGCTGTATGATACCTTTATGTCTATACATTATATTGTTATACAAAGCAATGCTGTCTGGTTTGCTTACGTGGGTACTGTTTTGTACAATATTGAATATACACGATAAATACGATAAATACGATAACTCGTGTAGTATACTTTGATGTTTCTTAACCGTCTGATCGTAACTAACACATAGGGCTGTCATTTGCATTAAAACTAGGTACACAGTATGACAGTAGTACTCTTACCATCTAACTCAATTTATTTTAATTCATAAACCATGATCGGAAAATCGCATCGTTTTAAAACAATTTGGCTTAGTCACTACTGTCACAAAAATAAATGGTTAAACGCAAATAGTGTAGTCATTTCCCTTATAATATTTAATAATATGTACAATATTGTACAATATTTCTGATCAACGTATACTCACCCTTTTTCTAGGGTTAGTTCAACCTTAAAACCTTTGATAAGTAAATGAACGATAAATTCATGATAACACTGACACTATAATTAATTCATTCTACATCAAAGACCATCCTAACCTTCTTGATAAATGGAACAGAATATATGGTATAAAAATAAATGAAATAACTTCTATCTAACGCATCTTACAACTCTGCAAGATACTATGTACAGTTGTAGAACTTCGGTTAACCATTACTCGATTAACCGTCACTCTCTGTTATCCGTCATCGGTCACCGCCGAAAAAAAAAATAATTAGGCTATTAGACGATCGTGATAAACTCGTCGTGGTCTGCTAAAAAAGCTAGAGAATCAAAAAACCAAACTAAAATTACAGATTTTTTTTTTATAATATGTGTGGTATGTATGTTTATAATTTATATGTGTTATAATAATTAATTTATATGTTATATGTAAGTATTTTTTTTTTTAAAGTACACACACGTAAAAAATATAATAAATGTGTGTATGTATATGTATGTACATTGTACACGTTTTTTTTTGCAAAATTTCCGTTAACCGTCTATTCGATTAACCGTCATAGCCCCGGTCCCGACAGTGACGGTTAATCGAAGTTCTACTGTATGTTACACACACCATCATAAATGGTCAAGTAGTAGCTAGTAAGATCTAGGTGGACCGCGAAAGTGATTTAAGTGGTCCGTGGTATCAAAAAGTTTTGTATACATTAAATTACACCAACTTCTTACGCGGTTGTATGATTGAAAAAAAAAATAATAAAATAAATGAGATTATTTATTTATTGAAATATGGTGGACATCAAAATTAAAAATACAAAACTAATACTGAACTAATCAAACAGAGGTTAGACCAAAACTAGACAGGACTAAATTTGTGTTTGACATAATTTAATTGGATTGGATCTAAAGGAAGCATTAAATGCGTTTCAATAATCTATGTAAGTAGGTATAATAATAATGATATTATTCATGAAGTATTAAAGAAAATAATTAAATATATATTTTATTAAAATCCTCAAATATTTCACACATACTTTTCAAAATTAGGACTAGTTCCCTTCTACTTATCTTTAAAATGAATACAATACTAGCCAATATAATTGAAAATTAAAATTAAAATTGCGATCTTTTACTACAGTGGTGTGTTGTTAAAGCTTAAAACTACTAAACATAACGTGTGAAAATGATTTATATAATACCGCTGGTGCCTGCAGGTTGATTCTTAAAAAAATGACATAATATTTAAACAAATGTAATAAAAATATTACAATTTAAATTTAAATATTTGATTGCATTTACCGATTTTACAAAGACCTCATAACCAATAAATATTTAAAATGTCTCTTATTCAAATAGTTATCAATACATTTTATTCAAAGTTAAAAATACAAAAACAATGTTTTGTTTAAAGATA
This sequence comes from Nasonovia ribisnigri, assembly GCA_027563435.1. NCBI lineage: Eukaryota > Metazoa > Arthropoda > Insecta > Hemiptera > Aphididae > Nasonovia > Nasonovia ribisnigri. The sequence goes on along the minus strand of JANEHU010004942.1, from coordinate 753,680 downwards.
CCGCTTCTCGGCAGCTGCATTGATTGTAGGAAGAGATTCATAGATATTTATTTACATATGGATTAAATAGGTAATACACTATACATCATTAACAAAATATATACATTACATGATATAAACAACTTTATGATCGGTTAAGAGATACTATAGTTTTCAATTGATGTATAAATTGGCAGCGACAATGAATATTTGATTTAGGTAAAGATAAGAGTAGTGTGACCATAATTTTCCTGTCCAAAAGTGGGACACTTTCTAAAAGTTTTTAGACATAGATACTGAAACCTATTGGGTAACATTTTAAAACACATAAGTACAAATTAATTACTACTACTTAATAAATTTATTAGCAACAGTGAAATTAGCACATTTTTAAGCTCAATTATTCTGAAATAGGTTGCCGCTTCAAAATAAGCACCTATATTTGCATGCATGAGCCCTTGGTATATTTTTTAACGTGGTTTAAAATTACTTATATTCTCTTAACTTTTTTGACATATGTTAAAATAATGTCTGAGATTTTCATCATATTCAACTGAGTAGTTTTTGTATATTTGGTTTTAAGATATATTTTCTTTATTGGAGGTTATAATAAGTATGACAATTTGATATACGCTTGTATCAGGTCTTCCCGAGTAACCAATGGCAACCATTTGTATACAAAAAAAAAATACTAATTTCTACTATTATTCTACTATTATAATCTGCAACCAATGGAAACTATTTATAATCTAAAAAAAGTTTCCAATTTCCACCATTAATCTAAAACTCCCTGTTTTGCCAACTCTTTAAAAAACGAATAATATTGGAAAATTCTTTCTTATTTCACATCTAGATCACTAAAGCAGGATAACTGTTTTTAATTTCAAGTTCTTTTTTTTATGTAGTTTTTGAGATGTAGCGATGAATTCACTCATTCACTAGTGAGTGTTATTTAGCTTATGTATATATATATACATATTAGTAATTATGTACCTATTTATAATTTAATAATTATAATAATTTATGATTGAATAATCATAATGATTATTTATTTTACGAGGTTTGAATTTCATATTTGTGCAGGGTATGCTGCAGTATGCTGTGTTCTTGTATGTTGTTTATTTGTATGTATGACTGTAGACTGAGAAAATATGTTGGAGGTTGTAGCTCTCGATACAAAGTAATAATTTCCAAGATGAACTATTCATTTATAGACGTTCTGTTTGAATAATCTAACAGTGATTTCCTCATTTTTCTTTAGTTGATATACATTTTATTACACAGATTAGTTATTAGAGTACTACTAACATCAATGTTTTGGGCGCTTAGGTTATCCTGCAAAAGCCATAGGCGCAATGCGCTTGCCATACTTTTCGCTGTAGCAGGGTTACTTTCATAACTATTTTTAATTTTTACTAGTACGTATATCTATACTCTATAAAAGGCTACACTTTTTCTACAACACGTATTATTTATAACACGATCAAAGTTATTTTATATAGTGCGATCCGTGCATAATAATATTATGAAGAAATAATAGGAATATTTGTATATTATTATTATAACATAATACAATAAATATACATTTTTTTATTACATTGAAATATAAAATAAATTCATACAAATTACTTTTTTATAACGTTTTTATAGTATAATTTATTAGTTTAATCTAGACATATAATTATTAAAATTATCTAACATGACATATTATGTTGTGTTGCCTGAAACATTTCGATAACAGTAGAGAAAAAAAACAGAAACAAATAAAAATATATAACAGACATAATATGTACCTATTTAAACTTATTCTATACTTACAACTTTTTAAATATTTAAAATGTTTTTATCAACAATATTATTTTAGCTGTTCTGGGAATTGTGCAAATCATACAATTTCAATTTGTATATACATATGGACTTTAAATCAAAGAGAACCAAGGCGGATGATTATCAAAGAAGAATCTTTGATCAAAAGATGTGAAACCAATAGTAACTTGCTTCAGTGGCTTGATTAAAATTTGGTAGGTTTGAACCACACTGAAAAGAAACGTTTCTAGAACCAGAACTCTTATTCAATTACTATAGAAATCGAAATCAGAACCAATATTTTGAACATCCGTCCCAAAATATTTAATACAATAAAATTATACACAAAATACTATATTATTAATTTTTTCACGAAAATCATCACTAATTTTGGATATATTTTACTCGGCGGCCGCAACGTAACATGCAATATACCTACTATAATAATAATATTAAACACACAAAAAACAGTTTAATGTCAAAATTCGTGATGGGCTTGTCGACGTGATACACGTGCTGTTTATAATGCAGCGACATAATAATTTATTATAATATGTACGCGGACGGGCTGCGCAGGTGATACGCGCGGCGGCGTTTTACACGAACCCCGATATAGGAGAAGCCACTTGTTCGAGTCGTCGTCGTATATATGCGCCACAAAACGCAACGTACATACGTGTTATTATAATAAGAGGGTCGAAAACATCGCGGGCTAATGATATTGTAATTATTATCATGTTATTAATTATAACTTATAAGTGTATTTATGTATATCGTAGTCGCGCGTATAATATATATATGTATACCTAGCTAATATAGTACCTGTAGCAGATTATATAATAACATAATACAATTTCACCGCCACCGCACTTACGCAAGTACACTCATAATTATAATATTAGCATATAATCTACACACACACACACACACACACACACAAATACCTATAGGTATATCGCCGACACACATGCACTGTAATGTAGTCTTATATATTTAATAATCATAATATAATATGGCTCGAGAGTTAACGCTCGAACATTTTACTGGATGCACATACATATGTATAGAGGTACATGTATATAGGTACTGTAGTAGGTAATAATGATTATAATTATTATGCTTTCGAAAACACAGATATCCTCTTAAAATATATTATACGCTCCAGCAGATTTTATTTATGCGGCATTCAAGACGTGCAGTAGCTGGTACCTATATACCTATATACCTACATAATATTACTATATATTTTTAAAAACAACGATGTCAATGATTTTTAACTTCCTTTTTTTAACCGTACCGGCACTGTGTGGTTAATACCACATTAATTCTAAAATTGAAATATTAATATTTTTCTCTACGGCCGTCGCCGCAGTTCATTGTTTCTTGGAAATGCATGACATGTCATAATAATTATTCATCGGGAGTGGGCCAATTTTTTCTCATAATATCCTCTATATTATACGTCATTTTAATCAGGATAAACGTATATGCATTTATACATTTTTTTTAAGTTATGAAATGGTTTTTTCATATATCTATTTTGTTTTTATATTTAATACTATTTATCAGCATTTAAGCGTCAAATAATAAAAACAACGAATTTATTACATTTACTTTATTTTTGTACCTTTCATATTATATCAAGGTGACAATGCATTTTTTTGTTAAATAACCGAATAAAAATGTACATCCTACATATATTAATCTATAAAATAAACTATACCTAAATAATATTAATATCATATATACTTCAATAATGTTACAGAAGCCAAATTTGGAGTAAGTATTATAATATAATATAATAAAAGACCCTCCCCGAAAAGTTTTTACATACAAATTATCAATTTTTAAGACATGTAATATAATGGATGCAATGTTATATGGGTATCTGACGAATGACAACTGCAAGCTTATTATTTTATCTTATTATAACCCTGTATCATATAAATTTGGGCACCGCGGAAATAAAATTGATATGATACAACCCATAACTGAGGACACGCCTCATGGTTACTGGTTATGACTAACGGCTAATCAGTCGATAACATATAACAAATTGGAACAAAAAATTTAAATTATGAAGATATGCCACATCCGCAATATTGTGACATCTTTCTTACAAGTGCATAACACCAACAATTTACGTTCAGCTGTAAAATTAGAGTAAAACAACATATTTTAAATTTTATACTTTTCCTCGTTTATTGAGATAATTGTTTAATATTTAAATTATTTAAATAGTAGAACAATAGTAAAAAAATAAGAAACAGAGATAATGCTGCTGCCTTTAACATTGAAAAGATAGTTAATAAATAGTCGTTTGACTTCAATTTCAAAACTATAAACTGCTGAGCGTAAATTTGGTGTACCAGGCTTAACAAATATGAACGAAGTGTGTACTTTGCGTTAAAAAATATTTTAAAAACGTTGGAAAGCGGGTGTTGCTCTGGTGTATAGTAGGTTACATGTGAGGGAATGTAATAGATGGTGTTAAATTTGAATTCAAAGATAAAACATCATTGTATAATGTGTATTATGAAAAGCGATTCTAAGCGGAGATAGTTTGTCAGCTTACCTAAGATATTTTATATTATATTAACATTGCTACTATTAATACGGTAGCCGGTTAAGTTGAATTATTAATATTTGTTAATTATCATATTTATATATAATAATATACTTAATAAGTTTCAAGTACCCACGAATAATATTAAAAAAAAATGAATTATAAAAATATAACACAAAACTAAAATCGTTCTTCTTCGATTAAGTATCTAATTTCGTCTAAATTTGAACATAAAATAATCTTTTATGGTTACAGAATAACCTACTTACGTAGAACCTTGTTTTAATTTTTCAATCCTAAGCTAACATTTTATCAATTTTTAAATTTTAAATTTGATAAATGTTGTCAAAAATCTAGCTTTAGATGCTTATAAAAAAATTGACCCAAAATATTTTTAATATTTTTTAACTATTATTGCAACAATATTTCAGGAATAATCTACTTACGAGAAGTCTTATATTAAATTGTCAAGCTTTTTGACCCAACGAATAAAAATGTATTGCCGTTCATAAAAAAAAATCTATAAGAATTGTAAACAGCTCAAAAAAAGTCAAAACATTTTGAAAATTTTATCAAGTATAAGATTTATTATAATAAACATAGAATATAATATTTAGAGTATCTACAGTTATTCATTTTAGAATTACAACAAAATAAGAAAATCGCTACATGAGAAATCAAGTAAATATCCAATGTTTCAAGAAAATGAACATCAAAAACTCATAAAAATCTAATTTGACTTTCTTGTAGACATTCTTTTTTTTTTTGATAAAAGCAGACAAATTTATGAGGAATATTGTATTACATTTTAAAACCTTATATTTATGAAGAAAAATTTTTATGAATTTCTAACACAAAATAATTTGCACATTTTCGAGATTTATACGTATTTTGTCAAATTCGAACTTGCAATGCTTAAAAAAAATATTGTGACTTTGTATTTTTAATATTTTTCAACTGCCATGGTAACAATAAATTAGGAGCCTTTTATTCAATTTTCAAGCTTTTTAACCCAACAAATAAATTTAACTGACATTTATAGAAAATAAAAATCGGAAACTAAACAGCTCAAATCGAGTAAAAATATTATGAACATTTTATGGTATATAGAAAATGCTAATATAAACATTCACTGAACATTTTATGTGTCTATGGTCATTTGTTTCAGAGTTACACCAAAACACAAAATCAGTTTTATCGAAAACCGAATTTAAGTAAAAATTCCCGTTTTTCCTTAATTGTTTTTTGTCTTTCCATTGCTTTTGAAAATAACTGGAAAATTGTGAACTTCCTCGTACATCAACTAGATTCACTTTCCCATCGAACAAGATACTGAAGTTGAAAATCAAATCATTATTTCGACTACTTTTAGTGTAGTTACACGCAGAAACGAAAAATAAAAATAAAACACACATCATTGTAAATTCAATACATTCATTGCTCCACTCAGAATTTAAAACGTGGTCAGTCTGCTGTAGATTCTGAAAGTGCTTCCTAATTTAATAGGTCACTGTAATGGATGTGTTAAATTTGAATTCATTGTATAATATACAACACATTGTGAGCGGAGACGGTATCGTATTATTACGCATGTTTCTTTATATTTTATAGACATTTTATTTCCTACCTATATGGCTACCTATATATTTATATATGTCATTATTGGGGTAATTTATTTTTATATTAGTAATACGGATTAGGTTGAGCTAATTGTTGTCAAAATGTAAAGGCATATAATATAGTAATAATAATAATATATTTATATTTTATTCACTCTATTTAATAAAATAATTCTTGTCACTTTTATGTTGTGATGTTATATTTAAATATAAAATAACATTGCACAACAACGGTATCTACTATTATTTGTATAATATCTATACAATTATATCTTATCTAGTACTTATAAATGTAGTCTGTATAGCTACTTTATTCCTATTAAAATTCCCTCCGAAAATAAGTCTTATAGTAACTCTGCTTAGCACCTAGGTACATAATATATACCTATCTATAGTGATAATACTTATTAGGTTTTATGTTGTAATGAAATTAGTATATGCATCAAATTTTTATTTGAATAAGTTTAAAAAAATACAGTACACGCTTTTTCATGAAATGTATAGATCCCGGTTGAATTAATACTAATTAAGTATACTACATTATATGATAACAAAATATATAAATTATGTAGAAAATAAAATACTTTGATACTTTAGTCTTTAATATGTATGTACATATTGTATATTAAATATAAATAATTTGTAAATATATAATATAGCTACAATGTTATTATGAATCTAATAGTAACATCTCATTATGTACCTATTTCGTTCATATATAGATACAATAATTGTTGTTGTTTATTATTATTGTTGTCATATTAAATAAAAAAAAATCATGAAAAAACTAAATTATAAACATAGAAAAAGATTGAAGTCAGTTTTGTAACTAAGTTATTTTATTTTACCCCCTTTAGGACCGGGTCAGTATTGGTTGCACTACTATTTGTGATAATACTTTAGAGTGCAGTTCACCTATATCGATGCGATTCCGTTATCCAGTTACCATAATACAGATACTGTTTAAAGTAGCTACGTCATCCACTCATCCCTGCCATTTGTGATTGATTTTATTGTGGAGTTATAAAATATTCCATAAATGAAATGCCTATCCCAAACAGTCCCATTGGCCATCGCTTCTTGGAAATAACATTTTCCATATTATAATGAAAATAAAAATAATAAAATCCTCTTTGAGGTAAATCCCTCGATTTTATTAATCTAATACACAACCTATACAGTATACACATATATATGTTACCTATATTTTAGGTATACCTTAATACCTATATCCTGTAGACGGCTATACAAATCTGTCCCTCTGGGCTCTAAATAATATTGTATTCTTGTACTCCCCGCAGGACTATAGAATTTAAGCTAGTGGGATACATAGAACGATTATATTATTATAACGACCACACGAAAATATAGTTAATTTTTTTATTATAATGTATATCAATATAAATTATTTCTTTCGGCGGTCGGAAATCGTTCCACAATGAACATTTTCCTATTAGAAATACGGTAAATAGGCATCAAAATATATTATATATATTGTAAAAGGTCAACCATTTTAATTGAACCATCAAATTTTAAGATTCTTAATTTTGAATCCGACTATAAAACCAAATGACAGTTATAACTTATCTTCGATATTTATTTGTGTCTCGTGTATTTATTATATGTCTCATCCAAATATATATAATTGCATAACAGTTTTATAATATATATACATTATATATATATACCTATGTATAAGTCTGTAGAAGACGGGTAGAAAGTTAAAAAGAAAGAAAGATATAGAAATAAAAAAAAAAGTACAAAAATATGAACACGGTGAAAAATCCAGACTTTATCAGGTGAAAACTTTATTTTATTGCTTCAGAAAGTAAATTGGAATTTTTTTAGAATTATGTTACAATAGGGATAAAGAATTCATTCTCTAAAAATTAATATTTGTTGTTTTTGGTTTTAGATATTTTTCTAGTTAATTATTTAAACCCTCATCACGACGGTAAAAATAAGTCTCGATTTTATTAGTTCTTAACAAATTATTAACTAACCATCATTACTTAGACTTTTAAATTTGATATAGTCCCTACCTACTTATGATTGGTTATTGTATGTATTCTAAAGTTTTTTTATCACCAAAAAAAGTTATAATATGTATTATTATTGTTGATAGATTTGTATTACTTATTTTATAAATAAAAAAAATGAAAATATGAGCGGAAAAAGGTCAAAATAAATATGAAAAGCATGTAAAAGAAAAATTATAATATGAAACATTTATATTATGTAAATTTTTTTCATCAATTAGCCATGTTCTTAACTAATATAAAAAAAGTAAATACCCGTAGCCTTAACTGTAACATTTGTCACGCCATGTTTAGAAACACTTATATTCTGTATTATTTTTAACAATAAAAATCACTTTTTTTTACAATAATTGTGTAAAATTTCATATGCTTAGACAATATTCAAAAATATATGCCTCCTGTGGCATTTAAAATTTAATAATAAATCTACAATAAATTATATAAAAATTATGAAATAAGAGAATATCTCAAAGGTTCTCGTGATACCATCAGTGAATTATTTCGTATTCATTTTCCTTACCCCAGTGTCATAATACTATAATGATACAAATAATTAATTTCCGTACATCAAGTAATATTATAATAATATTTATTTCCGTCGGCCCCTGCAGGTTGATTTCCCACACCGTACTACACTCTCTCGTCTGTTTTTTAACAGGTGCAAGCAGTTCTGAAAGCGCTTCGAAGCACACACTTATAATAATAATAATATTATACTACTTACTGTGTTCGTCGTACGACATGGAAAAACGTGACCAACAACGTAGTCCGTATAAGTCGAGGACAGAATTATATTGACGGCGTACGCGCTGACACCGCCATACGAAAGACTATTATCCTATATTTTTTAATAATATTTTACCCGATACATGCGTAACCGTAGGGGAACACGTACAAAACAATTCTTATTTATAATTTGAAATTTGTAGTTATAATACCAATGAAACTATTCGATTTTACGCAGCAGATGTCCATAATGCTTATATTTTTTTTTGTATAATATAATAAAATAGAAAATTACAATTTTCATTTTAAATATAATAAAAACATGAAAACGGTGATAAAAAATCTTAATATTATAGGTAGGTACTCAAATAAAGAGTAAGTATAATTGAGCTCAATATCACGCTCTAATAAGAAGCGGGATGTAAATTTATAAGGGATATATTAATAATTTATAATATTTTGTTTTACTATTGAGGGGGTTGAAACTTGAAACATTGGAAGGGCTTCTTTTCTGAGGAGTATTTGATAGGCAATAATTTTATTATCTTAACGTGTGTGGTCTCCAGCTTGCCATCGCCACCCGCATATTTGGCACGAGCACGCACACGTTACTGCATTCTATGAAATAAAATATTATGTTCGAGAAACTAATAATTTAGACCTTACAAAAACCTGACAAGTTAATGCTTACTGTTCATATACTTAAACAAGTCTGATACTTATTCGTAGACTGATCGAATATTAATTCTGTAAAAATATTTGCTTTTGTACGTTGAACAAATCATAATATTATATTTTTACTATAAAAGTTCATTATAGATGTGGATATTTTGATATAAAATGAATGATTGTTTGTTGACTAAATGTAATCTTCAGTCACGGTCAGATGAATTTTATAATTTATAAAGTTTAACTGTATGAATATAGATCTATAGTAATACAATAGTGACTCAAATAAATCGTATTGCACCAATATAGTAGCTTGTATTTATTTTTCATTTGTATTCATCGTATAACTTAAAACTATTTCCAACAACGGAAAAAAATAACAAAGTCAAAAATATACGCCTGCAAGCAGCCAAAACGATTTCACGTCAACGGAGTGCAAATAAATCTTTTTCTACAGAAACATTACATAACAAATATATAAATTATCTTCTGCCACTATATATCTGTATATGACAATATCGTGTTTTTAAATGTGTAATATTGTTGCCGTTTGTTTTAAAATAATATACACATATTTGAAAATTGTGTAGGTATAGGTAGGTACCTGACTAGGTATATACCGTGTTCTTTACCGTTACTGCAGTATTAATGATGCAAAACATTTAAATAAGCACTGTGCATAATATAATTCACAATGTGAAATTGAAATAGAAAGTCATTACTACAATAAATCGGATATAATGAAAACTTCTGAAATCTGCAGAGGGCAATATGGTACCAACGATCAGGTTTTTTTTTTAATTTTTCCAAAGATTTATAGAATCTCGTTTGTTGCGCATGTACACATTCAATTTCCTATATTATAATACAATTACTGTAACGATTTAAAGAAAGTTTTTTCATGATATTTTATTTTAAAAATTCAAATAGATTTAAGAATTTGTAAGTAAAAAATAAATGTGCAACGTACAAAAGAATAGAATACTTGTTTGTAGCTTCAATTTTCCATATTCAATTTAACTGTAATATACTTGAACAACATATACGTATACCATGGTACACAATAATATATTGTACTATACCTATACAAATTATGTTACACATTATAATATGTAGACTTTAATATTGTAATATAATGAATAATTATTGTTAATTGTTTATTTACTAAATTTAGTTTTAATTATGTCTAAAATTATATATTGGTACATAATATCACATCGAAGCAATATTGGATGTGATATACCTAAATGTTGTAGATATACCTATATTTAGTTTAAAAATGAAATATATATGTATGGTATAATACCAAAAGGTAATGAGTTGACGTTACAAGAATAGGTAATAAAAAGCAAAAAATATCCCAATAAAATGAAAAAATCATTATTAATATTTAAAATGATCATATTTATTGCAAATAAAAAATATTAGTTGTGAATTAAACAATTATATTATATTAAAATTTCCCATCTGCTAAGAAATAATAAAATTATTATTATGTCTGATATTGTACCTACGTCCTACACGGATCATGGATCTAAAATTTGTCATTTTTGACGTTGCGAATTTTATCGGAATTCCATAGAAAATTATTTGGCGTACAATATTGTAATTTGTAACATACCAATTATAACGTAAAAATTGAATTATAGTTATAATTATCATATATGGTAAATAAATACATTTGCTTGACGGTTAAGAGTATAATATTTAAAACGTACGAATACTTCATAATGGCAATATACTGTCATGTATATCATATAGATTTCTATCGATTTCAATTTTATTTGTTTTAATTAAGTTGGTTTTAATTTGTTAAATATGCTATATATACCTATACTGAATCATTTATCATAACTTATACTTGCTTATTAATAGTTAATAAAACAATGCATACATTATCCGGCCGGTATACCTATATACCACCCCGCATTATGAACAGCAAAGAGCCACATTATACACTTGAGGCAAAATATATAAACTTAAACTATATTTTAAGCGTCCTGTCGGCTGTCACAATAAACTATAACAACTGTAATATTTCTAAACTTTGAACTTTCCCCCTTTTATTATTGTCATTATTATTATAATTATTGTACTTGTTGTTTTGACAGTCGACAATAAGGTGCGTATCTGATACTCGTTTCACTCTATAAGTTCAATAAAATAAATAATAATGTACGCTTTCACTTTTTATTTTAATTTATTTCTCATTTTGTATTTCTATCTTTTACGAAAAAAAACATAACTGTTTTTTATTTTTGTAAATATATTCAAGACCGAATATTTCATTAATTGTGTCAAAATGGAAGAAGTGGTAATTGTCACCATTCGCATTTTGTTACATACAAGGTTTCACAGAAATATTATTTAATTTAATTTATTGGTTACCTATATACGATATTTTACAAAATATATCGAACGTAATATTATATTGTCCTTTGTAACCACAAATAAAAAATTGTAATGATGTTAATGCACTCTTTTTTGAAATTGAAGTTCTATATTGTATAGAATATTACAATTTGAAAAAAGTTACAACTTTCAACAAAATTATTGATCTTAATTTAATTATATATCGTATCACATATTTTTTGCTTATAATTTGTTTTTAAATTAAAAACAGATATTCTTAACCATATGAGAGTTGTAATACATGTCAAATTGTATTATATTATATCAATACGCATCTATTGAGTATAAATTGCACAAGCCTCAAATTGATAAAGCATATTATTATTACAATATCTATACCTATATTATAATAATATTTATTTCATGTATAATGTAAAAATAACAATCTATCATTGTAGGTTCCAAACGAAAAAGAAAGGACGCAACACTAAATTCCAAAAAACAACGTCAACACGTTAAAAACTAATTATTATCAAATAAAAAATTCGTAGTATATTATATTTGATAGTAAAATGCATGTTAGGTTCTATATCCCAAAATGCGTTTTATCTAGTTTTATATTGTCATATTTATGTATTATTCTTACTGTTGTGATGTATTTATGTTGGCGAGGGTGTAGGATTGATCTGCTCCCTAATGTTAGGTGGCCCCGGGCCAAACTCGTACACTATTCATTTTTATATCTTCGCAATATGTTTTACCATCAAATTAAATCGTTTTATCTTTATTATTGTTTAATAAAATTCCATACTCAACAGTAACTGCTCGTAGTGCCAAGTGTCGGCGAACGACCGAAAAAAAAAATGATAATAATATCATGATAATATTATAATAATATCACCATGTTGTACCATCGTATAATAATATTAGAATAATTTTAAAACAGGATGACGAATTTCCCGAAATTGTTTTCCTCGGCTCAAAACTACACTATCGTGTGTTTACCGTTTGTGACACCGCCGTATTGGCGTGGGCATACCGCATGCTGTTTAGGGTTTCCGAATGACAGACAGTGGTAATAATAATAATAATAATAATAAATTATTATCGCGAAGTCGCTGTTTTATAAGCAATTCGTGTGAAATAATAATAATAATCATGTACATTGTACATAATGCCTCTCTGTGTACTGTGTAGTGTGTGCTACAGCGGTGTTCTGTTTCATACGTTTCATACTTTTGTGTCGCGTCAATTCAGACGTAATAAATCATAGGGAGACGGCTGGCAATCGCCCGCATATTATATTATTATTATTATTAGTATTATGATGTTACGCGTTTTACTACGTTATTATATATATATATTTTATTTTTATTACACGCCGTACGATACACGTATGTACACAAGTATGCTATAATATTGTATTGTATATGCCTATAGCGTGCCTACGTTACATCCGTACAAACGCGATTTAACACGTTTTTTTTTAACACTTACAAATCGTTTGCCCGCCTTGCCGGTGTTGAATTGAATATGACGTGAGTGTGCACAGTAGACTTACAAGTTACAACTGTATAAATGTATAGTAAATAATATTATGTATAACTATATATAATATTATAGTATGACTATGGCTACATAATAGTACCACCAAGGGCGTATACGAGGGGGTATATGGTGTATATGGCCCCCATAGGCCTTTTTTTAAATTTTACAAAATAGTGTTCTTAGTTTTAGCGCGTTACTAGGAAACATAAAAAAAAAACTAAATTAATTGTGTACTATAATTGTTTAATTTATTTCAACTTTTTGAAAGGTATGCTATCTACTATAGGAAGGCCAGAAAAATGTTCAGCAGACCAATATAATATATTGTACTAGCTCAAAGTAAATTATAGTCAGACCACAATTATACGATCTTAATACATTTTAAGTATGCATAAGCATACTTCAACTGACGCCCCTGCAAGATTAATTGTTTGTGGTTTTGAAATAAAATTACCTATATTTTGTTTATTATTTAGTACCTAGTTTTAAACTTTTTTTTCTGATCCTCCTATATACAAAAATTATGTATAAGCCACTGGTACTACTACTTCTACAACTACTACTGCTATACTTAGGTTATAATAATAATCATAATACGTAGGTACCTTCTTAATATTATTATAAGCCGTGCTCCAAACCAAACATTTCTAAAGTTTAAACACACACTCACAAAATATTTTTATACATGACCGATGGTTTCAAAGTGGAGGCCCAAGTAGATGTGACCTCGCAAATAGGAGAGGGTGCTAACTGTTAATGTGAGCTTTGGTATCCCGGAAAATCCAAGTCATAATTCTTTTTTACATAGGTATAACACTGTATACGAGAATCTATATTTAATATAGTGTTTTCCAATTGATGCTATTATTGTTCAAATTCATTATTTTAGCGAATTTATGTTTTGAAATATTTTATTCAAGATTTGACGAGAGATTGATAATAATAATAATCACCACAGTAAACATTACCAATAACACTATGCTTGGGTAATACCATATAAAAAGGGGCTTTATCTAAATTTTATAAATTACTTAAAATTACCATCATAATATTATTCCGGTGAGTTCTGCAAAATGCGAGCACTGTTTTTCTAGTAGCTGGTTATGTGGCGAATCAAAAATTGGCTAAAGACGAGTGTTTCACAAAACGTTAGTTTATTTATTTTAAATATTTATTGAACAAGATATTATAAATAATTTAAAAAAAGTTAGTTTTCGATAGTTAGGTACCTAGGTGCATAAATAAGAAAAATAATGATGTTGGTAGATGATGTTTATGTTTTAACTTATTGTTGATAATAATATTTAATGTAATATAATGTGTGTTTTAATATAGGAAAATTGAAAATGTATTTAAAAGTAAAAATATACTAAAAAAAGAAATATTGATGAATTATTAAAATCAATAGGTACCTAATATATTTTAATATACATTTTTAAATCTTATTTAAACATTTCTGAAAGCAGCTTGCGAGTTGTGATAACTTATGGCATAATTTTAGCACTTCCTGGAATTATTTAGGTATATTTATGCAAAGTGCCCCATTCCTTTTTTATTACTAACGCGTTATTTATTAATTATTATACAAACAAACATTTTTCCTGGAAATCGTAAACGAACGTTCAAAAATATTATGACTGTGTAGATAGGTATTCCAAAGATGTTAAAATTGAAAACAGTTATCCGAAACAACAGAAATATTTTATCCGTGTTCGGCTGTTCATAATATTTATAGTAGGTACGTAAAGAATAAATGTATTATTATTGTCTCTCATAAAACTAATCTGAAGTTATATCTCAGAATCAAATATCAAACGTAAAATTGCAATTAGTTTTAAATTCCTACAACCTATAGAAATGAAATTCGTGGAAAATATATAAAAAGCTAAAAGCTGCTAGTATATAAGCAGTAAAAAAAATGTATCAAGTGTTAACTCTTCAAAAAGAAAAAATTATTAAAATGTAATTTTAATTTTCAACGTCAAGACTTTATTAAAAATTAATTGAGTTATTTGGAATTTAGTAGCGATCACACTGGATGGAATTTTTTATATTGCACATTTGTGATTAACATTTTATAATATTAAGATAGGTAGGTCATAATAAAATAATAATATTTAGTTAATTATTATCACTACTTATTATGATCCTCACTTATTTTCTAATAATCATTAATACCTGTCATAAAACCGTATACGAATACCACATTACATAGGTATATGAACAACCGTACAGACTGTCTATATAATATATCCACACCTACTATAGTTAGAATAATATTTTGAAGGTGACATACTAACATGGCCGAGGTGCCTATTACCTCGACACACATTATTGTTCTCGGTTCTAAATCTTTGGGGAATGGGAGACACGTTTCTTGGGGCCGAAAATGTTTTATGCTGAAATTCCCAAAAAGGTGTTTGTGATGAATTAAAATGGAGTTAATGGTTCGATGAAATGCAACGGAAAAACACACCAATATATATATAAATATATACACCAATAAACAACACAGTCCATATTTGTCATTTTTCGTATTACAAAAAAAAACGCTTGGGCTACGCCCTATTTATTCAAATAAAACAATATCATAATACCTATAAAATCTATGTTTATTTAACTTGTACACTGACACAATAATAGCCTTGTGCACTTTTTAATTAATTAAAATATCATAAATTACATATAATATATTTTTTTGAGAAAATTACATGATACCTTAGTTTAGTCTTAACTTAACCATTAGTCAATAACTAACGGATATATAATTATAGCGACAGCCATCAAATAAATATCAATATTTATCAATTTATACTATTTATCTTATTAGAAAAAAAAGATAGTTTCACAAATTCCAATTGGTTATTTATTAAAAACTTGCTGTCCCCCCCGGCTTTGCCCATGCCAGAAATTTTTTTGTTTTTATAAGTGTATATTTGTAAAAAAAATTCTATAAAAACAAAAAATATATTCTTTTTATGTTAGCCGAAAAAAAACATGTACGAGCTCCCTCTTAGCTACCTTCTTTCCCTATTAGCTACCTATACATATAGAATTTGAAAAAAAAATAATAAGTACTAATTTCTATTATTATTATATTATACTATGTATCTAACCATTGGAGGCCTTTTATAAACAAAAAAATGTACCTACACAAAAATAACATCGAAAAAAGGACTTTCAGTTTTCCCGTATTTTACAACTATCCGAGCAACTTTTTCAAAATAATAATGAGCCAAATTGGTCCAGCCGTTCACGATCGATGCGGTTACAATAACGGACAGTTTTTCATCTTTGTTTTATAAATTTAAATAAAGCTAGTATTAATACTGCCACAGATAATAAGTCGTTACACACATTATAATTATTTCCATAATGTATTTTATATTACACTCAATGCGTCGTATAGGTACAAAAAAATAAGACCCGGCCTATTACGCACATCATGTTATTATCATATCGCACATTCGCCATATCGGTGTTTTTTTTTACTAAGATACAGCTACAGCTACGGGAAATTTATCGCAACGATCGCTGAAAACGTGTGTGAATTCGTAATAGTTAAATTAATATTATAACACCTCTATTAAAATATAATAATAAAATATTATCTAACGCGATAGCACGGCGGCCTTGGTTCTCGGCATGAGAAAATACATTTTTAAATAATACAAAATGGTTATTGACGATTAATATTATTTCAATATAGGTACGGACCATAATAATATTATATATTGTATTAATAATACTTACGGGCTACGGCAATACGGTATAATATAACAGTGCAGTGGTCAAACTTTTTTTAATTCTGATGCACTGAGATTTGAGAATGCATTTAAGATTCTGAGCGGAACGATGTATGTATTGATTTTACAATGATGTGTGTGTGTTTATTTAGTTTTAGTTTTTTTTTTTGTGTCTGTCATCACCGTTTGGGGCAGTGCAACGGCTTCGTTTTTCTTCAACAGTAAGATACTGTTCGATTCGAAAGTGAATCTAGTTGGTGCATTGGGGTTGTAAAATTAATAAATTTCCAATAGTTTTCCAAAACGCCGGGAAACACAGTATAAAAATTAAAGGAAAACGGTAATTTTTCCGCAAAATCGGTTTGTGACAAAATCGATTTTGATTTTTGGTGTAACTCTAAAACGAATAACCGTAGATACGTGACATTTTGACTAAATGTTTATATTATCATTTTCTATTTACGATAGAATTTTCAAAATATTTTGACTTCTTTTGAGCTGTTTACGGGCATATTCTGTTTACAATTTTATTAGTTTTTTTTCTATAAATGTCAATAATATTGTATTTGTTGGATCAAAAAGCGTGAAAATGTAACACAAAGGTCCTGATATATGGTCACAATATCAGTTGAAAAATATTAAAAATACATAGGCACACATTTTTTTGCACACACCGTACATATAATAACAGTACAAATATAATATAAAATATCATGGGTTGACCGACTGTCTTCGTTTAGAATCGTTTTTCGTATTCAATGATATTATATCATTAAATTAAAATGTAATACCATGCATTGCAGTGGCCAGTGACCCACTCGTAATCTACTATACAGCATAGCGACACCCACATGCACACGATTTTTTCCTTTGAGGATCAACTCACGTAAAAAAAAAAGTTTGTCTTATTCAATACTATTGATAATACACCATACTTAAATTCGTGATAAAATATGAAAATCATATAGTTAATCTATCCAAAATGAGTGCTTCACATTAAATTTCTAAATAATTTCAAATTCAATTATCATTACATACTGTCGGATTAAAATTGTGCAGCCATTGCATATATTGCTGGCCAGTTGATAATAATCTCGGGAATAGTCACTAATTGCTAAACGAAGACGCTGTTCTATAAATTGATTATCAGACTAAGTATTTCGGTATTCAGCTTTTATAAAATTTATTTGAGAAACTGGTATTTCATATAAATTGATTAAATCCGAAATATGACGTACGCAACTCGATCTACTAAATGTGTAATATAATAAGTTCCTATAAATAATGGGTGTCGACTTTCAAATCGCCTGGAACCGACCATTTGGCCATCCTTTAATAATTATGATTTATCATTGACGCTTGTGGAAAACAACTATACTTATGTATATATCGTATAAAATTATTGTTAAAACTATATTATGTGATTGGTACAAGTGTGATCTACTGATGAATTCGTATAGTCTAACGTGTGATTAAGTTTTTATAAAATATGCTACTTAAAATAGGTAGTAATGTAGGCGTACTTACTAAAATGTTACCTGTTAAGTTTATTCTGCAGTTTAAGTGTTCTATAAATCTGATAAAAATCATCAAATATTTGAGATTTTACTGGATATTGCTACTATTAGTTTTTTATTTGGCCATAGTATATACCTATAGGATAGGATAGGATATAATATGCCTGCAGACATACGGCATCCTTTTTTTATACACCTCAGTCATAATTTGTTTTTTAAGTGCCATCCAATCTTAAACAAGGTAGTACTAGTTCTTATCGTTTCACGTGATTGTTCCAGTGGCGTCATTTCAGTTTTTAATATAGGGGGAAAATACCAGCTCAAAAGGGTAATATAAAAACCACCACTCGCTAGCACCTTAGAACATATTAATATATATATATATATTTATATATAATGTTCCTTCTCCTTCATATAACAAATACTACATACCAACTTTCAGACACGTCCACGCATGCTTCTAAATATAAATATATTCTAACTATTACTTACCAATTTATCATCATGATAATAATTTCTTAGTACATATTATACACATTACACAATATAATATTTTTCTATAAATTTAGGCAAGTTTTTTGCTAATATAATGTATAATAATAGTTAATCGAAAACCACCGGGCACCAACTCATCGGGTTGCTTTTAACATCAGACAGGGGCAAATATCCATCTGGCCTCCCCCCAAATGACGCCACTGGATTGTTCACCACATTAAGTGCCATCAATATTGTTTTTTGATAAACATATTATTAGGGCCATATTGTTAATTAAAAGGGATAAATTATGTTCAACACATTTATAACTCCATCCAAAATGTATCGTAGTTAATGTAGTAAAAATAAATAATCATATAGACGTTCTTAAGTTTTATATTATATAATGTAAATATCGGTTATCAGTTGATCACACGTTCTACCTACAACATTTTAACGAAGATAACCGTTTGTCGGTAGATCACACATTGGACCAGTCCCAATATTGTGATGAGGTTTCCAATTCCCAGGTTTTATGACGATGCTCGCAACAAAAAAATTAATTTATAAAATGCAATAGGAATGTCACTTGACATAAAATAATGATATGTTATGATGGTGGTGGCCTACGCGTATTAGAACTTTTCATAGTACGTCTCGTTTATACACGCATCGGCTTACATCGAACTGATGTTTTTGATTTTATAATAATCAAAATTTTTCATTTTTATCGGCACTCTAGACTCTAGATAAGTTTAGAGTTTATAGACTAGAATAAGATGACTCAAATTTGATGGTAAAGCGGGAATTAGTGTATTCTATTCTCCTGCTAACTTCGTGGACCTTGAGAACATAATAATATGGTAACAGTGACTTACGATACAGCACCGTTAATGCGTATATTATAATATAGATGGCATATACGGACCTCTGAATATCGGACACGTAGAACTCTTCTTTAACCCTGATGAAAATCATATTTCAATAATATGTTGTTCCTTATATTTATCATTATGGTGAAATATAACTAAAACGGTGTATTAATATTATTATCAAACTAATATTTTAATTAAATCAATCAGTTGATCAATAAAATTGGACACATATAATATTAAACACAATTTACTAATTGTGGACATTAAACGTAAGTATTGCGTATAATATATACCCATAGTGTTTTTTACTATTCTAATATACATTTACGCTTGTTGCTTATTATTATTATTATAATATACTTTCATTCATTGAATATAAATTATAAGTTATGATTAAGGCCGTGAATTATATGCACTAAAAACGTACGAAATATGCATGCATTTAAGCACTTATAATATCATTCAAATATACACTACAAATAATCAAAATATGCAAATGGAATAAAAATATTCGTGTTAATTACATTGGAACAAGTTTAAAAGTGCACAACTTGACGTATTGAATAATTTAAAAATTGAACTGTGCATTAAACTTGTATAACTCATTGTTTATAACTTATAACGATGACCACCCTTATTGTGCCATAAGAAAAAATGTCTGTGCTACGGAGTCCATGCAGGGGCCAAGTGTAAGGTTAGATTAGGAATAAATGGATAAATGGATAAATGGATAAATGGGACCCACTGACTTGTAATATTATATTTTAGAAAAACGACTAAAATATTGAGGCAATGAACTCGAGCATGTACCTCCTAATACATATAATATGTTCCACAAACGACAAGCATCATAATATATTGTTAATCGTTATAGGCACTGTCCGCCATCGCAGATAATGAAAATGCGGGTTTTTAGAATAAAAAGTCTATTTATTTCAAAGTAATACATTATTGACTTCGTACTTTGCATAGTAATTATCATGAGTGGTGCTGGGAATATAACGAAGTAAAGAAACATCAAATATGCATGCCTTTATGCACCCAAAATAGGGTTATTTTAGTTAAAAAAATACACTAAAAAAATAAAACCCAAGATAGGCAAAATTATGCAAAGTTAACTTAATAAAATAAATTCATAAATAAAATTAAAAACTAACTTGCAAAATGTATAATATTATACTTATTAAAAGAAATAAATTTATATTAAACTTCATAAAGAAAAAACCTTGAAAATGTTTATAAAAAATATGTGTTTTTAATATTTAGGTACCATAAATTAATAAACTTTTTGCATTCGCAAATAAGTACAAGTGCTATAGGTATATTGGTATACATATTGGTGCCTATAGAACGAAATATCAAATTCATTATTTTTTGCTTGAACAGACAATAAAAACAAAAAGTTGACTGTATTATATTATTGCTACCTCTCTAAGTAATATACATTATATATTAAAGTGATCAATAATTTAAAACTGAGAACTATTTTTTCGTCCGTGAATGTTCACTGTTGAGCTAATGTCAATGTATAAGACCAAATATTTTGATTTATTTTCATATTTTGTAAACGAAAATTGAATTTTGATTGTATTTTATATAGAATTCCTCACTTACTCAAATTCACACGTGTTTGAACTCCTACATAAATTGCAGCTATATTCGTTATAGAAAGTAATAGTAAATTTTTTTTTGTGAAATTTGTATAGCAAAATATAAGTAAATAATTATGTTTGATATTTTTTTTTCATTTTATTATTATTTTATACACACGTAAACGATGATTACTCGGAGCAAAGTTCAAAAGCAAATATAGTGTGGGTAATATAATATAAGTAACGTCTCACAATATGTCTCCTTTTCAGACATTTCAGGCTTCAGCTCTACAATATTACAAAAACTTTACAGAAATAACAAGTAATACGCGTGACAGTACGCTACCCTCCCAACTTCAAGACATTTATTATCTGATTTGTTTTTCTCTTCAACCTCAAATATAATTACAAGGCGTTATTTAAATTAGTTTTTACTTTTTACAGTATATAACTCAATGAATCATAAAAATAAGCCGAATGAATACAAATTAATGAATATTAATAATAGTACAAAATATTATGTTAATTTTCTTGAGAGTATCTAAATAATACAATTTATTTTTGGTTTTACATTTTAATTAATATTAATGTATTCGTAAACTTTTAATTGTTATTGGGGGTGCAATGTTTCAAAATATATTAAGAAAACAAATTGCATGAAGTATCTTGTACTACTTTTAAAACTATATACATAGAAGTATACAATACAGAGGGCATTTAACTATCACCGGTTAGAATTGTTATTGAATCTAAAGCACTTTAAAAAAAGTACATTACAATGTTTAGTAGATGGTTCTGTGCAAAACTTGCTTTACAGGACTGTTTAGTGTTATTTTTTCATATGCTATAATTGTAATCAGCAAAAATGTACCTAATATATTTCAGCAGAATTATTGTATCAACTGCAAAACAACAATTATTTACATATTGAACTTTGAGTTGCGCATTTGTCAAATAATCATTCAATTTACTACTATTACTTAATATTAGAATTTGATTATACATTTTGTCGGTGACGTGCACTATAGTTATAAATTATATTATTTATCAGTTAGGTATGCATATCAATTGTCAACGATATCAATTAGGTATATATTATTATATATTTTTATGAAGGTGTAAGTTTCTATTATTTAATCGTTATTACTAAAATGTATGAAGGTGAAATACAGCAAAGTATCCAGAGTTTACAGTTGATTAATTTTATATTTATTTTTTACACGACCGTTCACCATTTTTTATTTTAAATTAAACTATTTGTATTTTCAAGTTTGTAACTATATTATTTAATTATTTACTCAGCAACACTTTATGTTAATATACTATTTTGATATGCCAATAATTATCAAACAAAGTTAATGTAGATTAACCTGTGTAATTGAAGCCTTTTACTAAATAAAAAAAAGTATTAATATTTTAATTATAAAAAAAAAAACGAGTTGGTTTTGTCGATTCTTTCAGTTTGATAAATCTTGAATGTACATTTTGGATTTATTCTATTGTTTTATTTTAAAATTGGTGACCCATGAATTGTCAATGCGGTAAATTTATTACTCGAGTCAAATTTGACAAGCCCATAACAAGATGATTAAAATGTACACCTTTCATGTTTTAAAATGATGCATCTAGTCAAAGCAATTATAAAGTATAAAATAATTATTATTGCACTTAAATAATACGTATAATAATATACGTGAAGTTTTTGGAAAATATTATCACAATATTATACCAAGTTTAGAAAATGTAATAATAAAAGTACAATTTAAGTTAAAGTTAGATCAATTATCTTTAGAAATAGATGCTGATCCACGATAGGTTTCTTATTATTTTCTCAACAACATATTTTCGTTAATATACTGAATACTGATATTTTATCATTTCATTTGGTTAATTATTCAATGACGAGGTAGGTATACTTGAAACCTTCTTTACAGCTGAGCGA
Source organism: Nasonovia ribisnigri (assembly GCA_027563435.1). Classification (NCBI taxonomy): domain Eukaryota; kingdom Metazoa; phylum Arthropoda; class Insecta; order Hemiptera; family Aphididae; genus Nasonovia; species Nasonovia ribisnigri. The sequence continues at coordinate 730,230 of JANEHU010004942.1, read as the reverse complement.
GATTTCCGTTTTTTTTTTTTTTTTGTTTTTTTTTCGTTTCACTAATAAATTATTGTCTAAGTTATAATGTTGATGAATAATAATTAACGGTAATAATATAACTTTATAATTACACGATTTAATGTACACATAGTTCTAGTTAAATCTGCTTTGTGATTTCCAATATTCTAATAAATATTATAATAAAGAACATGCGTGATTTACGCACATGTAATACTTTTCCTATTCAATATTATCATAGTATTGTATTATTTCAAAAAAACGTAATTTTGTCGACATCCCATTACTAATCACCATAAAAATTATATAATATTGAACACTCCAAAGTGCATATGCGGTTATTGTCAATGACAAAACCTTCCTTATCGGGTACCGAAATTGAACAAAAAATGTCAAAATACACATGGACACATGGCTACTATAGTCTATCTTAACCCAACACACACGATGTGCTATCTCGTATTACTAATACAGCTGTCATTTGAGACTCCAGTCGTAACCCCCATACGATTATCTATAATTACTATTTGACGAGCTGTCGAGCAATATTGCTTTCTCCGTTTGGAACGCCTGCACGAGTGGATTTAAAAAACCACGCCTACCTATATTATATGCGATAAATTAATAGAAAAAAGCGGGTAAGTGGAAGTCGAATGATATTACGAATAATATTTTTAAAATATAACACAAAATTGCAAAAAAATAAAAAAATACACACGTTATAAAATCAATACATTCTTTTCCCCGCTTAGAATCTAAAATAATATAATACCCACCATTTTACCGATTAAGCCGAATTATATTACATTCAGCGAATTAAATTGATAGTCCAAACAAATTAACTAAATTAATAATATAATATAGTATATTTTTTAATTCTCCGTAAAAATAATGTAATAAAATACAATGTTTGTGCAGTAAAATGTTTAACGAATGACGTATACCTGTCATAATTGCAATAGAAATATTATATAGGTACTATAGTACTAAATGTTTTTTCGGACTTCGTTGCCCGAAAGATTGAACAGGACAATATAAATATTAAATAATCCTATGTTAAAATATAATACACAAAAATCTTCACGGTTAACTAATTTATTTAATAAATAGATATATAAATGGTTAAATGTTAAGTTTTTATATTTACGTATAGAGAAATAACATTAAAAAATGTATTGAACTAGTTAAATAGCTTTCATGATATTATTATAATAACTGTGAACTTATAATAATTACATATTATACGCATATGTATAATGATTCATAATGTATATTAATATACATATAACTAATTTAATTGTTATTAAAATTAGGTTTTTTTTTATTAAGAAAATGTACAATCTGTTATTAATTATATACAATAAGTAAAAGCGATGACTTTATATAAACATAAACATAGCATAAAATAACACAATGAGGGAAGTCTTCCAGCGATAGGACCCTCCAGAGGAGCTAGGATGTTAAAAAATAAAGTTAAAATAATTATGTGATATTGCAATTTACAGTATTACTCTATAGTTTACTAAGTATTAGTAAAAATTCTTAAAATATAAGTAAATACTAAGATAATATAAAGTAAGTACTAAATACGATTTTCTAGTCAATTCAGATATTTATTTAAGATAAAATTGCACATGAAAACATACAAATATATTGTAATTAACAGAAAGAGATTTATAATACAGGTGAAATATCAGCAACTTGTTGTAGTAACCAATATGATGAATTTTGTTTAAATATATTATAATTTGTATAATTCCGTATTTCATGCGGTAGGATATTATAAATATTTTTACCAGTATAAAGAAAAGAGAATTGAGTGGTAGAATTATGTACACAAGGAATGATAATATTATTTATTTTGTTTTTTGTGTTAAAGTTATGAGTAATGAGTTTGATTTGATTGTTTTTTATTAAGAAAGTAATTGTTGTTTTTAAAAAAGTTTTTTAACAGTTAGAATATATTATTTTAGTTCATCGTACAAATCATTAACATGAGGGTCATGGTTTTTATGCAAGATTATCCTTAGGATATTATTTTGGGTAACTTGTAATTTATTGGGATTACTTTTGTCCCCATGCAATTATGCCATAGGTCAGTGTTGGTTCTACTAATGCTTTTTAAACTGTATTAATTTGGTGTTTGTTTAAAATAGATCTTAGTTGTTTAAAGGCATAAGAGAGTTTTATTATTTTTTTTGTCAATGTATTCATATGTTCTATCCATTTTAGGCCATGGGACATTTCTATACCTAAATATTTAACATTAAAAAATATAAACGATATAAAAAATAGGTCAAATATCTATTATGTGTGGAATATCAGCATTAAAAAACTTGGCGGTCCAGTTATTTCCACTCCTCGGCAAGATTTTGGCCCACGGGTTGGCTATGGGTGACCCTAGGTCTAAAGATTCACTGTAATGGATGTGTTGAATTTGAATATTAATATTCATTATATACGAAAAACAATTCTGAGCAAAGACGGTCGGTCAGCCTATAATATTACCATGTAAATTGTACGATATTATTGTAATTTATTTTACTATTAGGCATTAGTAGGTAGTATAGTAGGTTAAATCAATTTACGCAAATAAATTACATTTTAAAATGTCATTGTGATTTGTGTATATTATTATATTATTATATTATTACAGTGTACAGTAAAATTCTAAATTACCCACGAATAATATTTTTGAATTAAAAAGAATAACTAAAATCGCTACTCAAGCTTTTAATATGTAATTTCGTCCAAATTTTGGCTTATAATGTCTGTAAACCAGAATTGTATAGTGAATTTATATATTTTTTTAGATTTTTTTGGTTACAGTTTGAACTATTTATGAGAATCCTTGTTTTAAATTTTGAATTCTTGGCTATACAAATTGAACATTCTATCATTTTTTAACCACAAATTAATTGGAAAGTTTTCAAGATTTTTAAGAATTTTGTCAAAACTTGAAATTCAAACATTTTTAAAAAAATCGAAAAATGGATTAAAAAACTAAAAAAAATTCATACTCCAAATGTCTTTAAATAATTCAAAATATAATATATATAATATAAAAAGAATATTTTGAACATTTTATCATGAATAGAAAATTAAAAAAAAAATTTGATGTAAATTTCAAGTAATTACGGTTAATATTTTTTGAATAATAACAAAATAAGAAAAACTTTCAAATTAATATCGAAAAAAAGACACATCATTGTAAATCATTTTAGTTACTCACCACTCCAGTCAGAATCTAAATGCAGTAGATCAACAATCTAAATTATTGAGTTTAGTCTAATAACCGTGAAATTACAGTGATAAAAATGTGTCGTAACTGGTATAGGTACATATAAACGAAAGAAATCGGTTCATCCGTTTTAAAGTAGCTTTTATATATTATTACCTTATTAATTCAAAATTATTTTTATTCGTCAATTAAAACCTTATGAATTATGATGGAAGTTGATTGAATTGATTAATATATAATACTAATGATTTTATACTTACCAATATGCTATATTTGTGGTAGATTTACGTTGATGCAACATTGGTAGCTGTCTAGTCACCTACAGGGCGTTGCAGTCTTGAGATCAAATTTATATTTGGATTCTGTGTGAAAAAACTGTAATACCTACAGATGTTTATCCAGAATCACATTTTTTCTTTAAAATAATAAATCTAATAAAAAGTTACCTTTTGTTTTATTTGTTCCTTCCCTCCACCAAACTGAGTAATATGGTTAGTAATTCTTACGATGAAGATTTTTCTTATGAATTCGGAAAAAAAAAAACGTGAACTCATTAATAGTTTTAAAACATTTTGATGATTTTTTATAAGATATTAATATAAAATATTTACTTCTCTCTTACTAAGTAACAATATTTTATTACTGCATTTAAGTCAAATTCCAATACCATTTTATTTCATTTTTGTTTCAATTTTTTTTTATACTACAAATGTAATAGGTGACCTACTTACGAATAAATTATAATATATAACATTATAACTATTTAAATAGTAGCTACATATTATTGAATTATAATTTATAATTTTATATTTTGATAACATTTTTGTAAAATATAACCACTTATTTAATAAATATTTTTTTATTATACACTGTCTAGTGTACACATAGGACATACTCGTGTTCGTGTATAGATGATCGTATATGAATGATTATGATGATTTGATGGAATTATTATAAAATGTAAAGTAATATATCTGAACTATATAATTGAGGAAAATTACACTTATCGACTTTTTCAACGGGACATCCTTCACACCCAATTCTTTTTTAGGACTACCAACATCCTTGAAAAAAACCCACTGTAAACAGGTTATTCATATAAGACAAATTATTATACCTAAGCTTTAAAAAGAAGCATATAAAATATAATATGATAATAGTTTAATATACCTAATATTAATTCTTTGATAAGCAATTTTAATTTTAAAGACTATAATCAATTAACAATAACTATAGTATAGTTACTATACTATTTGTTAATAAATATTATTAACAAACTTGTATTAATAAATATTTGTTTTATTTTAAATTAACACTTTATAGAAAATTGAAAAAAATGAGGAAGTTTATAGTTTTGATAAATTTATAGATCACTAGAATGATCAATTAAATGTTGAAAACAATTATTTGTTAAATTAATTTTGTTAGCATAAGTATGGTAATGGATAATAATGATATTTCCATTGCGCTCATTCGTATTACTCAATTGTAAAAGTTAATGTCTCAAAACTTAAATCTAATCATAATAATTACTTATTTATTTTTATAGACATGTTGAATTCAAATTTCGACGAAATTATTTATTTAAACAAAGGCTAATAATCTAAGTTATTTTTATTAATTTAAAACTATTATTCGTGTATACTATTGTAACATTTAGCAATTATTATTATATTTAATACACACAATGGCATTTTCCAATGATATGATTTGTAATTATTATTGTAATTTTATTATTCGTATTTATATAATAAAAAAATAAAAGTATATTTATATTTCAACGTGTAACAGGTTGCACAGGTATCACATGTAACACATCACACAGGTATTACAATTTATTTATAACGTGATTTGACACGAGTTGTCCAAAGTATAAAATGTACCTATCGTTCATCCCCACCACTCTTCCCGTATGATGATTGTCCTTATTCACTGTCAATGCTTTTTAGTCAATTTGTTTTTTTACCAATCAATTTAAAAATTCTATAGACCGTAATATAATATCTAATATAAAAATGTTGTCGTTTTGTTTTGTGTTTCTATAAATAATTCTTATTCGTATTATAATAAAATTATTATCTTTAACAAAAAATATAAATTCAAATACTTGCAAACAGTTTTCATTTATTCAATTCCTGGGATTGTACAAAAGGATTTTCAGCTTCACGTTAAATAAGTACTCCGAAAATCTTAAAATCAAAAGAGAAAAATTGAGTGAAATGGTTTTCCGCGAAACAGTTGCGTAGTTGTTCATTTCACACAGGGCTGATGATTAAAACCTATTAAATATATATATATATCTATATCGATAAATATTTACTTTGGATTTTTTGTTGTAATTGAATTTTCATTTTACAAGACGAATATTATTACACAAAAAGTGTTTTTTTTTTCAGAGTCCGACATTTTCAATTAATTTATAACTTTTAAAATCATTATTCCTGTTTTTTTTTTTAAAATCAGTTACGAAATGTTCAATAAAAATATATTTTACGCACGCGATTTTAGATTTTTGTTTACAGTAGGTATGCACTAATTATTAGAAATCTTAGTTTATACTTTCAATCCTTAGGTATAAAAATATTTTATACATTTTTAATTAAGCACAAAATAATTTGCAAAATTGTTGAGATTTTTGACGAATTTTGACAACATTTGAACTTAATCCTAATAAAAAAAATCATGCTTATGTATTAAAGATATTAAAGATATTAAATATTTAATTAAAAATGTCTATAAACACGTCATCAAAGTGAAAATATTTTTAAAATTGTCCATATTATGAGGAATATAGTACTAAATTTTCAAATATTTGTAAAACCAATACACTCATCGATCCGTAAGAATCTTAAATTCAAATGTTGACTTTACACCTAGACTTTGGGGTGACATATTTAGTGATTTGATCAGATCTAAATATTTGGATCGTATTTGTTACACAATCATTATAATGTATGAGTCACAGTAGACTAGGCGAGTCTGAGTAGCTTACTATTGATAAACACTTAAACAATTTAAAATAAAGAAAATATTTAAATATATCAATGTAATTTTTTATTTAAATTTCAATAGTACTTTCAATAAACCATAATAGAAATAAAATAGTGCTTCACCGACGCATCTCTATTTTTTATAATTTATTAAAATAATTAAAATTAATTAACTATTTACCAAATTGTTATTATATTATGTGCTCCCAAGCGTGTCTTGCGAAAAATCATGGTCTATTATTGCATTAATCGGCATTATTCCAAGTTATCAGATATAATAATGATACGGAAAATAAACAAATAAATCCACTGAAATACAAAATAATAAATATTTTATTTTCATCTGATCACAACTTTGTAGTTTAGTAGAAGTAGGTATACAACCAGTAAATTAAAAATAAACAAAACTTGAAAAATGACATCACTTATGTTAGGAAGGTATTCCATGTGACAGAACAATTTAAATCAACATTACAATTACGTTGGTTTGCTTTAGTGAAACTGTAGTATATTTAGGTACTTAATCAATCTTTGCCTTGTCAAAAGCTGTTCGCTATAAATGAAATTTCAATGGACTCCATGGGTTCAATATAAATTATTTGTATTGAGGACAGGGCGTTGCTGTGTAAATATTGAATAATTTAGTTAACACATATTGTCAAGCACTTTATTTTTAATTACGTACCTATCTTCCTATATTTCGAAATAATATTAAATCTCATAATATTAAATATTGATTTCGTGTTTCACTTCCACAAAATACAACTAAAAATTTCATATTAGAGTACACTTTTAGTGAAAACTCATCAATATAAAATAACGTGGAACAAACTATTGTAAGAATATATACATTTATAGTAGTACCTTGGCACCTATAAAAAGGCATATAGGCATGTATACGCCTGTATACATTACACACTCTGGACCTTAATTTATACAATAAACTGACGTTCGTGGAGTATTCCCACCTAATAACTGCAATTTTTTCTTCAAATCTATGACATTGTTTTGAAAGGTATTTGCAAGTCTATTTTTAGAATTTTCTAGTCCAAACTTTCACCTTGAAACCAAGAAATTAAAAGTTCGGCCAACTTCATCCGTTTTGACGGTTTCCAAATAGGTATCAAACGAAAGCTAATGATTAGCAAGTATATGCAAGTTCGTTTTTAGAATTTGCAAGTATATCGGGTTGCTAGTAAGAGCTGTCTAAGTTACGAAGTTAGGCCACCCAAGTTGTCCTATAACTTTGAAAATGGTATCAAACGATAGCTTTTAATTTGCAAGTCCCTTCTTAAAATTAGTCATTTATGTGGTCACTAAATTTTTATTTTGGTTAAGACTTGTTTATTTGTTATTATTAATAACTTATTAATATAAACTAAGTTAATGTACTTATACAGATTTCATGTTACTCATAATATAATAGAACAAAACAAGTTCGATGGAATCAGCCTTTAATTTGTTATTACCTATTTTTGATTCTCAAGTCAAAAAATATAATGCATGTTGTAAGTTATAGTTTATAAAGTAACACATAATTAAGTGTAAATTTGTTGAACTTAATATCATGTTTTGATTATGATTAGTAGTAAGCTACAACTTTTTAAAGCAAATCAATAATCGTTTAACTTGCTTTCAGATTGCAATATTTAGCAATATGAAAACAACTTTTAGCAACCTACTTGAAAAAATGTGCAAAAAGTTCGGAGTGGGGCAGCTCCTGCATTTATCCTACCATTTTGGACTTATGAAATATAGTATCATGAATTATCATTTTCATGTTTTATAATTTGGATTCAAGTTAAGCTTTTGTAATTTTCTGTAGAGTTTAAAAAATTGTATCCTGTATCAGACTATAGAAACAATAATTCCTATTTGCAAGACAGACATTTTTTTATTATCTACAAAATATAAAAAAAGGTATATTACAAACAATATAATATTTTTAAATATGGTATAAGTATCTTGAATACTTAACAACAATGTATTTAATTTTAAACAGTGTGTATTTCTCACTAATCAATAGATCTGTAAATAAAATGCAATATATAAAACTCTAAATATTGGATTTATTAATGAAAAAAATACAAATGTATTAAATATTATTCGATTCTAAACAAGAATTTTTTATTGTTTTTCACTACATAATATGTTGAAAATCAACTATGTAGGTTATAGTTTCATTATAAATAAGTGTGACTTAATAATTAAGTTATATCAGCGTAACTAGTATTTATACAACATGCATTCCGTACAATTATTTAGGTGTTTAAAAAATACAAAATTTACAAAATGACAAAAAAATACAACAATTACAACAAAGCTGATTAAGTTTGTATTAGTTATATACTATTGTAACATAATATGGTTCATGATCAAAACTTTGTAGTATGAAAGTGAAATCTTTATGTTGCAAAACTATTCTTTAACTGTTCCAATTTATTGTTAAGTAAGTTAAAATACGTGTCATACTGGCATGTGTAAATGAATTAAAATCTAAAATTGTAAGTGCAATTTTGTTGAATTTACTCATTTATAAAACTATTTTAAGTATTTTTCAATTTTGTTCACGTAGTTTTAATTTGGATTTTGCGTATTGTCTCTAAATCAAAGAACGTTTGGATATAAAACTTTATAACAAACACTTATAGTCCAATTCAATTATATTTAAGGTAGTGTTTTAAATTATTAAAATAAAATGTAAAATATATTTATTTATTTTTTGTAAGATTTAAAGATAATTTAATAAAAAAGAATGATGAAAACAAATGTGAAATGAGCTTGTATTAAATATTTATTCAAAGTAGGTATACTGTTAACCGTAAAGTAAAAAAAAAATTAATAACTACGAGTTAAAAACATTTGTAACAAAAAGTTATTACTTTTAGTGAAATTTTCGGTATTTTTTTTGGTGTAATACTTCAATTAATTTTAATAATTTTTTACAACTACAACATCCTCGCCCTAGACAATATTATATATTATGTAGATTCAAGAAATAATACTATTATTATCTACCTAAGTTCTTACTCGTCCGTAATAACCCCATGTTGATATTATATTTTATTATGTTTACTTGGCAATAATAATTAAAAAAGTATTAGGTAAGTTTGCACCGTAGTGAATATTGTGCAGTTATACAAACACGCAAATAGCTTTTAATATTTGAAACTACCTACGTTTGTCTTCGCGGGTAATGTAAATTTGTGCAAGAAATCACTGCTATACAAAGTATACTAATTTCAACTGTTTAAAATAAATGCATTCCTACTAAATAGGCGTAATTATTGAAGAACCTGACAACTTTCTTTACCACAGCAGTCATATTATATTATTTATAAATTAATTTTCAGAATTTCATCAATACGATCCTATATACCTATCTACCTTTTTATTTTCTTCCTCTAATTTCTTATGTAATGTACTTTTGAGCTTTAATTTCTTTACATGTTACAAGGTAATAATTTTATCATGTTTCTTTTTGTTCTTTCTTTCTTATATTATATTGCACTTGTTATATTATAATACCTGTAGTCTAATTGTTTTTGGGCATTGTTTTATATTTTATGTTTTAATCAATATTTTTGCATGTAATGTTTACAAATAAATCCACACACACACACACACACACACACACACACACACACACACACACACACACACACACACATATATATCTATATATATATAATGCACAGAGTGATAAGTTTATCAGAGAGTATACTTTTTGAGAAAATACTTTTTTTTTTAGAAAAGTCATTAAAATATAACGGTATTCCACATAATGTTGGTTAGATAATCAATATTTTAAATTTACTAAAATCTATAAGTCTTGTAATTATTTCATATTATGTATAGTTTTTAAAAAATACTTCCAAAACTATTAAACATTTTACAGAAAATTCGTGTTTACCTCAACCAAAGCAGCTTAAACCTAGGCGGGTCATGCGTCGTCATGTTTAAATGTATGAATGTATTAAATTTACATTCTATGTGTATGTGAGTGAATTGCTGTATAGTAAGATAATATCGTTTTTCTGTGTTACCGAGCTGATTAAATGTCTTGTAAAGCTTTAAATTTAAGTTTTTTTTTTTTTTTTTAATCTGTTTTAATCGCTAGCACGCGCGAGTGCAGTTTAGTATAGATAAATTTTCATTTAAGTATAGAGAACACAAATGTATAGAATTTCATAACCATGTAAAATGTGATGACAGACTTTTATAGATATTACACGTTACAAAAATAATATGGGCGTCAGAGTTTTTAAATACACTGACATGAAGGAAGAGTATCCTTTGTGCGTATCATAAAACATAAAAAAATAAAAAAAACTATTATTAATACGTTACACAATTGTAAGTAACTTCAAAGGATAAGTATGGTACTCACAACCGTGATATATTATTGTAAAACTTGATGGATATAACTTGACGGTAAGAACATTATCTGTATTTGTTGTGGGTTTTTTACGATAGTAATTTTCAGCAAGTTTTTGCTTATATAATATTATACAGTGTAAATGCAAAATGGTCATAACTCATAACTAATTAAAAACTGAATTATTTTAAAACCCACATATGTTGTATAATATACATATTTAATATGTTACGTACTTGTAAGACGGAGAAAATAAATGTCAGTGTAGTGTACTTTTAAATACATTTACCAATTTGAAATGAACAATTATTTTTTTATCATTATAACCACAACTCATTACCTATTACAACACACACACGTGTACACGAAAAAAAAAAAAATTTCCTATTACAATCATAAATTCATGTAAAATCATGTAAAATCATATTAAATCGAAATTCCAATGACAAACTTTGTATACATTTAGGTACTGTATTAACTTTAATCAAGGACGATTACAGCATTTTAATTAAAAAATCAGGTAAGTGTGTAACGTTCATCAGATGTCTAGATCATGGATCTGTTAAATTTGAAAATAATTATATAAAATCATTGTATTTGAAAACTGATTCTGAGCGAAGACGGACTGTCAGCCTATAAAAATACAAAAAATGTAGACAGTAATTTATTTTACTATTAGGCATTAGTACTAAAGTAGGTTAAATTCATTTTTGTCAAAAAAATTGCATTTTAAAATATCATTGTGTGTATAAAACTATAAATTAATGTACTATAATACCTACTCTAAGAGTTTTCAGTATAACTCACTAATCATATTTTTAAATCACAATATTGTCAAGATTTGAACTTTGAATGATAATGAAAAAATGTTGTCTATATATTTTTAATATTTTTCAATTGATATTGTAACAGTATGTGTGGAGCCTTGTATTTGAGTTGTATTACATTTTTAAGTTTTTTTATCCAACAAATAACATTTTATTGACATTTATAGGAAAAAAAACTCAAATATTAAAAATAGCTCAAACGAGTCAAATTATTTTGAAAATGTTATCAAGTATAGACAACGATAAAATAAACTTTATCTTGGATTTCAAGTATCTACGGTTATTCGTTTCAGAATAATAACAAAATAAATAAATGATTCATCAAGAAATTTAGTGAATATCAACGTTCTTAAAATTTGTACTTTAAACTCATAAAAACATAATTTGACTTTCCGGTAGACATTTTTTTTGATAAATGAAGACAAACTCATGAGGAATCTCGGATTCAATTTTCAAAAAAAAATAAACATTTTTATGAACTTCTACTAATATACAAATGTTCATGATTTTTACGAATTTTGTCAAAATTCTAATTTCAGACGCTCATAACAAAACTGTTGTGGATTTACGAATAACTTTTTTTTAATTTCCTCTAACAAAAACTTTCGAGAAACCTCGTATTACATTTTAAAGTTTGTTAGACCGAACAATTGTATAATATAAACCTATTTTTAAGCAGACGGTTCATAAAATATGATAATTTATTGGGAACAACTATGGGTAATCAAATGAATCAAAATATTCAAATGAAAACTTTCGCATACCTATTAATTTTGTTTTGTTTTTTTATATTTTATATTTTTATGCACAGTTTATACAATTTAAAAATAATATACCTATTACAGGTATTATTCATATTTCTAACCTAACATTTAAAAATCTCAGAATCTCATATGCATAGTTCTCACTATTTTATAAGTACTTGTACCTACTAACTAGGTACCTTAAGTCTTGAAAATTACTCAGAGACATTTTACGAAATTCCACAATAGCGTTGTTCGTGTTATTATAATATAAGCATCCTTGTGTCCCACTTGAAACAGAGCTCTGCCAAGCACAGAGACCAACCAACGCCATTAAAACATGTCCGCTTCACTAATTTTTGAATATTAATTTGTACGAATTACTAATAATAATAATACACCTTTGTAATAGCATTGCACAACTATCGTAAAATATGCAATTTTATGGAAGGTGTTTAATAATTCTGTTTTACGTTTAGCTACATCAAATTAAAACAAATCACATGGTTAGTATAGCGCAGTCAAGATTTTTCAACGATGCTTTCTTACCCATATTGATGGGTAGAAGGGTAGTAAATCTGTATGGGTCACTTGCTAAAATTTTACGAACGAAGTTTAAAAAACAAAATTTAAGTGCCAGTTATATTTACGTAACTAAGAATACATTTTTTTTTGGTAAATCAAAGAATGGTGTTAAAAAAATTTACAAACGTCAAGTATTAAAGAACAACATATTATATATATTATTATCTCAGTTTTAATTTTCAACCAACATTTTGCATCCACTTCACTATATTTTTAATGCAATTTTTTTTCCAGTTTAACCATGGATGGGTGGTGATCGTTTTTACATATTGACCCAAAATCCAATACGTTTGAGTATACACATAGATACAATGCATTTCGACATATTTAATAAAAATATGAATTATAGTACATAACCTAGTGAATCTCCAGAAAAAAAATATTGTTACATATTTACTTAAACGTGTTACAGCCACGTTGGATACTTGTTTAAAATCAGGAGTGTATTTTGTTAGTTTTAATTGAATACATCAAGCAGGATTAGTATCATCAGTCTCATTATGATGTATCGAATTCATTGTTTGAAATTAACTTCGACAACTGTATATTAACAAGAATATTGAGAGTATGGTTTGAATTTTTTTCAGTGCACTTGCATACCTTAGATAAAATATGACTGGAAGTGAGTTCTAAAATTTCATGATTTTACAATATATTAGTAAAACTATATTATTATTAAATTAAAAATAGTTTTGTGTCGCTATTATTTTTAATTAAATGTAAGATCAAACAATTAGGTAGGTACATAACCTATCTATATAAAAGTATTTTCACGTGCCATTAAAACCCAGCCAACCTTTGGTACGCGTTACATAAGTATTCGGTCAGTATGTCAAAAACCAACGATAAAAAAATATAATAAAGAAAAACTATGAATAAAGAACATGTTACATTTTAATATTTTATCGAAAAAAGTAAATTATAAAGTAACCTAAGACAAGTAATTTGAAGAATGTGATCGTCTGTGATGTGGTGTACAACCCTGCATATGTTAAACAATGGTCGCTAAATAATTTTAGCCGAATAAATCTAATTATTTATATTTTTTCCACAGCAATAAAATTAAGCAATAATGATTAATTGACTGTTATATGAGAATTTATATTATTTCCTAGTCATTTAAAACCAAGACTTATCAATGTGGTAAATTATACTTAGATCACTAAAAATATAAATATTGACTTATCATTAAAATCAATGTCCAATGCTCTTTGTATAAAAATAAACTAATTCAAATTAAATTCACATGGCAGATTACTATGGCATTTTGAGTTGCATTTATTTTATTACTATCACCACTGGCACACTAACTGGCACATTTATTAGTCTTAAATTTAATTTTGCAATTACTTTCTTGAAATCCGTGTGATCCAGTGATTTTATCTAAGCCTGCTGATTCCCGAAGAGTTATCTTCTTTTATTGGTTTTGTTTTAACTTGGATTGAAGTTCAAAACAAATTGTATTGCAAGTGAAAGTCTTTAAAATAAAAGTTTTGATGAAAATAAAAACACTCAATAATACTCAATACTCAATCTTTGGTACATACCTATAGAACCTACGACCTACCAATATAAATGTCAAGTGTTTATGTTTATCCTTCATCATAAAACAATATTGTGTAATTTGTGTGACCTTTATAGAAATAACCAATTCATTTTTGTAATATTTTTCCATTGGTAATTTTCTGGAAGTTACCACACTTATTTTTATATCAAAATATTATTAGACTGTATAAATCTAAGTCCAAAAAAATGAATGCAACAATAAGTATATATAAATCATTTGACTACAGTTTAAAGTAACTAAGTATTAGCCAGTATTATAGATACTGAAAAATTAAATAGATAATTTCGATTTTCGATCAATAGCATATACACATTTGTCAGCAGTTATCTGATTGATTATACATTATTATACAAACATTGTACAGGTGAGAGTTGTAATCATAATAATAATAATTTACCGAGCATAATAACAAAAATGAAACTATATATTATAAATAAGATTGATTAAACATGTATAAAAAATTAAAACAAATCTCGGTGTTTGAAACATTTACCCAGTTGCAATGTATATGATAAAAAAACGATCTTATTATTTTGATTTACGAATGACTATGTGGATTGTGATTGTAAGTTGTAGAGTCTACAATGTAGACCCTAATACCGTCAGCCCTAAAGATGCAACCTAGCTGGATCGACACAGTAACCTCACGCCATCCCTTAATACGTTGCTGCACAAATTTGTATACGAGGTGAGTCAGATTAAAGATATTTGGAGGAAATAAGATTATATTTAAACAAAGTATAACGATTTTAGTAATTATGTTGTAATTTAAAAAATAATTCTTGGCTCCGTTGGTATTTAAAACTTTTAACGTTTATTATTATAATATTTTATTGGTACACACCTTGACATTGCAAAATCTACCATTTAATAATTATTAAAATTAATTACTATTATAGAATTTTTAATATGTCATAAAAGCATATACTCTGTAAGATCTGACGGTCAAATGGGACATTCTCCGTTTAGAATTGTGTTTCATATGCAATGCTTTATCAAGGAATTCAAATTGGACACATACATGACAGTGACCCAATCTGCACCTGTTCTGTACGGCAGAGTGTCACTCACTGGTCAACATTTTTGATTTTATTTATATTTTCCTCGATGGCGTTATGTAAACAAACTAGACACGAATTGTTATCTATACATTTGCTACATTAATGTATAAAACATATGACTTCTTTGCATTTCTGTATAGTTCTATTTCGCAAAATAAGTATTTATAGTATAATTAAGTTTCATCCAGAACCCAAAAAACTTTAAACACGATCTAGTTTAATGAATAGTTAATAAATCAAATAATAGGTGTATTATACATGGCCGATCGGGTGTTAGCCAATAATAAATTATTCAAAGCATAGGTTCCAGAAAACGTTTTTCTTAATACTAAATGTATCTAAGAATCGTGTAAAATTAAATTATTTTATGCGTAACGTAAAAAGAAAAATTATAATGCTGTTTATTCATCCGCCATACAATTGTTTTTTATAAAAAATGTTATTATTCCTTTTTTAACCACTATTATAATTATATTATATTACTTTATTATGGTGTCAGAAAATGAAAGATCGAAAAACTTTGAGTTTAAATTACTTTAGGAAATCATTGATTTTCTGTGTTAAGGAAAATATAATATATTCAATTTATTCACTGTGTACAAGCATTTGAACAAACAAAAGAAAACAATATGTGTTGGCTGCATTCATATTTTAATTTGGTGGGTAGGTAGTTAGCTATAGTAACTGTAGTGTGAAAGCTGTACGAATATAATACCTTGTTTTAAACGATTTTTCAGTTCAGTGTGTTAAATGATTGTTTAATATTTAACATTTTAATTAATTTTAAAATGTATTATACTGTTTTCGTCTCCCGGTGCTATCATCTATAGTAACTTGTCAGCCAACGAAATCGATTAATTTCGGTTGTTCAGTCATATCCTTATTATATAAGAATATATTTCGAATTCTATTGAATTTTCCACACACCGATATACCAAACTACTTAACCAAATAAGCCAACGAAATCGATTAATTACGATTTTTCAGTCATATCCTTATTATACAAGATTATATTTCAAATTCTATTGAGTTTTCCGTACACTGATATACCATATTACTTAACCAAATTTCTACAGCTTTTAATATTCACACATAAAGCTATATACTGTATATTTCTATGCACGAGAGACTGAGTGAGAGAGAGAGAGGGAGAGAGAGGGAGAGAGAGGGAGAGAGAGAAAGAAGAGATTTGTATAAAATGTACTAACCGTCATAGCAAATACGATATTTTGAATAAAATAGGTAAAACAATTTCTAATTTTAAAACCAAAAGTAGATACTTTCTAAGTGTCCTATTTCCTCACTGTATATGATTCTCTTATCTGTCAGGACGGTTCACATAACACAATAACCTTTTCTATAATAAAGTCACTATGCATTTTATACATAGTGGAATACATAGTGGCATACTATTTTCAATCTTGTGTACCTACAATATAAATTGTGACTATAGGTATACACTTCAGATGTGTCACCGAAGACGAACAAATTGATTAACGTTTAACGTGCTAAAAACACGTTCGATTGAGTGCATAAAGTAAATATTAGCTGCTATTTATATTTATTATTTGCATTTGTACGGTTTGTAAGGCTTAAGTGCGAATTAAATCATTACGATTTACGACTATAGAGAATTTATAGTGATTAGTGATCATTGATGCCGCACGCGTTCATTGGGATGAGCAATCGTGCCGTGCTAGGTTTGTTTAACACTGTTTTCAAGGACTTTGTAATATCAAAATTAAACTTTTGCCATATTCAACCATAATTAACGAAGGGGAATTCCTCAAATGTTGAACATTATATTTCTCAGAGCCAATACGATCAAACGAATATAGTTCAAAGACCATATAGATTAACCTTAACATGTACAAACGCGGTCGTGGAATTTACAAGTCTACTTTCATGTTTACTGTATTTGGTTTAAACTTAATAAATTTAAATTTAGAAACATATAATTACATATCAATATTTAGGTGTTTAATGTTTATTGTTTACTTATTAGCTTTGTAAAGCTATACACATGCTGATAGTCCATAATTATTTTATTTTGTAAGTAAATTCATAGTTTGAAAAGTTTGGCATTAACATTAACTATAATTAACATTAGAAAAAACAATCATGGCAAATAAAAAAAGTTTGTTTAGTTAATCATAATAATATCAAAGTATTCTTCAATTATTTTGTAACTATATTAATCCATCAATACAAATGTTAAATGCGTTTTATATGCTATTAGATATTAATGTATATAATATCTAACTTGCTGATCCTACACATCGTTGCTGGTGACAAATTAAATGCCTTTGTATTTCCCCCTTCTTAATCTGTGTTAAGTTTAAACTTCACACTTTTTTAAAACAGTTATGTATTTGGGTTTTTTGACAAAATATAAAATGCATATCTAAAATTAAATTCAGTCATAATAACTGTTTTATTTTCTGTAACCAATATCAAAAATATTTTATAGGAAAATAAAAAAAAATTATAGTTTTTCGTTAGTCAACTAAGTATATTTACGTGTTGAAAAGTAAAAAGTAAGAAATAAAAATGTTATGACCCATCGCCTTTATTAATATAGGTATACTATTATATTGTAATATTTTAAAAATGAATACACATTCAATGTTAATGTATTAAAACTAGAAATAGGTACTAATAAAATAACTTGCAACTACAATGTAGTTACTACATATAGATAATAACTATTTTTAATTAAAAGATATTTTGAGTTTTTATGAATAATTGAGTTTTTAAATGAATAAAATAGTACTGTTATACCTACTATTATACATTTTTTTTTATGACATCTTCCCACCGCTTTCTGTTGGATGTAGAACAGATGAGAAGTGATTCCGTTTAGAGAAATTTAGAGCTTCAGAGAAGAATGGAAGCTTGTTTGTGAGCCGGAATGGTTTTAAAAGTCCAATAAACCCCCAAAAAAGAATATTTTTATAAGGGTTCCTAAAACCAAATTAAATTACGGATACGCGACATCCACAAATTCGTAATTTAAAAACACACCTATAGAGATTCAATGTGTAGTAGACGTAGAGGAAAAACGGAAGTTATTTAGTTTTAAAATGAATGCAAGTATACAATATTTTGAAGATAATGACATAGCCCTGTTTCATATTAGATCATTCCAAAAAAAATTAAATTGTTTAAAAATAATTTTGTATCTAAAATAATTGATTACTAAAATATATTATATTCAGAAACGAATAAGTCATTTTCTTCTAAATATTTAAATATTGTGTTCTTTTGATTTTATAAAAGGTGTTTAAGCTTTAAACCTGCAACATGTGTCAACATGTTATTATGAATTTTCTATACAATTTCTTAATTAAAATTTTATTAAAATTGAACATATTAAAACAAATTAAACCCTTAAAATACAGCAATGAAACTTTTGTACTACAATTCTTACAAGTAAAATACAAATAAAAATAAATTTATATATATTACTTATATATACATATATAACTAACTAGATACAATATTATAACAATTATTTTTACAGTTTTTATTTTGTTTATATACAAAATTCCTTTTAACACTTTCGAAAAAAATATAAATATAAGACCACCTTAGTCCATATGATCTGCAGAGCAACGTTTTTCATTAGTTAATTTAGTACGTTGAATTTTCATATATTTTATAAACTTCACCATGTTATTTGTGATAAGCTTATTTTTTGTGCTGAAAAATATTATTACACTATGACGTTGTTGCATGGGTATAAAGACAAAACGACGTTGAGATAAACGTAAAAGATATATCCAGTGTATATTATACACTTGTTTGTGTAGCTATATACCAGAAATGGGTAGTAAGAAGAGACTCGTGAGACGCATTTTATAAAATGAGGAATATGTAAGAGCTAAGAATAATGGTTCTCTATCGTAGAGTGTTCGAAGAAAATACATTACATAATTGACCAATTATTATTATATGATATTAGATAACAAACCAATTACTATAGTACAAACCCTATTAAAAAAAAAAGATAGTTTGATAGAAATGGTTACAAAGATTAACTGTGAAAACCAATTATTTAAATTTGAGAATTTTATAACTAACTTTGATGATCGATTACAAAACTAAAAAAATTTACTTACATCGTATTTTGGGTTTTTAGTAAATCATTTTATTTTTTTTATAATATTCATAAATTGAATTCTTTCTTGGTCTATTTTTGAAGTTAACAGTAATTTTTATCTTAAGCCCGGTCTTTTTATCCTTAAAATCAAAACTTTTTCAATTCATTAAAATATATATTTAATAAGTGATGAAACATTTTTTTTTTAAATTGTATTAAAGAACTATTATATATATTTTTTTTTGTTATTGGTCTAGAGCCCGGCAATTATGTCCATTAGCTTTTTGTTAGGGCTTACGGTTGTAATGATTGGTAGAGTTGGAATAGTTGGTACGGTTGGTTGACAACACGTGTACTATGTGTGGCAAGGTTTTCGCGCACTAAATACCCGGGAGGTCACCCATCCGAGTACTTATGGCAGCGGCCGTGGCTTACTCTCAATCACGTGGCGTGGTTGATTTCAGCCACTTTACCGCACCGACCCATGAGATATTATATATATATTTGGTTGTCTGTTAAATTTTGTTTTGTTTAAATTCTCATTGTTTATTGCACAATATGGTGTATTTTTGAGGGGACAAACTTAATATTTAAAACATTGATTTGATCAGATGGGGTTGTGTGAGTTTTTTGACAAGGTATTTAAATGTAGGTTTAGTTTTAAAAAAATAATTCCACCCCACTAGAATTTGTCCCCTCAATTTGAATTTTGTTGAGAAGTTTAAGACATTTTTTCCGATTTTATGAAATTCAACTTGTAAAACTTCAAAATGAATTTTATAATTAATGATAAATATCAATAATTTTATAATGTTAAAAATATTGAACTTAAGTCTAAAAATAAATAATTTTAAAATGTAAGTAATTTTATTTCAAGTGAACTTCATGACAAATTTAAATGTTTTCAGATATTTTATCTATAGATTATGTAGGTAGGTAATAAACATTGTTAAAAATAGATAGGTACTTTTAAATATAAATAATTAATATTAGATAAGCACGTTATTGCCATGAGCAGAAGCGCCCTGCTATATTTTCTTTTACCTTGTAGTCATAAAAAATATGAAACTATAATAGGTAATTCATTTTCACTCGTACATTATGAACGTTGAACGAATGCACAGCAGTAGGTAACTGCACTACGTAAATGCAATATTCGATGGTTGCAGTGAATTTCCTCATCATGCTGTCATACTATAATATTATAGGTATCGTAAGCATGGTAACTGCAAATGAATCGGATTCCATAAGTATGTTTGCGTTTTGTTTTTTTTTTCTTACCTGATGTCTGTGCGAAGTGTGATGTGTCAGCGGGTCCGTGTACATTCCGTTCGCGGTAATATTACTACATCGACTGGTAAAAAAAAATGTCGTAAATTCTAAGCGACTTGTATTTTTATTTTTTATTTATATCCTTACCTATCGTAAATTCCGTCCGTTGCCGATTGGAACGAATGTGTAGAGTTCTTATACCTACACATCTTTACTACCCGGAGATAATGGAGTAGATTACAAAAAATACACATATATATATACTAAAAGTAGTAGGTATAGATGTGTGAATCGTTAATGGATATACAAGCGAGACAATAATACACAAGTTCCTGTGTTGGAATGAAAAATAACATATGTAAATTCTTATATATCGGAAGCTATACCTTTATATATTATAATATGCCATTAATAACACGTGCAAATTACTCGAGTATTTGGCACGTCTCAACGTGTTTATTATAATATTATGTGTTCATATTATATTATCTCTTTGCCCGCCAATCGTAAGCGTACACCTACATTGAGGTTAACAATAATTATAACCATACCTACCTGTAGTATCGGCTTATTACGAAAAACTACATTACATAGGGACATATAATATATAAGGGACATATTTTTTGAGTCAGAAATTGACCTTAGTATATAATAAATGAGTTTAAATGGATTTGTCACACTCTCTAAAAACTAATGATTACATGCCTTTTGACGATGTTGTCATACACTCTTTTGATACATTTGATGTAAATTAAAATTATTGTAATCGCCAAAAAATAATTTAAGAATTACAACTTACAAGACTTATTTATTTTGCAATAAATTATTGATTGAAATAAACATATTATCTAGTGATAATATGGTTATGCGTTTAAAGACAGTTATATGTATACAACTAAACAAAATTATTCCAAGAGAAATATGAACTGTTAGATAATGTACATGCATTGTACAAAAAAATTCAATATGGCTAAATAGCATATGAGGTTGTGTTGACAATGTAATAAGTATACGCAACAAAATCACGTAGTAAGAATTTTTCTAAACAAAAAATATTTCAAAGACTATAGGTTAATTTTAAAGCTCTACATTTTTACCAGTCAGGTTTCTATATAAACAGTTTACCATATTAACATTTCTAATTAATAAACATTTTTCTGGAACTTTTAGGTTGATCTAATTTTAATGCAATGCTTTTGTAACTAACACAAACATTTTTTATAGTATAAATAAAAATTCTAATTTTCTAATAAATAAAAAAATCCATTTTAAACTGGTTGTAAGATGATATCTAATTTCTAAATTTAATATTGTATAAGAAATTTTTACAAAAATAAAAATTAATAGTTTTAAATGTGAATTTTAATTTACCTACTTACAAAATTTAAATTAATTATAGTAACTAATTTCTACACTACAAGCTTAGCTTACAAATATTTTTATCAACACTTAATTAAAAATCTAAAACTATTCAAAAATATCTATGTGCCTAAAATGCCTATAAGTATATTAAATTCTGTCTATATTTTTTGAAAATTGCATTAATTTTTAAATATAAAACAATAATGAGTGTGATGAAGTGGAGTGTTTCAAGTTTCTACCAATAAAATTTTTTTGAATAACAGCAAAGCAATAAGAATCATTTGAGTTAAAATCATTGGAAATTATGATAATATATACTATTTATAATAAAGTTCACAGGAGTTGGATGAACACAAGTTCTGTTTTATAAAAGTAAAAATATATATGTAGGTATAGTATATAACGTATGTGATTAATAGGTGCATATCAGGAATTGATTTTGTGTGTGTGTGTGTAAGCGTACAATATATTACAAATTATACAAATAACGTGATTAAAGTTTCATGGTTTTGTTGTTGAGAGATGGCTGTTGATGATGTTGGCAGTTGGGGGGGGGGGGCTGAGTTGACTGCTGAAAAATAAACGTCATTATACCCGTATTGTGAAATGAACAAAAACTATAATATATTGTACATTATGGGTAAATAAATACTAAATAGTACTTGTAATTGTATGCAAATAAAATATATAACTAGAAAAAAAGATTACATTATTTTATTACATACCATAATATTAATACCAATGGCAGAGCGAATAATATTAACATAATATCAATATATTGAACCCGAGTGTAAAGATGCATAATATGACGTATATCATTATAAAATTATAATATATTGATTGCTGCATGCTGTTTGAGCAATGAGATTATACAATAATAATATAATGTACCCACGACATAAGAGATGACGTGATTGATATTTAATGGACCGTCATTGATCATCGAGATGGTATTTCGCTTCATCGCCCATTCCTCCCTAGGAAATTACCGTTTCCAGCATCCTACACGCGCACTAAATAAGTTATAACCTATGCTACCTATATACTACGATACTACATGAGTATTGCTATTGTGTACCCGTTTAATATACAACTCACGTGGTTCAAGGAACTACATAGAATAAAATGTAAATAAAATAATCCTCATAACATCTTCAGTGGCAATAACAAATAATAATGTCATACTATCGTAACAATATTGGTAATTATTATTCTGTCACGTGCGCCTCTGTGTGTTTGACTTGTGGATGAAATACCATTGAACTTATTACTCATAGGTACCTTATTACCATTAAACGAGAAGTATATATAACATGTTTAAAATACACTAGGCAAATAAAAAAAAGCGTCAAGACAGTTATTAATTGTTACATTTTACATATTTTACATTAAAGAAAACACAGGAACACACATTGGTAAGTAATTTTAGTCTCACAAATATTGGGTATAATATTATAATTATTTATTTATTTATAAAAATACAAAAATATTACATAGTGTACAATGTATAATGGGCCTCACTGAGCATGCTCGTGTATCAGGGTTGGATTAGGAAATGCTGCGCCTCAGGGGCAAATTAAACCTTACTGATATTTTCCACCCTATGACCCTATAGTTTGATATTTCTACCATTATCTATACCTAATTTCTAAATTATCATAAATATTACCATGGGTATTAAAAAATATAATAATAAAATATTAGAATGATATTATGTACTACTATATATTGGGTGTAAGTATACGTCCATCAAGTTGACAGCGGCACTTAGTGCTACAAGCTCAAATCATACATCAATAATTTGTTACGAATTTGGTATATTTTGCGACTTCAGAGTTTACTACTAGTTTGTTTTTGCTGCAGGTCAGAAACAAACATGACAGTGCTATCTGAATTTAACATTAGCATATAGTTTAAATACCTTGAAAAGGGTATTACATTTTTTATTTGAACTACAATTTGTAATCAAATAATTTTTATTTCTAAAATTGTCTTTTTTTATTCAAATTAGATTTTTTTATATGAAATATAATTTTTTTTATTTAAGTTGGGCTTTTTATTTAAATTGTATTAATGAATCATTATTTAAAAAATTGTACTAATTTTTAATTAAAACAAATTATTATTTAAAACAATTTTAAAAAAAATTTAATTTTAATAAAAAATGTTATTTTAATAAAAGATAACCTAAAATTTTTTATTTGAATTACATTTTTTATTCAAATTAGATTTTTATTATTTAAGTTGTATTAGTAAATAATTTTTTTAAAATAATTTTTCATTAACTACTTATGTTTTATTAATTATTGTTAGAAATCATTTATCCTATAAGTAATTTTTAAAAAAAATAACCAAAATTAATTTTGAATATTAGTTTATAAATATAATGAAAACAATTATTCGACTTTTTGATTGACTTAAATTATAAAATATTTTTCTCATCATGTGCAATTTTTGTCATTTTAAAATTAATTTTGGGCATTTGGGGAGGTGTACAAATGTTTTTATTAGTATTACTAATGTGTACAAATGATGGAATGACAATCGTTGGTATAATTTTTTTTTAGATTTTTGAATATGGTGGTGCTAATTTAATGGACCTCCATAGGTTATTGACAATTATTATGGATGTGGAAAAATTGTATAGAGTATAGGTAACAATAATTTGTTAAAAAATTGAAAAAAAAAAATTCGTGTTGTTAGAAAAATGTGCTGGCTCTGATAAATTTTCTGTTTTTCCGGGATTCCGGAAAAACTAGAAGGTAGTAAATTCTATAAATATAGTAACACAATGAAGCGAATTCGTAGCATATTATTGATGTATGATTTGAGGTTGTAGCATCAGTATACCGGTTTTAACTTGACGGACGATGTAAGTGTGCACGTAACAGAATGACCTGACAAATAATATAACTTTTGTTCTACTCAACATTAAATATTTTGTACTATAAGAAAGTAAATATAAGTAGGTAAATTATGAAATATTGAAAACTAAAAAAAAAAAAAAAAATTAATAGTTTTTGGAATGTAAATCTAATGTTAAAAATGTTTATCTAAGTAATAATATTAATATTTATTTGGAGTTAATTAATTTGAAACTTTAAAAACTTATGTAAAAATATTATTTTTGGAAATTTCCTGACATAAGCACTAAATTTCTTAAATTATTTATTATTTATATAATTTTCACAAGGTTTGTCATACGTTTAGTTAGTGTTTATTTTTAATTTTTATTTGTCAGATATTTCTGTTATACTCTGTATAAGCTAATACATAATTTTCAAAGAAATTAAATAAATATTTGAAGTGAAGTAAGTGATGTACACGCATATTATGTGGATGTGGGTAAATAAAGGTGAATAGTCTCGAAGAGTCCCCAACATTTACATTTTTCATGATCCATAGATCATTACCAAATATATTCCTGTTTGTGCAGGTACTGGAATACTGGATAATAATTTCAAATGGACCTTGCCACCTATGTTAATTATAAACATTTTTTAGACTAAATATTAGCACGAATTGCCAAGGTTATTATCATAATTTACATTATAATATTTAATGTGAAATAATCAATAAACTTTGAAACGTTTCATCGGCCTCCCCCCCCTCTCCCCAAGACTGAAAAAATAGATTTTCCGGCCGTTTTGTACACTCTCACGTGAAATTTGTACCCCAATATTTACCAAGCAAACAGTGTTTTCTTATTTTGAAAAAAAAAGATCAAATATTAAATAATAGATTTTCAGATATTTTTTTAACTGTTAATTTGCATCAATTGTACTTAAAAAATTCTTACAATATACCATCGCATATTCTGTATCAAAATGTAAAATATGGTTTCTTGTACCATAAAAGTGTTATCTATAGTAGAATTCGAATACCTTCGTTTTAAACTCACTGTTATAAACCCACATAGGTGTGCACACTATTGGTGTTTCACCAAGCATGCACACCACATTTCTTTTTAACGTGTATCGTGTACTAGATTCAAATTTCCCCACTTTTATGCTGTACATTTTTAAGCTAATATTTTTTTCTGAAAATGTTGACATATCAGAATCAAAATTCAATAGAGTAGTTTTTGAGTTATTTAAAATTGTATACCTACTAAGGATAATATTATGTATATGCTAATGGGTTTAGGTAATATAGGGCTTCGATTATTTAAACATTTTATTGATTAATATATCCAATATATAATCAACCTATCAGCATTAATAATTTGTAATTATGGTCGAAGTATAGTAAATACTAGATGCAATAAAAAATCTACTTTAAAAGTTTCTAAAATCATTATTAATTGCTATTATTCTTAGTATAATTATTTTAATTATCTTGTTCAAATTTTGAATTTACTAGGTAAATCATAATTCTTCAAAAAATATCCACTTAATAATCCACGTAAAAATTTGTGTTCTTATTTAATAAACAGGAGTTTTTATCTCACAGGTACAAATTACAAAAAAATTAAAGAACTTGAAAATATTGATCTTGAGTAAGGTATTTTTAAAAACTTAAAAAATCAGAATTTAAATGCAATATTATAGGAAAAAATGGTGAACATGCTTGGTAAATCTCCCTATATTTGGTTTATTAACAAAGAGCCTGAGTGTTTATTTTTTGCATGAAATGGTTTTCGCGGTTTTTACAGCTGTGTGGTTATAGGTGTGGCCGTCCCCTTTACATATAATACATATAATTTAAATTGTTGACAAATTTCATTCTGACTTTTGAGAGAAAATGTGCGGCGTTGTGAAGATGTTATTATCATATGACACAGACGCAAACAAAAAGATACCCGTCCCGATTTACCCTCATCCGTCATACACTAGAGTATATTGTATGGTGAAATAATATTAATATAATATTATGTCAACATAATATTATTATTATATTGTTGAGTTATGTGCCGGGCGCACGTTGCCGTTTTCCTAAAATATTAAACATTTCATAAGAACCGTGTACATACGGAATTAATATTGTTTAGTTTACTCCGGTTTTTTTCTATCTGCTACAGAATATGTAATTTCCCTACGGCCGCTTTTGTGTTTACGATCGGGTTACCACCCATCTTCTACGCATTCGAGCAGAAATATACGGATACTATAATATGCAAACCGGACGCACAGGAAATGCGTTCCAATAACATTACAAGCGTACACGGTTATTATTGTTTTCCAAACGTCTCGCTGGCTGTTCACCGCAGTGCTATAGTATACTATGGGGGAGGTAATGCTAAGGGGGTAGTCACCACGGTGAAAAAGACTTTAATGTGTGTAAATAAATATTATAATATTTTGTAAGGGTTGATATAATTATTTGTCGTTTTTTTTTTTTTAAATTTAAATGCTAGAATAAGATGATCAAAAATATTTATAATCACGCTCAACTATACATAGTATAAAAAGTATAATGAGGTAGCTACACAGACATTGTTGTCTCCATCTCACATGTGCGTATAACATAAATTTATGCTCAACAGATCACGTTTAAAAATTAGGTTGAACAGACCTATTATGAAACTTGATGGTAAGTACATTATCGGTGAGTTAATTACGATAGTTAAGTTTCTTAGTGAGTTATGACAATTTTAAATTTACGCTACATTATTTTCACAAAATTTGCTAAAAAATGTAATAATCGTAAAAAAAACTCACCTCACTCAGAATAGATAAATAATATTCTTATCATCAAGTTTCATAGTAGCCCGATTTTTTCTAATTTTTAAACTAACCAAGCTAAACGTGATTTGCTGTGTTACGAATTTCTAAGACGAAGACAACAAATGTCTATATGTAGCGTCCTCTTAAATGTGAGAGAAAATTGATATAGTTACATGCTTTCAATAATATGATTTTTATTTTGAAAAAAATTATAAATATTGATACTTAATAAATTAGATTTTAGCTTTTAGTATGACATAATGGATGTGTTAATATATTTATTTTTTAATTTGTCCACAGGATTCTGTCCCACGATATTATTTAAATGCATTAAAAAATGTGTTGCAACAAACCCTTAGTGAGAATCGGAAAAAATGTATCTGTGTATTACATGCGTAGAATATACTAAAAACTTATCTCTGTTTATCACTAATCATGTTAAATTATTTAAATTTGTTAATTTGTAGCCTACCTATTATAAAGTTTTGTTTGAAGCTTTTTTTTTTTAATATTTCGATTTTTTTATGAAAGTTTTTAATAGATACTTTATTTCTTTAAAGGTTATAGTATTTTATAATTATTATTGATCGCTTTCTGAACCAAAAAAATATTTAAAAAACTTCTGACAATCACAGTCTATATAGGTATGTTCGTTATTTATAATATCTTAATTTAAGCAATGTAATTATCTTAAAAAATTGAAATATGAAAAAATGTTTTAACTAAACTACACCTGTGACTTGTATAAAACGGAGAAAAAACTAAACTAGAGTGCTCTCTCAATTTTGTTGCAATAGGTAAGAGACTATAAAAGGGAAATAAAGGTGGCCACCATAATAAATTTTATTATCAAGCGCACTTTTATTTCATTTTTAAATTCCAAATTAACAAAATTCATCAATTATTGTTGTGTATTATATGGTATTCTACATTTCGATACCTTTGAGGGCACAAAAGTCTATTGTTTCATTGATATAGAAGGCATGGATTTGAAAAATGTGGGAATTAATCGTATCGTTTCACATTTGGCATTCGTACTCACCTTTTCACTCTTTATAAGCCGGGCGATTGAACATATTATAATAAATTACATTAAAAATAATTTTGGTTTTAATTATAAAAAGAAAAGGTTATATAACACTGCCCCTTTGCATGCGCATTTTCATTTTGAACGCCTTTCGCGCTGCGGTTATTACTGAAGCAGCAGATGGAGTGGTAGGGGAGACAAACTCATCGAAAACGTTCGAATAACAAAGCAAAAACCAAAATTGAGAGAAAATCAAAGCTCTACCCTTCCCTCGCACGTTGTATTATATAAATGTATACACATGCAATATACATTTACACGCATACGTACTTATTTACGTGACGTGGGAATCGTCGTAAGACGGCGGTCGAGGAAAGATTATTGATTTTCTCATTATCATATACGCACGCACACTTGCACAGATAAAATACAAAATAGTACTTGACAAGCGCACGACTACTACAGCTATGTATATTATGTTTGTGCGAAAAACGGTTTACTGCAAAAAGCTCTTATTCAAATTGAAAACGGAAGAACATACAACATTTACATAATATAATAAAATAGGTATATACATAATATAGCAGGTAATAGGTGAGATGTACGTCCGTCGAGTGAAAACTGAAAAGTAACAGTATTTGGCACCACCCGATTTCAATATCAAAGTTGCTATATTATATACGTTAGGGTACGACCCTCGTCCGTCCGTCGTTTGTGGACGAATATTTTTCTCGATTCCTCGAAATGAAGCTTACAAGACGATATATATATGTCTGCGCAGACGTTGTTTTTGTGAATCATCATCGACGTTACTTAGGAACTCATTTTTTATCATATACATAGGTATTACCGTCGACTGCACAATCTGCTGCATAGTGCTATGTAGTATGTACACGTGACGAACGAGTTTATTGGTTTTTCTGTTTTGTTTTGTGTACCAAGGCCGTAGAGTTATTTCGTGAAATTTTAAACTGGACGTAGGTATTGTTTTTTTTTTACCCAAAATAAATATAATATATAAATCTAACAAACGGTGTAATATTAATTTTTTTATGGAATATGTATTCGTACGTAGGTACATAATTATTTTAACTCGACTACATCAACGAGTTTATCTGAACAATTTAATACGACAAAGTGGACATACCTATTATTATATGATTTTTATGAGATGACTATTTATTACAATTTTCTCTAGACATCGTTATATTCTGAAGATGGACGTCGATATAGTGACTATTTATTTTTTAGTAGGTACTAATGCAATGTTTGTAAAATTTTGATTTTAATATCTACGATTATGCGTACATTACATATTATATCGACGTTTGCACAGAGCAAGATCGAAGGTGTTCATCTATTACCTCATCCCATATAATATATCGAAGTAAATCAGCAAAAAGGCGAACGCTCACTACGCGTCCTTCGAGTGAAAATTAAAAAGCAACAGTATTTGGCACCACACGATTTCAATACCAATATTATTACTGTGATATAAAGTCGTATTATTACAGGTCTCGTCGTTTGTGGCAAAATATTCTTCTCGTTTCAGCGAAATGAAGCTCATAAGGCAATGTAATTCCACGCAGACTTTGTCATCACCGCTGTTACCTACTTAATAGAGTTTGTTTTTGCTGCTGCGTAGTGCTGCACACGTGACTGCCGAGTTCATCGATTTTCGGTTTTGTGTTTTGTTTTCGCGCTAAGGCCGTAGGGATATTTCGTTTGGTTTTAGACTGATTGTATTTTTTTTACGGAAAAGTAAAAGATAGCATTTAGTTGTTTAGTAAATATTTGAAGTCGCCTGATATAGTGATATGCGCTCTTTCCGACTAACCTAACGATTTTTTAATAACTTTATTATATTCTCTAGACGTCGGATCAAACGTAGACACATTGAGATACCTATATGTAGACACTATTTACGTTTTTGGGATTTAGTACCATTACAATATTTGCACAATTTTGATTTTCAATATCTACAGTGGGTACAGACGGTATTATGCGTAGGTGCATTACATAATATTGATGTTTGCACAAAGTAAGAACGAATCCTGTTCATACAAAATGAAACCCGCGAAACCCACGGACAACGATCGTTTCATGTGTATAATATTATCATAATATTATTATTATCTTCATATTATTTTGATAGCTACGTAGATATGTACCAACACAACGTGGGTACACAACGAATGAGCTTGTTTGAAATGTATCACGAACTTTACTAGTTTTACTTTGATATAATATTATTTCGTAGTGTTTCTATTAGTGTTGTACGGTATATTTGGACGTAATAATTAATATTTATGTTAAGTCCCTATAGGTATATCATGGTACGCACTCAGCGAATAAACTATATTGCGTTTTCAAACTTGATTTATATTTGATTTAAAAGTTTCATTAAGTGTTTTTTTTTTGTCCAAGGACACACATTATACTGCTGCTATAAGTGAGATGAATTTCAAGAAATGTATGCACCTGCAGTCTGTAGTAATGCATATAGCATGACGAGGACTGAAATCGTTGTGGAGTGGTTCTCAACTTGTAGGTAGGGAATGGATGGGTAACGGGATGGAAAGTAATTTAATAGTAAGTAGTGAGCATGACATGTGTGTGTGTGTATGCGCGCGTGTGTGTAAAGCACTTTTCAAAAATTTCAACGGTCCTATTAAACTTAATAATATTATGTATGTTATACCTACTACAACAGCACTACCCAGTCACCGCACTCACCAGACGAATGTAATCATTTTCTCATAAAACAAGTAACAATTTTGCTGTCGGACAGCCTCAGTGTAGTGTTCAGGATTTAATGTAGGTAGGTAGTAGGTACCTATAATAATACTAATTTAACTTTATTAATACTACTAAATTATTCGACCAGAAACCGGCAAAAGTTTTACATGCAATGACATATTATATTATTTTAGAGCAACAGTAATAATACTTATATAGTGGCTCGACACAGTGCAGTGGCTGAAATCAATCACGCAACGTTATTGAGAGTAAGCAACGGCCGCTGCTACTAGTTCCCGGATGGGTTACCACCCAGGTCCATAGTGGCAAAAACCTTACCACACAAACAAGTGTATACCAACCAACCGTACCAAATATACCAACCGTGACCCCTACAATAGCAATAATAAATATCAATATAACTAAAAACAAAATAAAATAAAACAATTAAAAAAAATAATGTAATAGCACTTATATCTTCTTCAAATCTAAGTACCAATATTTGAATTATTAATAGAAGATGTTGAAATCAGTTTAAGCAATACTTAATGAGTAACTTAGTATTTGTCGATTGGGCATTACAAAAAGCATTAATTACATTGTTCGGTTTTACATACAAATTTAAATTTCAGAAGCAGTTTAGATTTTTAAAACTATGAGTCATGAAAAATATTGTTTAGTTGTCATTGTAAAAATATATCTATTACACATTTATACACGGTCAACTGAATAGTTAAAACCAATGACCATAAGTTATATTTTTATGATTTAACCGTGCAAAAAAATAATATAGGG
This sequence comes from Nasonovia ribisnigri, assembly GCA_027563435.1. Classification (NCBI taxonomy): domain Eukaryota; kingdom Metazoa; phylum Arthropoda; class Insecta; order Hemiptera; family Aphididae; genus Nasonovia; species Nasonovia ribisnigri. The sequence continues at coordinate 697,875 of JANEHU010004942.1, read as the reverse complement.
CTAGTTAATTATATTTTTAACTAATTTAAGCTAAGTAAATAGAATAAATTAAAAAAAGTTTCCAATTGATGGTTAATTAATTATTTTTTAACTCAGTCTAGGTAGAACTCAGAAATTAACTTACTATAATATTTGGATAAGTAAATTGTTTTTTAAATATATAAATATCCAATAGATATTTTAAAACAAGGCAAATATACAATAACGACCATTGATCGACAATAACAGTAATAATAAGTATAATAAATTACTTATGAAATTAACTCAACTAAAACTTATTAGCCCCCAGCATCCCAAAACAATATTAAGACAGGTATTTAGTAGGCAACTACAGCATAATGTTGTATATCATATTTTTGCGTAAAAATCGGAATATTAAGCTTAATACACATTATACTATATTGTGTTTAATATTCTTGGAAACCTTCGTTATTTGCAGCAAACCGAAGTATCACTATTGATACCTTTTACATTGGTTAGGATTGCGAGTTGGTTAAATAACTTATTCCGAGTGCTTATTAGTATTATTATTATTATTATAAATGTAATGCGGGAGGCAGAGATTTCCGTTTTGCGTTTGTAAAAATAAATGTATATTATTATACATTTAGTGTAAAAATATATGTGCGCAAGGCACAAGACCGCTGCCAGTATAAATTAAAAAGCAAATAGAACATGTAAGACGTAAATCAAAATGTCACGACAACTTGTTGCAATAAATATAATATTCAAATATAGCTACAATACCGGCCACTTATATTCTGTATGTGTAACAACATTTTCGTTGTATTGAATATCTTGATTTTCACAAATCACAAATTGCGTACTCAGGTTCAGCATATGTATGATTCATTGGCATTTGATCATTTTAAGGGTAAGGTAAATAGGTTTCAATATGTATAAGTGTATAAGTGTGTAACTTTTGACTACAATTGTTTGCACAATAATATAATATAGGTAACTAGTTTTAGCTTAGGACTTAGATCAAATGGAATTACTATAATAGTTTTTACATTTTAATTTTTAGAATAAACACAAAGAACTAATTATAGTACTTAAGTACTGAATCCCATATGAAAAATACTAAAACGATCGAAGGAATTTTTTTATTAATTTAGTTAGTTATAAATTATAACTTATGATCAAAAGTTTTAGAAAATTGTAATACGTTATATTGTAACTTTACTTGTTTAATTTATTAGTAAAATTATTATAGATTAACTGCTACATTTTAAAATGTTTTATGCTATTATGTGTATAGTAAATAATTTTTTGAATTTTTAGTTTAGTAAAAAGTGGGCATTATTGCTAGTTTAAACTATAACTGTGGTTAGTATAAAAATATCCTTTGTTTAAGCACGCTGTAAGCAATTATTTTAAATAAAAATTATTTTATATTATTAATGATTGATTTAATAATTTAGTAGATACAAACATAATGTAATTTTTCTAAATCCCGAACTTTGCGAAGTGTATTAAAATAAAAAAAAAAATGGTTATAGGTAATATTACAAATATTAATGCTGATTGGTTATTATTTATCGTTAAAATATTCGAATCAATTTAATAGCTCCATCATACCTATATCTTCCAATGCCATTATCGTGGATCTATTATCCTTATAATATGGTGTTTCAGTAGGTAGGTACGTATTTCGAATAACTTAATTATATTTTAATAAAAAAGGCGGATGAACATGATTGTTGAATCACTCTGTATATAATATATTTAGCTGTAACACACCGCATTGCGACCAATTTGCGGCAGTACGTTCTGTGGTTATAACAAGCAGTGGCGCAAATTAAAAAAAATGCACGTCACACAAATTAGATACCTACACGACAGAGACTTTAAAAAATTCACAGGTACATTATTAATAACACGAAGTGATACGTCGTTATGCACTGCAGCACAACAGCCGACTGAGGTTATTTTTTTCAAGGTTGACTGAAATTACTACAGTGTCATCAAATGATTAGCGTTTTTATATACATTACTATTATTTGACACATATTATATTCATTTACGTCCGTTTGCAGTGATAAAGCTAATATTTATTAGCTTTTTAGCTATTTAGGTTACATTTTGTTTTAAATTGTTGATGTCACGATCTGAAGAATACAGCCTACATGCCATAAATCTATTCATATATGAACTTTAAATGGTAATCGTCAGTTATAAGTTGCATAGTCCAATTATTGGCTTTGAACGCACCAAAAAATGGTTTAAAATATATAAAACAAAAGTGTCTACTATTGTGTTTAGTTTATATTTTCAAAATTAAATAAAATCATTCAGATCTGTAGTAATTGATAGCCAACATACTTATTTTATTATCTACAAAATAGTAGGTTTTTGTGTACTATTTAGTGATTTTTCGTTAAGCAATTAATAAAACATTATTATTCAGCTTCGATCCTATTTGACATATGTAAAAGTTTTAATTTTTAATGTAGGTATACATATACATAATTTAAATACTAGCCACGTATAATTCAATAATTTTAGTTTTAAAAATAATTTTCTATAATGGATGGCATGTATTAAAAAAACTAAAATGGTGTTGCTCTAATAATTATTGTAAGTTGAACTACTACTTATAATAATTATACATTGTTATACATACTGATATATGTTGAATATTATTGTTTAATTCTCTATTTTAATAAAATATAGGTGTCACTTTTAATGTTGCTACACTTATTGTTATGATTTTTAATACAATTTTTATATCATAATAACTATTGTTTTGTGTGGTTGAAACCTTATAAAAAAATAACTTTCTAGTTTTCTGTTTTAATATATTTTGTAGTTACTTATTTATTTACTATACTAAAAATATGTGCCGATAGGTACCGATAATAAATAAGAGCTGTATGTCTGTACCTATACATCTGTAACATATATTTGTTGACATAATAAAGTGTGGACACGCTATGGTGGGGTTTGGTAGCCAGGAAGGATGAACACGTTTAAGCATAATTGATGAGGATTGTGTGTAAGTACAATTAAAGTAGAGCTGAGGATAAGTGTGTTATACAAAATGTGGTAGACGTCTTGTCATATAATTTTACTCATTTTAACAATTATCTTTTGTACTATGTGTAGATAAAAGTAGTTTTAAGTTAATATTAAATATTTTGTAGTAAAGTGAAATTAATATTATATATTATTAAGTACACATTCTATAGATACATAATATTTATATACATTTATACATAATGATTTTATCTGAACAGTTGGAAGTGAAAATAAAATAGCAATACAATTATCATTTCAAAAACTATTTACTCTTTGAGAAAGTATATAATTGGAATTTTGAAAATCTTAACATTTTGTTATTACTTTTATTTGCTTACTCTGTTTTTTGGTTTACCTACCTATATTGTATGTAGGTACCATCAATTTTTAAATAGCACCCATTTTTATTTTATAGTATAAAACAGAGTACATTTTTAAATTATTTGATGCATCCATGTCAAATATCGAACGAACATAATTTTTATTCTACATCAATTTAAATTTAAAGGAATAAAATGTCAAATGGTGCCTCTCAAAATGTGTGCTTCTACAATATTTTCATAGAATTTTTGCAGCTCTGTTCATATAAACCTAAAAATAAAGCATAATATAATATCTTATCAATATTTGATATTTATACATAAAAATGCTATAAAAACTTTTCTGCTTTAGGTTATAAAAATAAAAGTATAGGTTGTCATTTAAAAACTAAAAGTCGATATAGTGTGGGGTCATCGACAAATGCGATTAAAGCAAAAAAAATAGGTTAATACTCTTTGTTAGAGTTGCGTGTAAATTATATTATAAAAAAAATGAAATTTAAAAAAAACTACTTATTTTTGAAATATTGAGTGGTATCTAGTGGTTATAATAATAATAATATAATAATACTATTATGGGGCAACCTATATATCGAGTATAATAAAATATCTGAATCTACGTCAGTGGTGACTATATCTGACTTGTAATGTGGAAGTGGAAAATTTAAAATCACCCTATTTTATACAACTATTTTATTGGCATTCAATACCTATCTAAAATATTAATTTATATATTTAAACTTTATACTGACGTAAATAATGCCAAAGCTTAGGTTTAACATTTATTTAGAATATATTATTTAAAAGCATACTATGTATTTATACCTATTAGGTATTAAATTTGAGTTACTTACATGATATTAGACGGCTACTATAAGTTTGGGCCCTATATGTTTTTATTATAGAAATTATATATAGATATAATTTATATAATTTCATTTATATACTTAAAATATCACCATTATTGGTACAATTACATCATAATATTATAGCAGTTAATGATAATTTTTATAAAAAAAAAAAAATTGTTTTATTGAATAGGTATTAATATTAGTATTAATATTCACGAAATAAAATAATAATATAATGCATTAATACTGTATTATTTACCTATTGCGGATATTATTTTCAAAATTAAGTTATAAGCACTTATAACAGACTTCTATAGCAGATCTTATCTGTGGATTACAACAACAGTTATGTTTTGTGCGCTAAAGCCCATAAGTGTCCCTACCTAATTATAACCTCTTAATATTCATATTTTTTACACATATTTTTTTATCAAAATTCACAATAAAAAAAAAATCTCAATTGTCTTAAATATTTTAAAAACTTCTAGTATAGGGGTTTTAAGGGTATAATGTTACATTGTGAAAACAAGAAACTCAAGTGGGAAGGGGTCAACAACGGTTGATCTTCCCAGAGATAATCACCACTAATCTATGAAACGTTTATTTTCTAGGGATACGGGTGGCTTACTTTAATAAACTTATTATCAAACTATATGAGTTTTTCAAGATTATCATGATCGACTTATCACGATATTTCTTTTGTCCTTTACACATTAATTATATTGTAATACACTGATGAAACGGTACTCAATATAATTAAGATACAGTCTCTTAATAATTTCAAAGCTGTTGGTTTTGTGTTGTAGAATATTATGTTATTTATTTCTATCATTCAAAATATACTATACAAATTCAGGGGTAGGAGATCACACGCCCATATTAGTTATAAGTATATGTATATATTATATATTTTTCAGTGTCAAACATTTTTCGAGGGTCTTAGTTTTATATATTTTTTTTTAAATAATTAATTAATAGGGAACTAAAAATTTGTTTATTTATTTTCTAATACATTTATTTGAAATATTAATTTCCTTTAATATTAAAGACAATTATTATTGTTTAAAATAACTATGTATTGAATACCTACTGATTGTATATAGTGACTACTCAGGCGCGGAGCCAGGAAGTTGTTTAAATGAGGGGGGTGGGAGGTATTTTAATTTTAAATTTAAATATAACTCATGGAGGGTTAACACAGTCTCTGTTGTGGTCATAAAGTTTCATGATTATAATGTCAAATATGAAATAGAACCATATAGAACATATTATGTTAAATTTAAATCTAAAGCACTCAATGAATACATTTTTTTTAATATACTATATCTACATTTTTTTAGATATATGGTCATACTGATGTGTGATTGGAGGGTGTTACAATACGCACCACAAGTAAGTTCTTCCGTACGCACACTCTTCAATAGAAGATTATAAAATATTGAGATAATGAGATATTTTGTATAAGAAACCAATTACACAGAATATTTAATTTTAGTTTCTAAGTTGTTATTTCACTGACTTATTCACACCGTTCTATGGGCTATTATATGTTAATATCGACTTAATAGCTACCTGCAAATAACAATAATAATATAATATAAATTCATTATTATTATAAGGTGATTACGACAGAATGAACGTAAAACTTTGTAAAGATTACCAGATAAGACATCGGGTAGTTAAAAATCAGGAAAATTATAATTGTAATTCGAGCTCGTCGTGTCTTGTATAGTCGACAAGGGTAGCGACGAAATAATATAACATAGGTAGGTATAGGTACATGTTATACTCAGTTTTTTGCAAATTACAAAAACTATTTTCGGCTACCTGCTGTGATGTAAATGACATATTATCATTATTTCAGTCCAAATTATAAACTCAAATATACACATAACGATACATGATAATTATAATCTTAAAAATCAATTAATGTTAACGTTAAAATTGGTAAATGGTAATACAATGTTGCGAGAAAAAAATTGGTATAAAATATACATAGCACAACATACTACTATGTACATAGAATCGTGGGTATTCGAGACTTTTCATCTGAAAGTTTTAACGACGGTGTTTATGTAAACGAAATATACGAATATACGATTCACGCGATCGTTAAATTTTATCGACCGACGTAAAAATATCCTCTACGGCTCTACGCAATGCTCACGCCTTGAGTGGTGTTACGGTTTTATTAACAGGAAATGGCTGTTGAGGTGGAATCTGGAATACGAAATATCTGTGTGCGTACATTACGTACCTAACTTGTAAAATGGAAAATAACGGAGGTATAACGCTTAAAAAAGAGAATATTTTTACCTACGTTTTATCGTAAAATAACACTTTACCATAATATTATGTGTGCGCCGTGTGCACTTAGCTTTAGTATTATAAAAATGATACGTAATCCTTATTCATATTAATATAATCATTATTATTACAATGTTATGTGATTGGTATTATTCAGGTTTTTAAATTATGTACTGCAAGAGCATCTGATATATAGTTTGACGATCCGTTTACACGTAACATCACATCATAACGTTAATTGATTCTGTAATCTGCTGTTTTAATAATAATTGTGTGGAACGAAATTTACAATAAGTGATAACGCCTAGTATTGGCAAAGAGTACCTACAGTTATTAATATAAAACAAACAACATTATAGTAACTGTGGTTTTTATCCACGATTTCTAACAAACTGTTGTGGCCTGTGCAGAAACGTTCTGGCTTACAATCGATGATGACGATGTACACTGTAATATAAAAATGTAATCAACTTGTACACTGACCAAAACAGTTTATACAAAAAAAAAACAACGTGCATTGAAATTAAAAGCAGATGTACGTGCGGTAATTATACTGGTTAGCTAATCTTTTTATTTATTCACTGGCAATACTTACAATCTGTATTCTAACACTATAATTAAGTAGGATAATGTTCATTATAATAATAGTTAATATCATAGAGATACAAAAAAACACATGATGAATAATTATTCTTCAGAAGCCATCAATTATTAGAACCCTTTAAGCCAGAATTTGTTTATTTAATCAAAGGTACAGTATAACCTCCCTATAACGGAAGATAACAAGTGATTTTTCCGTTATAAAAGAGTTTCCCTTATAGGGAGACTAAAATATACAGGATATAGGTTATTCGGAACTGCTGTTATTTTCTGTTACGAGGAGAATTCCGTTTTATAGGAAGGATTATCCGTTATAAGGAGGTTTTACTGTACTTTAATTTAGGAGGTCACGTCACCAGTGCCTTTTGAGGAAACGTGATATCAGGAAATGTGCCCATGTGTGCAAAGCCATACTTCATAGATATCCAAACAAAGTTACATGGAAATATCGCTCATCGGTTACCTAGATAAAACCATCCAAGTAATATTTTAAAAATAAGAAAAGTTAGATAATTTAGATGGTGTATAAGATTCAAGCGAAACCTATAGCAATACAATTTGGCTACTTGGTCATTGATAATTGAAGTATCAACTTTTAAGTCATAATCTAAAGAGTGGAATATTGACTGGAAGAATTTAATGGTGCAGGTTTTTTTAGCCCAAAATTTGCATACCGTAAATTAAAATGGGCATCATTCAATATTTTTATAGTGTGAATTTCATGGGTATTGATAGTTTAGATCTAAATATAGTGCGAAGCAGTTTAAGGAAGTAAGCTATAAAAATTATTTTGCGTTTGGACTTAGAAAAGAACCCCAAGTAAATCGTCTGTCCAGTACAGTTTCTAGATATCTTACCTGAGTGGTATAGTAAGTAACTCAATTACTTAAAGTTTAAGTATAGGGACGTTTTTTTTCGCAGTATTATTAGTACATGGAAGAATATGTCAGTGTTTCTTTTGATTATCTACCTAGTTGACCAGGAGTTTTGTTTAGCTGATTTTTCAGATCAGTTGAAACTTTAACGGGTTCTGAGTTGTAAGCCAGTATAGCTGTATCGTCCTGAAGCCGAGTTGTGTATGGAGTATTATATTTTGGATTGTAATAATAGCTCAATTAATTTTCAATATTTTTGCTAGGATGATGATTAGTATACATTTAGATTTATAAGGTTGGTGTATAAGAATAACTATCAAAAATTTCAAAACTAAAGTTTTTGGTTTTTTATTATTTTTTAAAGTACCTACCTACTATATTATGACATTGATATATATATACATGGTATTCATATTTACTCCTTTTAAATATAATTAATATTTTTTTTTTAATTCTTGTTGTATTCATTTATTTTTATTTAAAATCCAACAGATCAAACAAATAAATATATTCATTTTGTTTTAATCGTAACTACGATTTTAAATATTATGAATAAAATAAAAACACGAGATTAACGTATTATTTTTTACACACACTGAAAAAAAATAAAAATTACATCCTAACACTTAATTAAGCTAGGTATTAAGTTTATTTGAAAATTAACTAAAACTAACTTGAATCGAAACGTTCAACATTCTACTGCCTTTATGTAGGGATAGCTGTAGATTATACTTAAATCAGTTTTTTTTAAAACATTAATTGTATCCGATAAGCTATTATGACCAATGTTTAATTTTCATTAATGTGTCAAATAGTCTGGTCCAACAATTATTTTTTAACGACTTAAAATATGATTTGGTATAGTCAGCAGGATATAATAAATTCACTTAAGCGAATCCCACACCCCCATTATAATAGAAAACCATTTTACATGAAAAAGAACCATTCAGAGTTCAGACTACAGCGATAATATAGTTGTTGAGAAAACAAATTTATACACGATACAAAATAATATATTTGCTGTGTCATTAATATTATGTTGTTTTCCCCAAAACTGAAAATTTGTTGTACCTAAGTATGATTGATAACTTTATTGATTTTGTGTCAATGATGTTGCACATTTATATAATATTCATATCTATGTATATTATTGCTAAATGTAATTACCAAATACTGTATTATATTCCAAATATGCTGACACCATGTTTAAATAAATAAATAAATAAAAAAGATTTTTTAAGTTGGAAAAACATACAAATAACGGATTTTAAAACAAAAACAAAATTTTTTTGTATTAACGATCTAAAGGCGCTATAAATAAATGCACTCTTCTTTATCCTGTATACATTTTGTTTTTTTAAATAGGATTGAAGCTTAAATGATTTTTTAGAGTGACTTTCTCGCGCGAGACAGTTTTTCTATGAATTCTTGTAAGTACTTAAAGTTATTAAATTAAGTTAAAATATAGTTTGCCCTTATACAGCTGATATTATGTAGGTATCTTAAAGTACCTCAGGGATCGACTTTTGATTCGGTCCAATGCTTTTTTTTATGTCCCGTGTGCCACCAATTGTATGGCCTACGACTTAAGACTGACAATATCGAACGTCAACATAGGACCGTTCTTTTAATTTGTATTGCATTTTATTTAATTTAAGAACTACGAAAGTAAAATATATTAAGTTATGTATACTACAAATCTTAATTGATCATCGTAATCATATATCAAGGGTTTAACCCATAAATAATAAATAAATAAATAAATAAGCAAATAAATAAGTGATATGAGATTAAATGCGTGACTCGAGCAAATGTGTTAAAGATTGATTTTCATTTAAACAAAAAAAAAATCGAAAGCGAAGATAAATCATCGTATTTATAAATTAGTTGTAATCGGCGCTTAATTGATAATGATCGATGAGAGTAAAATTGAGACTATTTGAGCCTATTTTATTATTTAATGGTTTTTAAAATTAAGCTATTTATGTTATAGAGGATACAACCTAAACAATCTTGTTAAAAATACAGTTTGGAAATTGGTTAATGATCATCAATAAAATAATATGTTGAGAGCTAAATCGTTTTTATTTTTAAAGTTATAAATTATATAATCTCACTCTCGCAAAATATTAAAAGTATATACAAAAATAAATGCATGCAATGAATTCGAATCCCCTCGTAATTGTATACAAACAAATAAAGTGGAAATACATATTATTATTCTTAAATTTGTTTGAACACTACCTACACGTTGTTTGAATATTTAGGGTACGTACTCTAGAAAAGGGATGAACACTCGGCTTTGACACTTTCTAATATATTATTTAATACACAAATTTCATTTTTACGATTTTGGTACAGCATATTATATTGTATCTAAATAATATCATGAAATAAATTGTGTACATTAAATAAACAAATGACACTGAGTAAATATTTCTAAGCAAATAAAATTGAAGGATGACATATACTTATATTCAGTGAAATACGCGCGTATTACGATCGGAGTGTCTACTTAAAAAAGGAATTATTTACAAAAAGGTCCGCCATAATGTCTACCAAAACCTGGCAGTATATTAAAATAGCACTTGAATATGAAATATTTTTGAATAGCATATAATATCATACCTAAACACACATACATATAAAACACACACAACTAGACATGGACCACGAGTGGAGAGTTTGATAATTTAGTTAGAAGGACCTAATTAGACTATAACTTATAAAACTATACTTAACTTTGTGTAAGAAATTATTAAAATTTACTTAATATGAATTCAATTATTTTAAATTTTGAGCGGAGGGATGAATTTATTGGTTTTAAAATGATGTGTGTTTTTATTTTTTTTCGTGTTTGTCATTACCGTTTGGGGCAGTAAATAAGCTGCTTTCATTTTCTTCAACAGTATCTTTATCGATAGGAAAGAGAATCTATAGTTAACTTTACGTTTACCGATCTCCTACTTGCATTTTGAAACGATTTTGTGACCTGACCGATCACATGTACTACACTTTTGGCTGAATTTAAATCAGTTCTTAAAATCTTTATTTCATCACTATATCGATTGTACTAATGGCAGCAAAATAAATAGGTTTTACAATGTTTCAAGCGTGAAGGACAGATACATCAAATCTATTTCTTTTAAAGATATTTATGTTCAAAATGTTTTAATATTTTTCTATTTCATGTTCCAAAACAAAATATTTTCCCGAACATTTTAAAATATAATAAAATAACTTTGAAAAAGTAGTTACAACTATAGTTACAAATATCTATTTAAAGTTTAGATTAGTGGAGTTGAGTGTACCATCTTGTAGGCACACAGCAAAATGTTGGTCCACTACTCCACCCATCTAAACCTTAAATACGTTTAAGTTGATAAGTTAAAAAATATAGTTAAGTAACTACAGGTTTGAAATTCAATTTTTATATATTTATAATTTGGTACATAATAATAATAAATACAATAATAATAAAAATAATGACAAATAATAATTTATAAAATGTATCTGCTATAACAATGGGTTATACATTTTAAAAAAAAAAACGTTTTTTTTTAAGAATACTATTAACATAGGTACCAGAATGTTGTATAAAACATAACAAAAAACAACATCTTGTATTATTAACAATATTTATAATATTATTACTTATATCATTTCTTATCATATTCTGTATTTAATATTTATAATATTGTAATTTGTATTTTACAGACAAAAATGTATGTTGTCATTCACATACAATTTTGAATTGGCTTAAGTAATCAAAAAGTTATTACATTATAACCACTAGAAATGAAATCAGAAAATTAAGAAAATCACCCAATGAAAATATTTCTAAAATATAATCCACAACGTTTATATCACAATAAAGAATTGAAGATTTATTATAACTTTTCTTATAATATTATGTTGTCACAATTCTACCACGTTCCATCGTTAAAACTGTCAACATCGATTCAACTTCAATTCGATGGGCTTACTCATTTTATTGCAGCAGCACGACGTTCTAATCGAAGCTACATTATAATTGACAAAATTGAATCTTTTGACATGTCAGCAAAATAATAATGTGTAATAAATATAAATTATTTTATTATTCTATGATTTATCGTTTCTTATTACTAGTAAACAATCTTATACGCTATACAAACGTACTAACCTTAGTAAAGATAGGTTATGCATGATTTTAAATGGCAAATATAACAAGCGCTTAAAAAAAAAAGGTTTGCAATTATAATTAAAATTTTATTTTTGTTTTCCGTGATTTTACATTGAAAATAGTAGAATTTTTATTAAAGAATATCAATATGATTTTTATATTATTGTACCATTATATTATCAGTTATAGATATTACTAAAAAATTATGTAAAAAGTGAAAATATTGTAAATCATGAATTGAACCTCAAAAATTTAAAATTTCAATAAAAACTAACCTCAATAAATTTTTTTTTATCTAAAATTTGAGGAATTAATGCAATTTTAATTATACATTGATAATTATAAATATGTGCAAATAATCCTCATATATTTCTTTGCTTTCAAAAAAAAAAAAAAAATGTCTACCGGAAAGTCAAATTTAATTTTTATGAGCGGTTGAAGTTCAAATTTTAATGAAATAGGATATTCACTCAATTTCTTATTATGGAACGATAATTTGTTTTAGTTCAAAAACTAAAACTATAGAATACTTGCAATTTACATTAAATGTTTATTTTATCATTTTCTATACTCGATAAAAGTTTCTAGATATTTTGACTTATTTTTAAATTTTAAATTTGTTATACAAACGTGAATATAATTTTATTATAATGGCAGTTTAAAAATATTAAAAATACACAGGTTTATGGTTTTTTTTTTTTGTAAGCATTTAAAGTTCAAATTTTGACAAAACGTATCTACTTGACAATTTATAAACTAATTTTTAGTTAAAAATGTAAACAATTTTTATATCTATGGATTGAGAATTAAAAACAATGGTTCGCGTAAGTAGTTCATAAAAAACCAATAAATCTAAAATAAATATAACCACAGTTTTTATCTACATTCATTTTAAGTTCAAATTTGAACGAAATAATATATTTAAAAGATAGAATTACGATTTTAGTTTTTTCGTTATAATTTAAAAATATAACTTGTGGGTACTTTAAACTTTTAAGATATTATGTTATTATATTTTATACATACAATGATATTTTTAATTCAATTTTTTTTGCAACAATTAATTTAATCTATTGCAGTACTAATGACTAAATATAGTTAAATAAATTACTTTGATCACACTAATTTTATAAAATATATTAGGCATATTATAGGCTGATTAAACGTCTTAGCTCAGAATGGTTTTTCGTATACAGTGAAATTTTTAATTTAATTAAAATTTAACACATTCATTACATTGACTATTTTAGATACATAATGCAGAGCGTTGCTCACTTGCCCTCTTGATTACTTTTTCTATCAAAAATTGATTTATAATAATTGAAATTTTCGTTTAATCAATGTTTTTTATATGTTTTGCATTTATTCTTATTAATCCCTAAGTATGCAAAAATATACGAGTCAAATTTGATGTACCTATCTGATTGTTTGCCATACAATACGAATAACTTAATCTGCAATATGTACATGGCTTAAAAGAAAAAATATGCAATGGTCAAAAATATCTTTACCCTAGTTATGACTTAGGATCTTATAAGTCATTCTTTAGTATGTGTTTAAAGGGTTATTATTAAATAGTTTTATACAGCTATACTAACAAAGTAACTTCTACACTGTATGTTACCAGGTGTACCAGTCGTGATCCAATTTATGTGAGATTTCATATTTAAAAAGTATTTTTGAAAATATTTTTTACATAATTTGAAGTCATTAATAAAAAAAAACAAGTTTTTCATATTTTAGTAAACTTAATGTAAATAGACCGATTTCTTGGACGCGCTATACGACACAGCTACGCCGCACCGTCCATAGTTTCGTATTATTTAGTTCTAGTTTTAAACTTTTATTATGTGCTGATTTTGTTAGGGTAAAATTATTAATTAATAAATTTCTGTTTTTTCGCATATTTTGTTGTTTTAATTGCATATTTAGCATTAATTAGGGTAATATTATAATTTATAGTATATATTTATGCAACTTTAAGTGATATAAACTGCCAACTCTGGTTGTATTTAACTAGATTTAAGTATTTAAAGTTTCAATGTGTGGAGTCGAGTGTTACAGGATCCCACAAAATGTTAATGCACTACCTACTCCACTCATCAGAACTTTAAATGCCTACTCATAACTAACTAACTACTAGTCTGAATTTAAATTTTTATTGATTGAAATACTTTGAATAATATTTTGCTTCGAAATATAAAATAAACAATTTATATTGTAGTTCAAAAGAGTAAAAAAGTTAAAACTGATTATGATACAGATAATAGTATAAATTACAATTATTTTTCAAAAATGTGGTTTATTTTAATGACTTATAATTATAAAGAAGGAATATTTTCCAAAACGATGGCGTTTTCTAGAATATTGTCGTATGTTAAATTGATCGATTCGTATTTAAAATACTGTATTTAATTATAAAAAATATAATTTATATATAATATTTTTTTCATCAAAAAATGAATACCAAGAAATCGTAGAACCCAATAATATTATTATATTATCGAATAACGAGTATCCGTTTTTATCCTTTGTAAAATACAAATAACTATACAGTCTGTACAAATTGGACCGTTTCGAACAATGTCACGGTTATGACACAGGTCATGTTCTGGAGACTACAGGATCGTAACAATAATTTATTTAGTTACTCATCACCGGATATCGACATCGGGTGGAGGTCGGAGTCAATATTAGCGTTGGATAACGCGTTTAGGGTAGTCTCCTCTGCTATAAATAACGGTGTAACATACCCGACATTTTCCGTCCTAATAATTACATTACCTAGACGGTAAACAACCGTAAAAACATTTTGGGCGGTCTCGGCGCTTGTTATATTATGCTAGTGTCTGACGACCCACAACAAGAGCGAGAAGCGCCACTAAAATAATTTTAGTATACTTTTCATTGTTTGTGTATTATAAACATCACGTTTTCTATCACAAACAATTTAATATCGATATTTTGAATGTTGTAGGTACGTAAACAATATTATATCATTTGATTTCAATAATATCAATAAAATAATTTAAATGTCGACACGTATTATATCGAAAAGTATTTCATTTTAAATATGTATTATTTTTACATAATGTTATGTAATTGCAAAATATAATTTTGAATACAAATCTGAAGGTTTTTATCAATATAAGTGTTTTTTTATTTTTCATTGACAATTTACATTTTTAATCTAATTGTTAAATGCAAAATAATTATCGAATATTGCGGTTTGTACAACGAAATTTTGAATGAGTAAAATAAGTTACCTAGTAGTAGTATATAGTTAGTATTTATGAGTATTTAAAGTTTTAAAGAGCTGAGTGAGATGAATATAAAGATAATCAAAAATAATAACACTGGTAAAGTATTAATAAAATGTATTATTAATCAATATTAAACAAATAAATACATTTTTGTAATTTTAAACATACATTTGAAAAACTTCTAATAAATTGATATTTTTACATAAATAATAAATGGCTAAAAAATATTTAGATCTTGTAACGGAATAAACCGGCAACTACAAAACGGTCTTTTTCAAGACCAACAATTAGTTACAATAAGAACGATTGACAGATGAAAATCACACCTAGTAAAGAGAAACGACAATACAACGGTGTGATATTCATCTGTCAACACGAAACGCGCGGACCAATCAGCGACGGACTAGATTGTCGAAAAGGGTATAAATACCGGACACTTTCGACAATCTAGTCAGTCTTATTTCAACCTTCAACACTTCAACAACAGTCAACACTACCAGTTCTGAAGACAAGAAGACCAAGACCAAGACCAAGACCAAGACCACCAACGACCACAGCTGATCAGCGCCACTCCACGGCTTTCAAGTAGCTCCCGGCCGACGACGTGAAACAACGTTGTCGCTATACGGCAGACTTTCGTGCAGACCCGCAGCCGACAACACCAGCGCCGCCCCACGGCTATAAGCAGCAACCGCCCATCGACGGTTCACAACAATACCATCCCACGGCGGGCCTCCGTGTCAACTTGCAGCTCGACGACGCAACTGCCTCACGCGGCTCTACGAGTTACCCGACCGCCGAAGACACGTAACGCCGCCGCCATACGGTGAGAGTCCGTGCCTGATCGCCGACTAACGCGGAACACATAGCGGCTATTGTTCCACGACTATCGACGAGGTCACCGACTCACGGCAAGAATCAACGGCAACCCACGGATACCGCTGCAGTCAACGTCGACCGGCAAGAATTGCCGAGATTCGACGTTATTACGAAAACGGCCCTTTTCAGGGCCAACACCTCTACGACCAGGCACTTAAATAAGTTGTCCTGCCCGAGTCCGGTTCGTCGTCGGGGTACCGCTTAATTAAGTTTGTACCGACGACGGCCGACTCTCACACCCATATTGTATAAAACGGCTAATAAAAACTATTATGTATGAGTAGGGTCCGGCTACCGCCCGACTAAACACCCAAGCGCCCCCGATTGTGTCGACTCACTTAATTAAGTCTGGTCGACACAAATCGACGCTTTACTCGACCCTGATATATGTATAAATATAATTACTTGGAAATAGAAATAACGTGATACCATAAACAAATCGTTATTTATTTACGACGCGGGACGTCTTAACGGACGCTCCGCTTCAACTGGCGCCCAACTAGTGGCAAGAAGTCCACGACACCGAGATTAAACACGTCAAATAAAAGCAGACAAGATGGTTAGAAACAACACCGAGCGAATCCAACATCTGGAGGATACAGTACAACAATTACGAGAGAAAATAGAGCAGCAAGACACAGGAATGGCAGAGCTTAAACGTTATATTACGGAGCTAAACGAAAAAAATGAACAACAAATTACAGCGCTAAGACAATTAATCAACGATACAGACACCAAATTAACGGTCGAAACAGCAAAACATGAACGAGACATGAGGCTTGTGAACAACAATAGGACAGAAGAAACAACGCAAAGATCAAATAATATCGACATAACGATGCCAAACTTTAGTGGGGAAGACAACGAACACCCGAAGATGTTTTTAAAAAATCTCGAAACCTATATAACACACAAAAAAATAACGACAATAGATAGAATAATTGTTATAGAAAACTGTTTGAAGGGAAAAGCAGCCAAATGGTTTAGCATGATTAAAGATACAACCCCGACAGAAGAAACATTCAAGCAGTTATTCCTAAAACATTTCTTTTCAGAAGATAAACAATGGAATATATTCATAAAATGCACAGAAGCAGGGAAGAAACCTATAACAAATAACTTCCAAGAACATTTTCACCTATGGATGGCAGAACTAAAATATTTAGACTCCCCAAAACTTAATGAAGAACAGGCAATAAATTTAATAACAAAACATTTTCCAGTCGCAATCCAGGCATACATACAAACCACTCGGGAAAAAAATTTTTAAATATATGGGAGAAGCTAGGCGAACTAGAAAATAGCCACAACAAACAAATTAATTACGACCAACAAAATATCCAAACACAACAATTCGCCAATCGATACAACACGCAGCAACAACCGCGAAACAATAACTATCGGCAGGGGCAAAACAATGCAACACAACAAACACGACAGCCAAACAGAATTAATCAAACACCATACCAATCGATGACACGACAAACAGCGGGAGTAAATACGCAACAAAACCAGTACATCCCGAAAGCAGTAAAACAGTTGGCAATATACAATGATGAGGACGGGACCTACGAGGAAAATGATGTTGAGACCGAAAAAGATAATGAGTCAAAAAACCAGGAATGGGGGACGATGGACCTGGATCAGCCACTGTCATAAACACCCCTGATCAAATACAAACCACGAACAAAATAGCAATATTAAAAGCGTCGGACTTATTGCAAGACGACGAATACGACGCAGAAATGAAAAAGACAACAACAAAAGGATGCCCATATGTTAAAATCAAGATTAATGACACAACATACGAAATGTTAATAGACTCCGGGGCAGAAATAAGTGCTATATCAGAACACTATCAACAATTAATTATGAACGAAAACCCTAAAACACCAACAATTCCAGTGAACGGATTACACATATACAACGCAATAGGGGACAAAATGACAAAGATATCGACCCAAATACTTTTACCAATCAAAATCGGAGAAAATATATTGCAATCACCGTTCATGGTAATAAAAAATTTAAACGAAAAAGGAATACTAGGAAATGATTTCCTTGAAAACCACGGAGCATCAATCGATTTTGGGAAAAGAATTCTGATACTGAAAATTAATAACAAAATACACGAAATACAGTTAATGGATAAAATACAAGAAAATCCGATACACTTGAAGGCAATAACAACAGAAACCATCACAGAAACTCATAAAGAAAATAAAATAAAACACCTACCAGATCATTTACAACATAGACTAGATAAATTAATTCAGGATTTTCCGGAAGTATTCAGTGAAAAACCAAACAAAATAAAATCGGAAAGGTACAGCCAGGAACTGCGAAACGACATAAAAAATTTAAAACAATTACAGGAATGCGATAAAAGAATAAGTAAACTAAAAATGAAACACTCGAAACACATCATGGTTAAGGACGGTATAACATTTGTAAGAGACAAAGAAGACTGGCAAATTGCAATACCGGAACAAATGGCAAGAAGACTTACACAAGAAACACACACGATATTCGGACACCCAGGAAGATATAAAACTTATCACTTAATCAGAGAAATAGGAATATTCAGAAATATGCATAAAATTGTAATGGACACGATCAGAAGTTGCGATAAATGTCAGAGGAATAAACCAATTAATTATGACCCGAGTGGACCAATCAGAACACATAAATCAACAAGAATATTAGAAAAAGTGTCAATTGATTTAATGGGACCGTTACCCACTGGCAGAGGAGGAGTACACTTCATATTGGCAATACTAGATACATTCTCTAGGTACATAAAACTATACGCATTAAAGAAGGCAACGTCAAAGGCAATACTAAATCGGTTGGAAAATGATTATATACCCACGATCGGCTCCCCGGAAGCAATACAATCCGACAACGGTACCCAATTCACAGCAAAATTATGGAAAGAAACATTAAAAAAGTGGAATATAAAAACCATATACTCAACAAAATACCATCCACAATCGAATGCAGTTGAAAGATACAACAGAGAGATAGGACGATTATTACGTACATACTGTCATGACCAACACAGAAAATGGCCAATATATCTAGACCAAGTAGAAAAATGGATGAACAGAGTGAGATCTGAGGTAATAGAAATAACACCAGAACAATTAATGACAGGGAAAAGATCAAAACATGAAATTGAGAGCTTGATCACATTTCCAGAGAGTAACACAAAAAAGAAGCACCAAGAATTAATAAATTACGCAGTAGAAAGAGTATTAAACAAAGTGGAAAAGAAAGAAAAAACATTCAGCAAAAGAAATACATCACATTCAAACAGGGGCAAATGGTATTAATAAAAAACCATCACCTATCAAACGCAGAAAATAACGAAATAAAAAAATTATTCAACATTTTTGAAGGTCCATATACAATCACCAAAGTCATTAGTGAAAACACGTTAGCAGTTATGCACCCCACATCAAAAAAAGAACTTCTGATAAACGTGGCAGAAGTACGTCCATACCACAGTATGGACGAACAAAATTAAAGAAAAAACCAAGAACTAAGAAGACCCAATCACGTCACAAGAACGACGAACCAATCAACGAACAGAGAAAGGGTCGGAAAAAACTATATAAGACGAGATTGTTCAAAGCAAAATCAAACAGTCATAATGGCACTTGTTACGGCAGCCAGACAGAAAGAACGGGAACAGGCGGCAAAAGCAAGAAAAATACCCATAAATGAAGAAAACATGTTGGGATTAATATCAGTCCAAGCAGAAAAAATACAAGACTCACCAGAAGAAACACAACGTAAAACAAACAGAGACAAACACTTGTACATTATTCATTGGGTTACGGAAGTAAATGCCGCGAGAGAAAAACCAAATACAGATTGGAATCAACCGGTAGATTGGAGAATGGTAACAGATACAACATTACACCAATATATCCCGTTTGAAAAACAAAATTTCAACATGACTCAAGCAATAGACTATGTAAAAGGTCAACTGGCACAACATGAGCGTCCAATAAAAAGACACAAAACAGAAAAAGAACCAACACTGATATGGTACATGAGCAATAATCAACTGCGAACAGCTATCTACAAGGCAGCTCAGACCCGCACACGTTTATTCCGTACGCTTTAAAATTTGTGCTAGATGGTTCCCACCCCGGCACAAATCTGGGGGGGGTTCTGTAACGGAATAAACCGGCAACCACAAAACGGTCTTTTTCAAGACCAACAATTAGTTACAATAAGAACGATTGACAGATGAAAATCACACCTAGTAAAGAGAAACGACAATACAACGGTGTGATATTCATCTGTCAACACGAAACGCGCGGACCAATCAGCGACGGACTAGATTGTCGAAAAGGGTATAAATACCGGACACTTTCGACAATCTAGTCAGTCTTATTTCAACCTTCAACACTTCAACAACAGTCAACACTACCAGTTCTGAAGACAAGAAGACCAAGACCAAGACCAAGACCAAGACCACCAACGACCACAGCTGATCAGCGCCACTCCACGGCTTTCAAGTAGCTCCCGGCCGACGACGTGAAACAACGTTGTCGCTATACGGCAGACTTTCGTGCAGACCCGCAGCCGACAACACCAGCGCCGCCCCACGGCTATAAGCAGCAACCGCCCATCGACGGTTCACAACAATACCATCCCACGGCGGGCCTCCGTGTCAACTTGCAGCTCGACGACGCAACTGCCTCACGCGGCTCTACGAGTTACCCGACCGCCGAAGACACGTAACGCCGCCGCCATACGGTGAGAGTCCGTGCCTGATCGCCGACTAACGCGGAACACATAGCGGCTATTGTTCCACGACTATCGACGAGGTCACCGACTCACGGCAAGAATCAACGGCAACCCACGGATACCGCTGCAGTCAACGTCGACCGGCAAGAATTGCCGAGATTCGACGTTATTACGAAAACGGCCCTTTTCAGGGCCAACACCTCTACGACCAGGCACTTAAATAAGTTGTCCTGCCCGAGTCCGGTTCGTCGTCGGGGTACCGCTTAATTAAGTTTGTACCGACGACGGCCGACTCTCACACCCATATTGTATAAAACGGCTAATAAAAACTATTATGTATGAGTAGGGTCCGGCTACCGCCCGACTAAACACCCAAGCGCCCCCGATTGTGTCGACTCACTTAATTAAGTCTGGTCGACACAAATCGACGCTTTACTCGACCCTGATATATGTATAAATATAATTACTTGGAAATAGAAATAACGTGATACCATAAACAAATCGTTATTTATTTACGACGCGGGACGTCTTAACGGACGCTCCGCTTCAATCTGGTAAACATTTCTTTTCCAAACCAATGTTTAGATATATGTATAGTTTATTTCAGAAAACGACACAACAATAAATAATCCATAAACCAATTTGGAAATCTCCTCATATCTCCCACCCCTCTTCAACACTAACATGAAAGAGAAATCTTTATCCCAAGAAAATTAGGCTATTGGAAGTTCCTAAACAAATTTTTCTAATTGTTGGCAAATGTGTCAAAAGTTACAGGTGGATGTTTAAAGTCGAAAGCGGAAAGGTAAGGGTGTTACAAAATTCACAATAATATAACATAGGTACCTATAATTATTGGGTTAAACAATCTGTACATTTATTAATTTTTGTGAGTTAACTAAAATTTTGCAATAAATATTGTTGTATAGTAAAATGCGTCTCAAACTACTCAAGAATTATGTGTAAAAAACTAAACTTTTTTAATTTTATATACCTCAGAACTTCGATATTTATAGCCTATAGCTTTAAGGCATATTTTTAGTTTTATTTTCCAATAATTTACTTAATATGACCATATTAAAATTTATCGTACCGTTAAAGGGTATCAGTATCGATTGAACGCATTATTATAATATGCAATAAGATATTTCCTCCCTCATAAATTCCAAATAATAATAATTTTGTCATGGGATTAGATTGTAATAAGTAGATACCGGATATTTTTTGATATTTTTACCAAAGCTGTGCAGTTTTATATGGTGAGGTTTCTCAACAATTTGACAACAAATCAAAAAAATAAAAAGATACATAAATATACATATACAATTTAATTTTGCATAAAAATGTATATTTTTACATTGGAGAATATTTTATAGAATATAATGACATATTTTAAGAATATGTCTACTATTTATACAATAAATAACAAAGCGCTTCCGAAAAAAAAAAATAAATAATAAATGAAAATTTATATTACGTTTAATACGTCATCGCTGGTATACCTATAAGCGGTATTAGTCTAATACATTTTTACATAGAAAATTGTTGAAAATAATATAGAAATGTATACGATATGTCATAAATTATTTCCATTTGTTGGACTTTTTTATGAAACATGTTTGTTCAAGTAGTTAATTTATTATTTTTATTTGTTTCCTACAAATTTTAACACATTAAAAAGTGTATTTAAAATGTTATTCTGGTAGTTATGTTACAGTATATGCTTTAAGTCTTAACAATTAAATCATAAATTCATAATATAGGCAACTATAGACACTATACATGAATCAATTTTTCTTTTGTAAATGCGTATCTTAGGATCAACGAATATTAAGAGAATATTTCTCAATATATATTAATTTATACTGCATAAAAATATATTTTCACCATTTATTGGCCCATACAAATATGGTATCTATAGTTATAAGGTATAAGTTATAACTTATATTAGCGTTTTACTTAATATATTTATGGACCTTTCTGGTGTAGTAATAATATAATAGGTACGTGCCATAGTTGTTTATAAATATTATACTTTTTCGAAGAAAACTTGTCAACGAGAAATTAAATATTTTATCCGCATATTTTGCTCACCATAATATTGTTTGGTAGCCTTAGAGCCTAAGAGGACACCACACACCCACTTAAGGAGTTTAGTATAGGCAATATTAATGACATGTTGATAAAAATTAAAAAGTATAATTTTAAATATGTTTTAATACTGATTCAAAGTATTTCAAAAGTAATCGACAATAGCTGTTGAGTAATAATGAGATTGTGTTATAGAAAAACAAATTCACGTGTTATTAGTTTATTAAATTATTTACAGCAGATTTACCAAATGTTCTCACTACATAGAAAAAAACAATTTTCATGAATAAATATTATGACTGATTTGATGTCCTTTTAAGATTGGATGCAGTCAACCATTTATCAATTATAAATTGTAAAAAGCCGTACTTTAGAAACAGTATTAAACATATTATCTTGTTTCAAATATAGATAATGGAATATTTGATCCTAATTATTCTTATAAGTATCAAAACTTTAAATAATTGTCCGTGGAGTAATCACGCGTAGTCACTTTTAGTACCAAATAATTGCGATTTTCTTTCGACATATTATTATTCACACAATGCATATTAATATTTTTTAGTATGGATTTATAGAAATAATAAATAATATACGAGCTCGTATTCTCGTATTAAAACCCAATGGGTAGGTACGCAAACATAATATAATATTATAACCTGTCGATTATCACACGTAGTCAAAGCCGGTCCTTTAAGCTACGTCTATGGGCTTTTACCCCTCCCCCCTTGTAAATACTAATACAGTGAAACTTCCACACAACGAAGTCACATGGGGAACAAAAAAAATTCATAATATAGAGAAATTCGTTAAATATAATTTGTGCATAATTAACAGTCAAGGTCCATGGTTCTCAAAAATAATTCAGAAAATTTAGTTAAATGGAAGTTCTTTATATGGAAATTTCACTGTATTATGTATTTATTTATATGATAATGAATGGAACATAAGTCTTAAAATGTATAAATTAAAAATATAAATTTTATATTTTTATGTACCCCCTCTCTAACATTTCAGTTTTCTAGGTCCGTGTCTGGTAAGTGGTAGGTAATAATATAAACCTAACAGATGATTTCTACCACACAATAATATATTTTCGTAATAATAATGAACTCTTTACGAATAAACACAAATGTTCGCGTATAAAGTCACACGTCGCACAGTAATAATACACGTATACGCCACGCTGCTCACGGCGGTCTTTTATTAAATATTTTTCGATCACATTGTGCGTATATATAACACCTACACGACCCGTCTACCAAATATTGACAAGGTGGTATATTCGCGTTCTTATTTTTCTTCTTCTCCTCCGCCTCTTTCTTATATTTTATTGACGGGAATTCGATGTAAAGCTTCCGATTTCGGCTCTCTGCGTTCTACGTATTTGTCGTACGTCACTACGTGCTGTGGCCCGTGAGCAATCGTAAGTGTTGTCTTATGCCACCACAAGACAAATGCACGTTCCATAATAGATATTATAATATTTTACAACCGCAAACGTCGCACCACCACAGTGGATGACATTGCAATGACTAAAATTTGGAACAATAGGTTTATATAGCTGGGGGGGGGGGGGGTTGAAGATTTTACACACCACGTTAGAATATATATATAGAATATTTTCCATCTCCAAATAAGTAAGCTTCAGCTCCCCCCTCCCCCAAGTTTCAAAAATCTCAAACACTATTTGCGCCTATGTTTGGACCTCTTATTGATAAGTTTCGGAATATTTTTTCATTATTAAAAATCTGGACAGAAACGAATAAATTACAGAATACATCCGTCTCTAATTTAAACTTTTTCGTTGCTCGTTTTTCCAAATTAATTGTCCACCAACTGTTGCCAACAGTGCGTATTCGAATGGCTTACACATAACAATTATTGTTTGGTGTTTAAAAAATATAAATTACAATAGGTGTAGGTATATAGATTTATCGTGTGAGGTTAATTTACGAATGATTGACATTTTAATAATACATAAATATTACACTTCACATTTAAACATACATACATGCATACATACATACATACAAACATATTAACTTCTTACACTTTGTTAAGTGTACAACGCTGATTATATTATCATTTTTTTTTATACTTTTTATTTGTATGAGCATATTTGGTAATTGGTTCAGTAATGGTTGTGATGATAATATATTCATTTATAAATACGTAATATTTGTTAAAAAAAAAATATGCATATTTAGTAGATATAATTTTTAGTGGATAACACTTAGATATTATATTTTTTTATAAAGCGTAAAGTTTTGAGCGTGTACAGGAACAGTACCTATTGTCATACTCGGAGTCTATTATTAATGATAATATCCCGAATGACGTGTATTAGGCACGTTCACAGAGATTTGCAATATATTGAATTTTCAAAAATGTGACAAACTTTTCAAGGGAAAAGTTTTTTTATTCGTTACAACGAACCCGTCGATGCTGCCGCCCGGGTTGTGATTACGTGACCTATATACCTCCATCGACATGAAACTCAGGGTGCCTGAGACACTGAGTGGGACATCGATCGCCGAACCGGAATCGTTTTTTTATTTTTAAATTTCGCTTTCAGAACTCATCGTAATATTGTGAGCTGATGTTATTTTAGTACTAGTAATATTTAGGTACTACATAATTTAAGTCCATATTTATTCGTGTTAATTATTCGAGTTCGTATAATCTGGGCAAAACAATGATAATAAAACAACTTAATATAATTTGAGCCACATTTAAATATGAATTTTTGTTACCTGAGCCATGACAGAAAACGAAATGGCATATTTTTATGTAATCTGCATCACACTTTTAATTTAAATTTTTGCTCGGAATTTGCCTGATAAACTATTACCGAGATCACATCAGTTATGGCATGCTCCACTAATACCGATACGTGTCCGATATGATATTGTTGTGTACTATTAAATAATAAGTAAGATAGCGACGAGACTGGTTACATGTGTATGTATCTCGTCTAATCTATTTTATCAGTATAGGTAAAAGATTATTTCTTTTATAAAAAAATTATGAATTTACTGTCGAAATTATTTAACAGCAGTATCATGATTGTTTACAGTGTGTGACATTTACGTGTTTGCGTTCATATTTCATAAGGACATTCTAATCTTGTGAATAAGTAATGAATACAAATATTTTAAAAATTATAAATAGAACCAGTGACAAAGATTTATTGTTATTTGCAAATTGTACGTATCGGCAGCTCTCTAAATTGATCATATTTTAATTTTAACAGTTGGACAATGAATTATAATGTTCCTAGATTTGACATCATATTTTATTGCTAACTGAAATATTATTAATTTGTACATAAAGTAGGTACATAAAATAACAAAACCTAATTTTTTTTATTTTACTTTATGTGCATTTTAATTATTTTTTACATACCTATAACAAATTATGTCCAGTTAACATCTGTGTTAGAAATTAGAATATTATAATCTTATGAAATTATATTATTGCAATTTGAAGTCCACAGCCGCACGTCCATATTATCGATGATAATAATCCACCTTCATGATAGAATATTCAATTAATAGTGTTTATCGTACAACTGTTTAGTTTGTGATAAATTATTATTTGTAACCTACATTTCTTACTCCGTAATAATCGTATTAGGTATTATAGAATTTTATATCAAAACAATATAAGTTTCGAAACATACACAAACCAACATTTTCACAAAAAAAACATTCAACAATGTTTGTCTCTGTGTAATTTGCTTTTTGCGTTACTTGACCTCTGTGGTACAGTTATAAATTATGTAAAAAAGTATATAATTAGCTAGTCATTGTTTAAGTGTTTAAGGCAAAATTAGTGTGACGCTTCAGGGTCATTAAAACGTTTAAATAATATTTATTTAATTGTAATTAATGTGATTTTGCGCGTGGACATTTTTATGTACATGACTGATATGCACCTTCGGATTACGAAATCAAAAAATATATGAGTTGCGATTTAAAAAAAAAAACTTTAATCGTCTACATTATAATAACTACTTGTTACATAATTTATCAGTGTTTATTATAATATTTGAAACATACTGTTTACACATTTTCTGCGATGTGCGCTGTATAGTGCTGAGGCATACGTATATTACTTATATTTTAGTGTGCCTATATAGGTACATTTAATGTTCTTTTTGGCATAAAATTCTCGGTCACCCGTTTTGGGGTATACTGCAATAATAGTCACTTCACCATACGTGTGTTACACGTCACTTATATTATATTATACACTTGATCCCAGTGGCACTGAAGTAATTTTTAAGTTTTACTGTGTTAGACACACACTGACTTTAACAATATAAAATAATGTCATAAAATTGACAACGTGTACTTATTAAATATAGTCTCGAAGAGTAGTGACTGCTGTCATCCTTACAATTTGAAGACCGCAATAATCACAATAACACGATAAAATATATAATATATGTTATACTGTTATACATCATATAAATAGCTCACGGCGCAACAGCAGTTATGGGTTAATATAATAATTATATTATACACATCACAAAGTCAAAATACATGAGTCTTACTGTCTTATAATATAGCTGTAAGCTGTGCAATAGGTATTAGTCGTCGAAATCCGTTGATTATATTTGGAGAATTTAGCCAAAATCGTCATTTTCCGGGCACCACTCCTATAATTTCATTATCTCGTTCTCTGCGTTGCTCTCTATGCGAGGTCCGTGAGTTTTAACGGACAAAGTGGTGGCTTTTCATTAAAACCACTGTTCCCAATCTTCCATATTATTATGTATTATGTATTATGACAATGTAATAGTTATATTATTTAAAATAGTAAAATTACTAATGATTTATCAAAAACTATCTTTTACTTACTATACTATATTACCTATATAATATAATATAATAGATAGTGATAAGACTGTACTTTTTAGGATATTGGACAGAGATTCGCTACAGTCTAAGGTGAAACACGGTAATTCATCGAGCGAGCTCGTCCCATTTTTCCCTTAAATAACTCAAAAATTCAAATTTTTAGAAATCTCTTAATACCATATTTTTAAATTATTTAAATATGAATTTATATATTATGTATCTGATGTATCTATACCAGGATTATATGCTTAGTACAAGCAATTTAATTACTATAAGAAACTTATCGTGAGATATTTTCATTTAATCGCATCAAAGTTTAAATAGTAGAAATATGTGCTTAACAATTTTCAATCAACATGGATGGTTCTAATTTGAAATAAAAAATTCGTATCGTCACAAATGGTTTAAAATAATTGAGTTAGAAAATATGGTTCTTAAGTAGACTTAAAAATCAGTATTCGAATGAATGCATTTTTGTAAAAGTTAAGTGAACATGCTTAGAGAATAATCTTGTATAATATGTTCTGATGTCAGATTTGAACGAACAATGAATTACGCTTCCGTTGGAGGCATAATATCGTATATAAAACCAACATCATCAACAATGGGGTATTAGCAGTAGAGAAATAAATTGTATGACGGAGTTCAGAGTTGAAATGAGACACGTGACCTGGTAATAATAATATAAATTCGTATTCCAAACAAAAAACCTTCCAGCAATGCTCACGTAATATTTTCCGAAGATTGTAAATGAAAATATATGAGAGAAGAAACCAACGATTATCAGGACGAGGTATTAATTCATATATTCCAAACAGAAACGGATAAGTATAATATTATAATAATTTATAGGTTTAATCTACAGTGGGGGTTTTTGGGTGTTTAACCCCCCCCCACCATCTCATTCCTTTTTAACCACCAATAAATTTATTATTTATACTATTTAATATTCATACAATACAACATTTCTAAAAAACATAGATTAATTTTTACTTAACCCCTCCCCTCCCCCATTCATGGTCCTGACTCCGACACTGAAGGTACCTATGTCCGATTTTCGGTGAACGCGAGTGGTTAGTTGAGATCAAACGAAAACCCCAGACATGCCTAAACATCCAATATTATATGCGCCACAGGAAAATTTCGTAGATCGATTTGGGTCAGCTTACGCATGTGAGGTGGATAAAAGTTTTAGCTTTTTAAACTTTCCAGTCAAAATTGTTCTTTGATCGTTTAAGTATATATATTTTAGGTACTTATTGCAATAACTCTATGTGCGTAAAGGATGGTATTAAACGCTGTACATATGACCAGAACATCATCGTATTGTAATACAAAAAAATTGGAAATCGAAAATGTTCATGCATGTACTAACCTATAATTTTATTGTGATACGATTGTAGATTTAAATATTAAAATTGTTTTTATTGAAATCATCAATGGTTATTTCCTGTTTTCATAAGGGCTTGGTATTATATCCATGTTCAGCGCTAAGGGGGAGGGCGAGAAGACTCAAAGGCCTTGCGCCTTACCTTACCAAAATAAGGGCAAAATTACACAAACAAAAACAGAAAAAAACCTTTTTTACCCTTGATCAACAATACATAGTTTAAAGTTTATAAATATATTAACCGAGTGGTTTATATTGTTTATAATTTCTATTTAATAATGATTATTATTACTTTTATTAAAAATATTATTGAGTACCTATATATTATATTATTTTATTAAAACTCCTGCACGGCGACGGTGTTAAACTACTGCTAAATAATTTGGCTTTAATATGACGCATTGTAAGTTGTAACTTATTATTTATTATTTTGAATAACGTAAAACGTTACACTATATGAATATAAATAAAAATAATATGCTAAATCTCTAACCTAATACTCACAGTTACTTATCAGTTTAACTGCATGGTAATTTGTATACAAAGCATTTTACATAGAATACGAACGATTCTAATAAATACTATTATTGTTTTTTTTGTTTTTACTTTTTGAGACGAACACCCGCAGTGGTATAGTTGGTATGAGCGAACGATTATTACGTAAATACCTATTTTAATTATTAGGCTATTCTATCCTAATAATTTATATTTAATTGTATAGATTAAAACTATAACTTACTATACTAGACAATTTAATAGATTTAATGTATTATGATTCAGAATTTGTTTTCATATATTTGTTATTATTATTATTATTATTATTACCAAATTGTTTTGTCAACTTGGCGTCAATCAATATAAATTCGTAAAAACTATTTTACGGGAATGTGTAGGGTTGTTTAGGTTGCCTACAGGTTAGTTAAGGTTTATTAAGACAATTTTATTTAGCACATTAAATATCTTTAATGCTGTTTGTAACTAAATTCTAAAAAAAATTATTTATACGTAGGTACCTCCATGATACTCATTGTGAATAAATCAAAATTTGTAGTTTAATTATTAGAATTGAGTACTGAATGTATATGAAAAAATGATAATATAAAAATATCATATTAAAAAATATTTCACACCAAGTCCTGAAAAATCCATGTGTTGGTACTAATTATAAACCAATACACAATTGTTAAAATATTAAAATAAATATTTTTTTATATTATATTATATTTGATTTATTATCATTTTCACAAAATATTACTATTACCTTGTATAAAAAAAATATTCGATACAACATTGTTATAGTATGAGAGTGCACGTATTATTCATTTTAATAAAGAATGAAGTTTTATTATAATGATTGTTCAAAAAAAAAATCAAGAACGGAAAAGAAATTCAATCTTGATGAAAATAATATTATAAAGTCAAACCATAGAAATAGGGATACCATAGAGTTCTGCATTTTTTAAATTGAATCTTACAAAAATCACGATGTATATGTACATATACCAAATAAAATATGATATTCTTTGATTGTTTGACAAAGGCAACAATAACTAATATTATGTGTGAAACTTATTTTATTTATTCAGTGTTCAATAACCTTATACAATATAGGTACCTAGGTACCTTACCATCATTTACATTTTCAGAGGACTATTTTACTTCAGGTTATAAAATTAACGATTTTAGGCTACTGCGTAGATACACATTTATTATTACATATAATATAAAATATCAAAACAATTTTTAAATAGTATTAATTTTATAAATGTATGTACAGTGGACGCCGCTTATAAGATTCACATAAACAAGGTTCAGCAACTTATTAGACTCGAAATCGTCTGAAAGGTCCTTACGTATCCAAATACATTATAAAATTCGGTTATAAAACTAACCAGTTCATTTATAAGACTCAAATTTCGTAAAAAAAATGATAAGAAACAAACATTTTTGGTTAAAATTTAGAAATAAATTGGTTTTCATAATTTACGTGTGTATGTACAACAATTTTAATCGCATTTTACATTTATCGTTATTGTAGTGTGCGGCATACATACACTACCAATAACCTGGTCATATCGTAATCGATAATCGATACATCATTTATTATTTTTTATAAATACCTATGTAATTATTTTTATAATAATATGTATAATCATATTTTTTACAGTCATTCGCTAATAAGTAATATGTAATATGTGTTAGAGTAGATTTAAATAAAATCAAAATATTTAGTAAAATAAAATTCATAAATATGTAATCAAAATTTTTCTTTTTTTTCCCCCACCATTTCGCCTATATAAGATTCATTCGGTTATAAGACTGACTTTGTGCTAGTCCCAAAGTGAGTCTTATAAGTTGCGTCCACTGTATATATATAAAATTATATGTAGTAAAAAAATACCAGGGTAGTTTGAACAATAGGGGAGGTACTTATATAACATGTGACGGCACAACATCATTGATGCGACCATACATTACAATAGTATTGTAATGATTGAATCATTTAAATTTAAAAAAATGCAAGAAAATAATAAACCAATACAATATTTACAATGATAATAATAAGTAATAAACATTGGAGATTTGTCAACAAAATAAATTTGTCGAGTCTAAAATTACCCATGTAGATAAAATAAATTTCCCTCATTGTACCAGGTGAGCTATTTTACATTGAGGGCAATCGGTACATGTTGGCTGGTAAATGGTATGCATTCGGTTGAGGAAAACTGGTTTATTTTTTTTTTTGAAATTCCGAAAGCAATCGCTAAGAGCGACTGGCTAACACCTGATCAATGTGATCAACTTTTATTTTTATGTTTTTCGTTGACTGTAATAATATTAATAATAATTAGCCTACGCCTATCATATATACATACATATCTACTATTATACGGTATATCATGTGAGTTTCGCGTCCAATCGCATTGGGCACGATTGTTATTTCTGTGTGTTAAGACAATAATAATTGTTTTTGTCGCTAGAAAATTCAGTCGGGACGAACAAATTATATTAAAAATAATAATTCAAAAATCAATATAATACTGTAATAATATAATGTTATTATTATTTCGTTATGCGTATAGCTTTTCATTGCAAATAAATGGATTTAACACAGTTGAATAGAATTCACGTTCGAACGCGTTCTTTTTCGGCACAATCAACGAATCCGAATCGACTGAAGCAAAGTAAATTCATACAAATCAAATATACAACACTGCCGAATTTGTTATAAATGTACATTACAATGTCGTTATGTAGGTATAGATACAGAGCAGTTTCCACACGAATTGGTTTTCAGAAATTAATTACGGGTTTTTATTTTTTTTACTCTGGTTTACACGGCGTGGTACCCCAACTGAATTTACCCAATTTACGCTGTTCATGTCATACATTTTTGCTCATGTTAAACCTACCATTCGATGATTCAATAACCGAATTGTACGCAGCTGTTATGCAAAACCTCATATAATAATAATAATAATAATGATAATAATATATGGCGGAGGCGGAGAGTTGTGCGCTTTTCTTTTTCAACGAACATGTCATTCGTATAAAATGGATAAAAGTCAAAAACCACAAACTCATCATTCGTAATATTATAATATAATTTTATATTATACAAAAGTACCTACTGATCTGGTTATGATAGATTATCGTACCTATACCAGTAGTTCATAAACACAAGAACAATAATTGTTATTTAATAATTTGCTAGTACATATTATTATAATAAGTTGTAGCTTACACCTAGAAATCGTCGACCAGCAGACCCCACTGATTTCAATCACTTACAGTTTAGGGTAAAATAAACAACATTTAACGATTATGACATATCGATATTATACATATATTATTTTGTGGTTATTAATGGTCGTGATATTAATTACTATTGTTAGTTTGGTTCTGATTATTCTGAGTGAAAGTATAAAATATCTATAATTCACAAAATAATAATACAGCTCATACCTAACCTAACCTACAGCGTACAGCAATTTTTTGAATAATATTTTTTATTTTTTATTTTTTTTTTTTTTCATAATAGTTTTTATTCAATTTGTTACAACAACGAACAATAAAAACAATTGATGTAGTTAATAAATAAAACAAAAATACAGATTAGTCAGATTGTAGAGGCCTTCCAGTGGAAGACAATACGAAGAAGTGAACAAATAATATTATTATAATTGTTGTAATTTTCGAGGTAATTTGATTAAAAAAAAATAACTTTTTATCGATAATGATTTTTTTCTGTATTCTCTTACGCTTTACACAACGGCAAGCATATTATATACCTCAATTTTAATATAAAAAAAATACATAATAATATATGTGCTTACCTGCTAAAAATGTACACCAAAATTCGAGTATTATATGATTAAAATTCAAACTTTTAAAGAAATTAAAATAACACAACAAATTGTCATTTTCATAAGGAGCACTGAGGAGTTACATAATTTATTTAAAAAAAAGGTTATTTCATTTTGTAACTGTTTGATTTCCAACAAACAAAATATATAAGTGAACTGAAGTTCAATTCATTTAATGTTGTAAATATAAATAAAAATTTAATTTAATTCATTGTAAATAAGCTGAAATTCATACAATAAGATGGATTGTGGTAGTTACGTGTTGTTTAAACAGAAAATCCATACATCTTTCATTCTTGGAAACATTATTAATCAAACAATAGAAGGAATATAATAATATAAAATAAACTGATCAGACTTGGAAATCAAAAAACCGTATTTGTCTTATAATAATATTAAAACGAAAAACGTACTCGTTTATTATTACTTCGAAAAAATAAAAATAAATAAAGTGGACTAGATATTTTTCGGTGATGGACAGTATATTTTATTAGGTACGTTCAGAAAGCTAAAAAATAACATCATCAAAATACCGACCACCAATAGATTATGGAAGTTCACTGAAAAACAAAGAGATAGACTACCTATTTCACTTTAAAATGTTTTAGTTTCTTTACAGCCATTTTATAGTGTATCGTTTATATGCTACAACACCATATGAAATCTGTATTACAATATTTTAGTTATTACATCGATTAATTTGAAAATTTTGAACAAAATTTAGCGATTTGAATATTTTTAATTTATTTTGACAAGTAAAAGACAAGTATACATAAAGTGCTATTTAAAAAAATTTACTACCATTATTAACATAATTTAAATTTGTGAAATTTATATTTTTTATCATTGCGATGGACTTTTTCAATTCGATTATTGAATAGTAGTGTTTTATTTTGTTAAAAAAAACCCTGAAGCAAATATTATTTTAGTTTTGAGAAATAAAAATTGCGTTTTAATACAGATTCAATCTGAACACCTAGAAATGTTTTCCACAGGAAAAATTAGATAAATTCAAATATTTTAGCAAAATAATCATTATGAAAATAGAAAATATAGAAAATCATTATGAATTATATACATACGTATAATGTATATAATATTATCTAGGTTGTAAAAAATAAGTTCAAAATATTTTATTACTAAATTGCTTAAGTTTTAATGTACCTATCATATCGTGCATGAGTGTGAAAATTATATTAATTTATATGAAATCTTCAATTTGCAGTACCCTGCAACAAATTTTAGTAATATTTAACTATAAATTAAAAATTTCGCTTTCATAAGTTATTAGTGAAATAAACAGAAAAATGATGTTGTACAAATAAAAGTTGTAAAAGTCTTATTGACGTAACGATAAACCTAACCTAACCTAACGATACTATACAGACATTTTAATAAGTAAAAGTAAATTTGACGTTAAAGATCACAATCAATTAAAGTTTTAAAGTTTGATTATTCTAAATTCCATTCTGGCTATATTTTTTTGTAGTTACATCAAACGCAGTGACAACTGACATGTACATCAACTTATCAAATATTCTGGCAGAGACTATATTATATAGGTACTCTTAAAGTCTTAACTACTTAGACAACTATAGAACGCGACCACGTGAATTATAAATATTGCCTATACATTTTAATTAACGATTAGTTTGATACCTACTTAGATATCCTGTGTATTTAATTACTAATTGTAAATTATAAGTTGTAATCTAAGAGATAATCCATACGTTTGTTTATGCTGTACCTTATCATGACCTTAATATATTAATTACAATTTATATTTATAACGAATTATTGGCTTAAGCGAAATTTATACCTACTCATGAACTCATAATTCACCAATTCAAAAACGTTTTGACTATCTCTAAGTATTTTTCTTTCTATACGTTTTCCCATTATAATAAGTCTCTGTTGCCAAAAACTATTTGAGCAAATTAACCACGAACCAAACTTTAATAATAATTAATAAAAAATAAGCATATCAGATAACTACTCCAAAAATATAAATAAATACAATTTTTAGTTTTTAATGATCGAACTTAATTTTGAACTATGAAAAGATGTATACGATTTATTATATCGTTAAATGCGAGGGGTTTCAATGTGTAACTGTCAAACTTTTGTCGATTTTATTATCAGCAGTGATTTTTAAGTTATCAAAAACCTATTTTCAGAATTCCATTTATTTTAATTTTTTCATAACATACCTTTTGATAGCTTATAATGAATTGAAAATAGTAATTAACCTACCTCATCGAGGTACTTATACCTTCACCTTAAAATTAAATTCAAAATTAACCCACCATCACATTACTTGCTAATTATTCTACTATCCTACAGTACAAAAAAATTTATAAAAAACATATTTATAAGAAGCTGTAGAAGCTGCTACTATGTAGCTGATATTTAAATTTAAAATTTGATTATTAATACCTATATAGAAATTAGATTACCTTATTACCTACTTATGTATTTTGTATTTTATGTAATTAAATAATTGCAACTGTAATTAATACGGTAAAAATAATTGTATTGTATAGGTTATAATTATATTATATACATTCTGAGATAACTACAACTTTTAAGTAGGTACATCGTACATACATTTTGAATTTAATGTGTTGGTGTTTAAGGAATATGAGTACTAACTATATTAATTTTAGGTACTTTATTACGTTCTCTCTTGCTTAAAGCCTTGAATTTTTGTTTAAAAATATCCGCAGTATAATAAAAACTAAGTCATAAGAACATAAATACGTACATAAATTATTTTTAAGTTGAATTTTTAACAGGTAGCCGTCACTTCAATGTTATAAGAGAAAACACTAAAAAATTACATTTTTGGCACAATATTTATACAAACCAAGGGCAGGGGGACTATAGATACTGCACGTGGGGAAATATAGGTAGATGAAATGATGAAAATTGTTGTTAAAATAATTATGCCATTTTACAATCAGTAAAATTGATAACATTAAATAAATTATAGGTAATATTTATAAATATTAAATAAATATTTATATTTATATTTATATTGTATTAAAAAGTATTCGCACAATTAATTTTGATAGATAAATTTAGGTCATACTAAATGTAAAGAAAAAAAGAAGACGTCATAAATGTAATTTAAAACAACTGAAGATAATACACTTTGTGATAACTTCAATTTCGTTTACCATGTATTTTATAATTAGGGCGTTTTGGCATGATATACAAGTATGACATTTTGTTATATTTTTTTAATTTAGTGAATTTTTTTTACATCTTTAATATCAAGCATAGGAAACCATTGTGAAATACAAAGTAATGATAAGGTTTGGAAATACATAGTTTCCTTTGCTTTGATGCCAAGTTATGTATCCCCTCAATAATTACACTTACCGACATTTAACTTGCAAAATAAATTTTTTTAAATATTCAATACTAATTAACCAATAGTATAAAGCGTACCTACTTCAAGTAAACGAATAGAAAAATTAGTTCGTAGTAATAGATTTAAAGACGTTCAAAATCGTTTTTAATTTTAAAATTGTATCATCGATCTGATCGGTATGACAGAATGAAAATTTATCATTTTTTGCATAGGAATAATATTATAAATATAATATAATAATAAAATAGAGCTGAATATTGTCTTTATAGAACTCCTCATTATAAACGGTGCATTTTGAGTTCCCAATTTAATAATCTTATGAATAAAATATTTAATTAAAATCATAAGTTCAACATAATACTAACACGTGTAATGAGTTTTCGTTTTATAATATTTTAATAATAATATATCCGAGTAATAAAGCCTTTATTTTTTGTTAGTTTTTATTATTATAACAATATCACAAAGTAATATTTTATAATATTATTATTTTTTCAACTGTTACTCGACTTGCAATAATAATTCCAATTGCTTTCCGTCTGGTCTGGATTTTATCTAAATGGTACATTTGACGTGGGTTGGATTGGAACTTATGGTTGTTTGGGTGGTGCTTATACACGTCCAAAACATAATACTCAATAATATACAGACAAACAAGTGACGTCGGTGATCATAATATTATATTTTATTCTGGTGGATAAACCATGATTCAGTGTATAGTACAGCGTACACCAAAAGCGACTAGTGAGTGTGTGTGTTTAAATAACATCAATAAAACCACGTTAGCTAAACGGGAAAATGTCTTCCTAATCCTTCCTTTCGTGCGTCACATCCCATCTCCCCGTTCATAAATCATTGATTATGTTAGTAAAGGGGACGCGAAACCGCAAACAAACGTCTGTTTTATAGAATAACATTTACAGTCCCTTTACCTCCCTGAATTGGAACCTCTAAATAGCGGACGCTTTCAATAATCGGACGTTTTATATATTAGAACAAACTATAAACTTTCTACTTTCTGATCACCTTGGAAAAGTGGATAACATTGCAACGACCGAGAGTGTCCGAGGTTTAGAGGTTTTACTGTATTATTTTTGGAGATAGCAGGCTGCAACGTACTAAGGCGATAAGTTCTGAAAAATTTATATTTAAGTGTTTTTGTGATTTTTCAGTTTGGAAGAAGCGAATAAACATAAGTGTAGGTGGATCTTATCTATATATATGAGTAGTTTTAAAATAATCTGTTCACTGCGGCACATGTATCAATAAATGATTATTGCAACCGATTTTGAGCCACTCGAAACGAAAGTAAAGATGTCAATCGCCTGAATAATTTTTTAACTTAGATTGGATGAATTTTAAATTTTAAAACTAATTTTAACTAGCCAAAAAGTTTTTACGTTTTAATACTTACAATATTTATATGTACCTATTAATCTGTATCATTGCTTATAGTTTTTTATACATTATAATAATATATACTTGTGATTGGACTTAGGTCCGTATATGAAATATAAAAAAATAAAAAAAAAAATAACAAAAATGTAAAAATACAACTTTAACGTTCATTAAAAAAAACTCGTTAAAAAAACCAAAAAAATTTAAAAAAATTTGATTAAAATATTTTTACTAAAAAGAAATTATACTTACAATATATATCAGTTTTTAAAATTGTAATATGTTCAACCTAAGTCCTACTCTATTGTCAGGTGGTTAGGTAAAAATACAATTTTTGTTCTATGACTGCAGTCTCCTTATTGTATACTGTATAAGTTAACACTTGATCATTCCCAACTATCCTTTTTCAATTAAAAATCAAACCATTTATCCAACTAAATAGCTGAAACAACACGATATAGTTGTCGAATCTCGAATCTGTATGGATGATTTATACACAAACGATAACAAACAGAGGTTGAGCATAATATTGACATTTAAAAGCAACTGATTAAAAACCTGAGTACAATTTAAAATATAATTTGTGCAATAGTTGATTCATTGAACTAAATAATCACTGAACTAGGTCTAATTTATTTATCATGTGATTAAGACAATACAATATTGTCTTTGACAAGTCAACAAAACCTCACTTAACCTTGCAATATAATTTCACTAAAACATCGTTAGATAAATTCGGACTTATATCATAGTAAACAAAATCCAAATCATAATTGAATAATTTAAATGCATTAAAATTATATTACAATAATAATTTACCAATACAATTATTAGTAATAAATACGTATGACGTACCAGGCAAAAGAACTTCGACAGCGGTGTAGCTAAATAGCCTAACTATACCGCCGTACTATTATAATTCTATTAAATAAATGTACTATAATTTACTATACATTATGACAATGAACTAACTATAATCATACATATTGAAAAATAGATAACGTGATAGTGGCGTACGTAGTTTGTCCATTTTAAACGTGGTAATATCTTCGTTTTTTAATTTATATTATTGAAACATTATAATAAATCAGTAATAAACGTATTAACTCTAATAATATTGGAATATATAGATAGTAGATACATATTAAATTTTAACAACGCTAGTCAAGTTCATAATATATTTGACTAGACTATGTAAAATGTAAATGTTAAAAATTAGTAGTTAAATAGAAACCAAAAATTATCTTATTATAATTTAGGTTAAATTATTATTTTGTTAAAATATACGTATCCAATGAACAGTTAAAAATAAAAATATTAAAAATATCATCTAAC
Source organism: Nasonovia ribisnigri (assembly GCA_027563435.1). Lineage (NCBI taxonomy): Eukaryota > Metazoa > Arthropoda > Insecta > Hemiptera > Aphididae > Nasonovia > Nasonovia ribisnigri. The sequence continues at coordinate 658,005 of JANEHU010004942.1, read as the reverse complement.
TATAATTAATACGAAAAGTTCACAATTTAATCAATATTACACGCAAACAATTGGCTAGATACCTAATAATAAATATAAAAACTAGAAAAGTGGCTCTGTATTATAGCATTGACTATTGTACCGAATCTCAATCATATTTCACTTTAAAAATAAAATATAAAAAGACATTAAATTAGCTATTTTCTAACTTTTAAGTGTAATAACAAGCAAGTTTCATAATTTATAATTGAAAACGACTGTTCCATTTTTTTGATATATTTAACTTCTAAATCCTTAAAAAATATATTTTTAAATTTTGAATAATATTGAGAATGTTAAAATATTTATAATATTGAACTAAAATGTAATAATGTCAATTTTAATATTACTCCATAATGAATAAAAATATATGTATTAAAAGGTAACTGGGTTAATTAATATAATTTTGGCAAAATATTGATATTCTTTGAAAAAAAAATATCAAAAAAAGACAAGCAAACATAATTATTTATATTCATGTTGTGCGTAATTGACACGTACATGCAGTAGTGCTCCACTATTTATTTTACACTACTGTCATTAAAATATAATGTTACATATTTGAAATTTTCATAAGATATACTTAAAAACAACTATTCCATATTTATGAAACTAAGCTACAAAACTTTTAAAAATAGATTTTTAAATTTTGAATAATATATATAAAAAAAAAATTTTAATAATTTAAAAATATAATAAAGTTGAAAAATCAACTTCATGACTAATTCAAATTATGTATCATACATTTTATTTCATAACTAGGTTTGTTAATATAATTTTGGAAAACAATATTAATAATCATTGACAAAAAAAAATAAATAGAAACATATTAGGTAGGTTATAACAATTAAGAAGATGACTATTTGTTTTCTCTTTCTGATCCACACGCAACATAGAAAATTTTCTTTTAGTAGAAACAATAATATGTTATTACTGTTAAAATAACACTGAATTAATGAATCTTTAAGTTAAGAACATTGCCTATGTCTTTACTTTGACTATTTTATGATATTTAAATTTGTATGTAAGTCATGATGGTGTACTCGTAAATGAATAGCGTTTTCAAAAATTCTTATAAACTGTATAAAAATTTAAATATTGTAAGCTATCCGACGTTGGAAAGCGGTTAATATTCTTGGCTTAAAGTTTGATGATAGGTAAATTCATTATAATATTAAAAGTCTTGTTGTTCGTGTTGTGCTTTATTAACATGACGTTTCTGCTCGTACGGGAATAGTAACCTATTCCGCTATTTATTTTACACTACAGTTATATTAGAAAATAGTAGTATACACTAATATGATCACTTACTACACACATTTAATAGACATACACTTAGAAAGTTTCCTGTACGGAACTTGTTGAAAACGGCCAGTATCGAATCCCCTTAATGATGTTTAAAAAACTTTTCTTACGATTTGTTCACACTTTTAGAACTCAACAAATAACTTTAATAATAACACAATACGTTCCTAATTTTTCAATCGTGAATCGCAGTGAATCGCGAAGCTATAAGTTAATTTACTATACATCAAACATGTAGTCCAAAATGTATTTAATTTGAAAGAGTGAAATAAATAAAATACCTTAGTTTAATTCTTGATTGCTGGCTGCAGTTGTGAAAAGTCAAATTAAATGTATTTACGTAAAATCTTTTTACACATTAATTTAAACATAATAATATAATTGATTATAAAATGTATAAATTTAATGTCGTATTTAAATTCAATGTTTAAGGGGCCTCAAGTTAACTCACTATATTGATTCCTTAAAAGTTTAGTAATTGTTTATGTGAACCGTCAAAAATATATAATTCATATAAAAAATGATTTACTTAGCATAAACCAATTTGTATAATCAGTATATTATTATTATTGTTTATATATTTGAGGGGGACTTTTTATTTTATTTATTTAGGACCAAAGTATTCAACTTCTTGATCATTAGTCTGTGCTTACAATATTTACATTATAGTACTATACAGGGAGAAACTAACTAATTTCAAAATGTTTATTATTTTTTTTACAAATATGTTTAACACAATCATGTATTTATATTCTAGCTTATTCAGTTAAAATATAATTATATCGTATATGCTGTATTATTATTATTTTTCTTTTTCAAATGTATATCATATGATTATTCGTTACAGTAAATATAGCTACTATTATTTTCTTGTATGTACACAACTAATTAATAAAAAAAACCTGCTTCAACAGCAAAATGTATAACCAACTATCGAACGATGGAGAGCTTTATACCTTTTTGGCTGAATGATTGAGAACACTAAAATTCAGAAAGAACTCATCGATGACCTAAAAAACTAATACGATTGAAAACGATCAATTTACGTGCAACGTTGCCATTTCATTTAATTGGCTATTGACTGATACAGCACGTTGTGTTTTTTTCAACTGAAAATATAAGTGAAAAAAAAAATAATGATATAATATGTAATATTGTTAAAATAAGTCTTGATAAATATAGGTATATATAAATAAAATAATGAGGAATAACTGAAAATGATTGAAAATATTTTTCTCAATCTTATTTCACCGAATTAACTTACAGGGGGTGCTGAAATACTGTAAATAATTGTACACTTTATTTTTTAAAATATAAATTGTATTTAATTATTGCATGAAATTAGTAATACACTTATGTTATTAATATTATTGAAAACTTATTTTTATCATAACATAAATTTTAATTGAATTCTTACATAACTGCTCACCATAAAATTATTAGTACCTAAATACTTAATTGTCAATTGTTTAAAATAAATAATTAAATATTACAAATAGTACTGCAAAAATTAATATTCAAATCAATTTTTATAAATTTTTTTACCAACTGGTTGGTGAGATAAATAATGAAATACCATTGAAAAGTTATTTCGCATATAGGAAAGGACCAAGGACAAAGTATACATAAAATATAAATACATTTTCAACATGAGAAGAGGAAACCTTTGTCTGTGCAACATTGTTTAGTGTTTTCGATTTAATTTTTGAAAAACATATTTATATCAGATTTGACAATACTATAATGACATTTTGTGATTAACAGAAAAAAAATCTATATTGTACAGTCTATAAGTTCTCCTAGTTATAGGGTCAAAATGTGGTAACCAAAAATAGTGTTCATTAGGTAATGAAGATTAGGTAACCTTAAATGATTTTATCACACTATTGACATCCTTTAGAAACAGATACTAAGGAGTGTTGCTATACATTTATTATTTTATCTGTTGAATAATTTTATAAAATCAAATACCCTATTTGGAATAAAAGTGGATATTGGAAAAAATTGTACAGTTATTAAATTATTATTTTATGTTATATACTTGTTGCTCATCATTTATCATGTTCAGTTAAAAATCAGTGAAATGAGTTTGATCAACTCCATTACATATAACAGCAGCGTCTTCTTCGACAAAAGATTCGAAATTATGTGTATCTGATGGACTAGTAAAAGTTGGTATGTGTGGAGGTACCATGTGCTTATTATAGAGCATTATCCAATCTACTTTGATAAACCATCTGAAAATAAAACATTTGAGCTACAATATTGATCGGATAAAAATTTAAAAAAAATGTAATATATGTTATACGCAGTTTTCAGTCATCAAATTACTAATAATTATGACCATCAAACTAGTCTTAACACAACAGGTGTAAGTTAGATATAATTTTTGACCATTTTTCTACTGCATTTTTACATCAAATTCTTTTTTTATTTTTATATGTATTTTAGGAAAATAGGTTTACTTTTAATCATAGTCACCCTTAAAATGACGATATTTTTATGGTTCATTTTAAAATGAATATGAGATTTTAACGAGCAAAACTATATTTACTACAAAACCTAGCTATGTTAGCTTATAAATTCAATAAATATTTTCATAATAATTATAACTTGACATCGACGAGTTATGGCTAATTTTATTCTTGTTTGGTGGTTTTATTAAAAAAAAATCGTGTAAAAATGAAAAAATGATATCCTAAGTAGTTGACGACATTTGATGATATTTTTATTTATTGGTAGGTATTACATTGTGCGGTAATGGTAATTGCTACAGTAATAACATATCACACAGTTAGCTCACTATAATTAATTTACTTGTCACATATAATTGATCGATAAAATACACGTCACATGAAATGTCTGTTTAAACCTTTTGTAATAGATTATTACGCTCCAACTACCTCAAATAAAGTATCAACGAAGTTCATAAGTATCAAATTTCAAAATCGTGGTTTCTCTATAATAATATTAATGGATTGAGGCACTTATTAAAAAATAATGAAAACTGATAATTTGTTTGTAACATTTATAATCACACATTATGTAGTTCATCTGTCCTCCAAAATAATGAAATATCTTACCGGTGATATTTAATATCAGCAATTCCTTTTGTTAAGTTTCCATATCTTTTTGATAGGTCAACTCGTAGTAAGTTTTTAACAAGATGTGAAAGATTTGGAGAAAAATTTATTGGCATTCTGTAACTACCGCTCAAGATTCTATAGAACAGTTTTTTTTCACTGTCAGCAATGAATGGCACTGACCCAGCAACCATTTCAAATATGATTATGCCTAATGCCCACCAGTCCACGGGTTTTCCGTACGGTTTGATTGCTATGATTTCTGGTGCCAAATAGTACGGAGTACCACAAAGAGTGGTTGTTCGATTGGAAGTTATACGCTTGCTCAATCCGAGATCTGTTAATTTTATAAAACCATCATCAGCAATCAACACATTTTCAGGTTTCAAATCCCTAATAAAATAATTATAAATTAATATTTTTTATGTAACAATAAAAGGCTGCCGCCTGCCCACCCTTCAACGTAGCCAGTAAATTGGCACTCAACAGAATCTGTTGCGGTAAACCTTAAGTGGGTACTAGAGTGAATTTGATTATGAAAAAAAATTGATGCTAAGAATATTGTCTAGGGCCAATCGTAGGTTTTTATTGATATTTAATTTTAAAAAGAGTTATAAAAATACAAAATATTAAAATTTAAAATGCTCGCTTCAAAACGAAAATATGAATATATTTATTTATATATTTTTTTGATTATTCAGACCTACGAACGGCATTAGTTGTAACCTTATCTTTAAATTTAATAATAGATTATATTTTTTATTGCTCTATGCTTGTAAGACATACATAACACTGCAATGTATAATTTATTACAATTTATTATGATGTGTATTCATAAGTCAAAAAATGGTTATGAACACTTATTGGATATTATGATTATATAATGTAGTAACATATAATATAATAAAGTACCTACTCATAATGCATAAACTAAATGTCAAAACCTGAACGTATAATATCAATGACTGTAACATTAATGTTTGAATATGATAAAAATGGAATTATAAATTAAATTTTTATTCCGTATTCACCATTTATGATATGGAATTTTATTCTATTTCTACATAAATTGCATCTAATAACATACAATAATAAATTAAATAAAGGAATTACTTATTAGTTCATATCCTTATACGCAAATACCTATAATATATAACTTTCTTTGTAAATAACATGTAATATGTATAAACTTACGTAAGGTACTTACGGAACTGTTTACGATCTTTAAAAAAGTATCAATTGAATGAATTTAATGTCCAAATAAAAACGTTATTTTCAGAAATGTTTTTCAAACTATTTTTTTTTTTAATTTGTAAATAATACGTTTTGAGCTCAAACAATTTATTCTAATAGATATATAAATTATTTACACTTTATAAAAATGGTAAGAGTTTTGCTTTTTAAATTGTAACAATTTTGATATGTGTTAATTACTCGTTATCAGTTTTACAATAACTCGTGTTACCATGTATATCTGTGTGGAGGATATATTTAAATACATTTTTTGTGAATCTTACAAGAAATATTGAAAATATAATCTATATAAATATATAGATTATATAGTTTTGTATAATTATTAAAATTAAATAATTCTATATATAAATAAATCTAAATTAATATAAGGTTTATATACATATTACATTATAGACAACATTCCTTAAGAATAAACCGAAATCCACCCACTGCTGTCAGCCATAACAAATTATAATTTCTGAAATCGAGTCTATACAGTTTAATACAATTTATTATTAATTACCTATAGATTATATCTAGTGAATGTAAATATTCAAGTGCTAGGATCATTTGCCCCGCATAAAACATAGCATGCAATTCGTCTAGTACACCTCGGTCACTCATTAAACCGAATAAGTCTCCCCCTACTATGAACGGCATAACGAAATATAAGTTGCATACGTCCTTTGCACAATATTCCATTTGTATAATGAACGGATGCCGTAAATTTGACAATAGTTGTTTCTCATTAGCTACGTGTTGTAAATAATTTCTCTTTAAGATTTGCTCTTTCTTCATAATCTAAGAATACATGAATAGTTCTTCATCACAGATAATTAATATATATTATCGGATATTAGAAAACTGCATTATTGGTATTATGACTAAAATATATCTTATCAATTTTAAATTTCATAATTATAAAGTATAAAATAAAGATGGTCCAAAGACATCTAGAAATAATGTTTTGGATTTCAATGCTGTAACGGTAAATGGTAACTACAAATAGATTTTTTTGTCATTAGCTTTTGACAAAAAGTTTCGTATATAAACGTTACGACTGATAAAATTCAGATAACTAACTATACAAATTAATAATGATTCAAAATTATGATAAAAAGTAATAAATTATGCGCGATTAATATAATAAAATTATAAAACCGAACAAAAGTACATTAATAACGTATTTTAATGATTTAATAACATTGTTTTGATAATTGAAAACTGAGTTTGAAATAATATTAAACTATGATATATGCAATAGATATAGTATTGTTTTTATAATACGGTGGTATTAAGGTAAAGGTTAATTGACGAAACAAATAATTTGGAAAGAAGTTTTGATATTTATATTTATAATTTTATAGAATTATTAGGTATTTTGATGTTTGCAACAGAGGCGTACAATAGTTTATGGTTATTTTAATGAGAGGAGGAGAGTTGAAAAGGGACATAGTGTGTAGGAATTTGATGGTTCGAATGATTGATTAATTATTATAATCAAAAAAATGTAAAATAAATAATAAAATGCCACAGCAGTAATATTAAAAGTAGACGTCAGGGGTCATTTTTAAATATAACTGCTACAGCACGAATATAAAAACCTTCCAAAAATTGTCATTACTGTTATAGCAGTGATATTTTCAATGGTGTCTTATGAGAGGATAATTTGTTGTGACACCTGACACCTCATCGGACAATTTATTGGCCACACCCCTAAGTACTAAGTACTAAAAGTATGACTATTAGATCAGTAATGAAAAATGAAATTTTAAAGATGGTTTTATAGAAAAACAATAAAGACGTCCATCAACGTGTAAATGATTAATTTTTGGACACTTTAGTATTTTGGACTTCCCTTTCAGTTGGATGTATAAGCACCCCCAACGGTAAAGTGGTCTGAAAGTCCAGCACTTAACTTAATGCATCAGGGAGCGTAATCAAGGTAGTGCGAGTTACTGAGTTGTGTCCATAGTCCACATCAGCTTGGGGTGAAGCCATGTAGGCCATATTAAGATTATGCATCGTTTCCGCCAAACTAAAAAAGGTCCTCTTTTTGTTTTCTACAGTTACGAGTAGTACAGGTAGTCATTTTCAACTACTTACAATCCATAACTCCAAAAGGAAAATTATTTGCTTATGGTTTTTACTTATTAAAATATAAAAAGTTGAAACTTACAAAGAAGTATTGACACTTATAGGTACGGCGAATATATTATGTGATAAAAATAATCTAAATTTCAATCCATATTTCATAACTGTTGATTTCAAAGTTGTGGTTCATAAAGTCGTATTTTCAGTATGGCTTTCTCCAAAAATAATTGTAATTCGATTTCATTTGACCCAACCTTGTTAAAGAAATTTCAACACTTGGGTGTAAGTTCTAACTTTATGGAAAACAAATGGTTAAAATATACTTTTTGCCTGATTTGTTTAGATTTAGAAAACGGTTTTCATTGTTTTGTAAACGACTTAAATTTTAGGTAATTTTCATTAGTAGATTAATTTAATTGCAAGATATCACAAGATAATTATAGGTACTTAAAAATACATCGATTTCCCACACAAAATTTAGGGGCAAACTAAAGCAGAACAACAAACGATTATGAATAATTTCACGACTATTTTAAATAACAATTGTATAAATCATATTTATCTATATTTATAATTTAAAAATGTATGAAATAAAAGTGTGTAAACAAATGTATACACAGTTTCATAAAAAATTGAAAACAAGAAAATGAAAAAAATGAAAGAACTCAATAATTACGATACAAAAATTCTAATAATGCTGGCTCAAAATATAAAAATAAAATATTTATAAGACATGAATTGATAAAAATTGTGACCACAAATTAAATAAAAAAAATTATTAATTTATTAATGTTTTGTAATCTTTGTTATGAAAAAAGGTAGGCAAGTGGATACCGCACTGTCGAAAGATTGCAATTCATTTTTCCATTAAGCGTAACGCGAATTTTTAAAACAAAAAAACAATCCACAAATGGAATAAAATATTTAGCATAAATTATTATTTATAAGGCAATTAAAAATCACAGTTTTTTTTCGCATCTTACAGTTCCTATACTGAGTTATTTTTCTACCACTTTATTTGAATTATTTTTATAAAATATTATCCTTTTTTTTTCTCAATTTCAAAGACAAGAGTAACCATAGTATACATAATATATATGTTAGCGGTAATGTATATAATGCATTATTTTATTAAATAACTAGTTATTCTATAAAATTCCTAAATATGCTCGTTAGTATATAAATTGCATGGTTTTACTAGTTAATATATAGAATTCCAATTGGGTTTTCTGTAATGTATGAAGTTTATATCGTTAGGTAGATATGGCCGGGACTGGATTGGATAATATACAACGCGAGGTCACAATTTAATTTATGTGCAGAAAAGTTTATTACGCTCAGTGACGTCCCAGATGTAGATCTTTGTCTTCAAAAGGTATCCGAATCCCAATCACTTGGTAATGGTCAAGGGTTTTTCAAATGCACATGTCAACAATAGTGCACTACAAAATTGTGCATATGTTTAAAAAATAATTTACTTTGTAAATCTAAATGCCATCCTAAAAATTCTTCTACTAATAAATTCCAAATAATTGTAAAAAAAATAATAATTTAATAATTGTAACTATAATAATAGAATTAGTTTTCTTTTAATAATTCTAATGAATTGACGTGAAATAAATGAATATTTATATTTTATATAATAATGTTAGGCGTGTTTGACTTAATACTAACATTACATTTTTTTTTGTAATTTGTACTAAAAATAATATAAATAAAATAATATTTTTAAACACATCAACTAAACCCTTATTGTTAGTTTATAAAATATGTAGTTAGTATGTAGAATATCTAGTAAAATTATGTATTTATGGATTCATTCAGTATATTAACTGAAAGTACACATAATTCTATATAATAACTAGTTATTTTATAGAATTACGGAATTTCATACATTAAAGCTAACATATAAATTTCATCTATCAAAATCTTTATACCGTTTAAGCAGGTGTCAATGAGTTAATTGTAATGTATATTGTAAATATAAATTAATTGATAAAATCATTGTTTTCGAAAAACGATTCGGAGCAAAGACCATATAACTAGGTATTTTTTTTACATATCATTGCAATTAAAGTATTTTATTTCGAACTTATTGACAAAACGAAAAAAATTGAAAATATCATTTTTTTTATGTTATAATTGGCTTATTTTTATAAGAAGAATTACCCTCTATTGTACCTAAGTTCCCTGCGAACTTCAGTGTGGTTTGACGACGAAAGCATTATTTCGGTAAAAAAGTTAATTAATTGTTATATATCAAAATATTATACTAACAGTCTCGAGCGCTGTAGCCTGTAACTAGTGCTTTAGATTCCATATATTAAACCATTTTAATCAACATATTATTTAACGTCTTAGTAAAACGTAAATTCAATTTTAAGTAAACATAATATGTTCTTCTACAGTCTTTATTGTAATATTTTCTTTGATCGTTACGTCTGTCTATTAGTATTTAGTCTATTGTTGTTCGTTATTATGTATTTCATTGAGTCAAATTCACACAATTTCCCCAGTGACACGATGTATAACATATATTTTCATGTAAAATATTGTATTATATTATGCATAATATTATACCATCAAAGGCTACCGTAATCGAATTGTTCTCGTTCAACATGCGAACATAACGACCATAGAATAAATCTATGACATTGATATTGTTAACGTGGAATCTGCAAGATTAGAGTTTGATATACATTTCTACCCAATGATAGAGAACCATTATTATTTGAATTCAAACTACCTACGTCCACGAAGTCCCCATGGGTAGGGAGGACAACCACAGGTCAAACCAGTGGCAATATTTTGTAACATATTTGAAACTATTTGCAACAAATGTTTTATTATTTGCCACCTAATATTTTCACAACAATTCAAGTTTCAATTTATGAGGTAAGGGGCTACTTCACCATCCCCCAAGTTGTCGTATCGGCTCTAAACTTGAGTCAACATTTTACAACCTTATGTTCTGACCGTATAATAATATAACTGACTGGGTGACGGCAGAAATGACGGTTTTTTTTGGGGGAGGGCAGACAGACTAGGGTGTTACCCCTCACTTTCAAAATAAATAGTCATATTAGGCCTGCTGCAATAAAGCACCATAATATATAAAACTACATTTAAATTAACAGATGAAATAAATAAACGAATGACGAAGGTACTATCAATTAATAATTGAGTAAAAGTATTTTTACCTCTCAACAAATATGTATTTTACGCACTTCCATTGCTACCATGTCCCCTGTGTGATAAAAGACTGAAAAATCTTATGTTTCTGAATGTTGTTAAATAAACAGTTAATTGTAATGTATATTGTAAATATAAATTAATTGATAAAATCATTGTTTTCGAAAAACGATTCGGAGCAAAGACCATATAACTAGGTATTTTTTTTACATATCATTGCAATTAAAGTATTTTATTTCGAACTTATTGACAAAACGAAAAAAATTGAAAATAGATTAAAACCCGTTGAAATATTTTGAAAATTATGTAATAATTTTTTACCAAAATCTACCTTCAATATTCATTATAATTGAAGCATTTTAATTCCTCCAAAAAGTGATGACAGACAAAAAATTCAAATTCATTCATAATAATCTAAAATATATATTATAGAAATAGACGATGGATATTTTTTAAAAATAAAATGGTTTGAAATCAGTGAGAGCTACCTCCTGCTGGTGAATTCCGGTTAGTGCAAAGTAGCTCTTCTTAAAAAGAAAAATAGTTTTGTCGGAACCGAAAATGTAGTTTTTGGCGGAACGATGCACGCTTGGACTGGCATATTGGGTGACGTATTGTATTTGTAGTATAAAAATTATAAAATCGCAATAGTGAAACAATTGTTACGACATCAGTTGCAAAACAACACTGAAATGTGCACATCGATTTATTTAAATAAAATACCATGAATGAAAGATAAAAATCAAATAAATTAACTTAATTCTTATATTTATTTTTCATGTACAAATTAAGTTAGGTATCTATATATAAAGCTGAAGAGTTTGTTTGTATTTTTTTGTACGCGATAATCGGAGGAATTACTGGTTTGAATTGAAAAATAATTTTATGTGTTGGATAGTCTATTTATCGAAGAATGTTATAAGCTATATTATAGCATCAAGCTACGAAAAATAGAAGCCCGGAGGAGGTGCTCAAACAAGGTTTTATATGATTTACGATGGAATTTCGTGTTTATAAATGGTTGGTATTGGTTATATGAGAAATAATTAATAGAAATAGGTACCTCGTATTTGTTTATTATTGGTTGCCATTGGTTAATCGGGCGGATCAGGTACAAGCATACATCAAATCAAATTTTCAAATATTGCCTACAAGGATGGCTAAGTTGCACCCAAAATTAGGTGAACAATTTTGTTAAGAGTTGTCATATTTTACTGGCCACGAAGTGCGGTAGTATTAAATTATAAATTGAATACTTTTTGAAAGTAGAAACTCGCAAAACATAATATTATGCGTTGTATTGTTTGTAAGTAATGAAACTTTTATATATTATTAATGGCTTCATATTTCTTACTTTCATAGCTAAAAATTGTTCTGGTTTCAATTTGTGATTGACTAACATAACACGTCCAAAAGCACCCATGCCAATAGTCTTATGGAATATAAAATCATCAATCGAAGACTCGTTCATCTGATGTTGTTTTAATCGATCTTCGAAATTGATCTTTGAACATTCTAAATATTCCTCAATTTTATTTATATCTTCTAATATACAGTTATTATTATGTCGAGTAATAATAGCGTATTCAACATTTTTTTTTATACTAATTGTGGACATAATTTAATTTAATTTTTTTTTTAAATCGTCGTTCGCCATGACGTTTAAACGAGTTTAATTATATTATTGTTAACATTCGTATCCATCCATTTAAAATATGAATGTTTATAGTTGCCTAGGTTCAATTCGGTTCACGTTGTTGTCGTAATAAATATAACAATCAAGGTATAATAGGTAGTTGGTAGATCTAAAGTAATTAATAATAAGGTTTCAACCTTGCACTGCGTCGGTTATCTTTGTTTGGGAGTCCGCAAGTGAGCCGTTTCCTACACCAGACGGACGAAATTTTAAAATTGCCCCACAGTTTACAGGTTCTAAAAAAGTGTAGCAAACAGTGGTTATTTAAAATATTAAATATTAAATACAACCAATGAATAGAACTAAATGCCTCTTTTGTTAGGTACTTAAAAAAATCAGTTCTTGTTCCAGTTTTGATTAAAATCAGTATTCACTGGTATATCTTTACTATATATTTCAGAAACTATCACAAGGTATTTAAAACCCACACGGTACGAAACTGGATTACAAATACCTAGTTGCAAGATTTTTGTATACTAATGAATAAGGCACGTGGTACCCGAAAAATGAACTAAAAACGGTCCACGACAGTGGTGTAGCTAAATAGCCTATCCATATCGCCGTGTCATCATAGTTTTAAAATTTTACTAAAATTAATTAAGTACCTACTTATTAGTTATTTTACCTTATTTAGGTGTCTGAAACACAAATTAAAAGCGTAGGTATTTGTATGATTTATGAAAATGTATTACAAAACGTTGAGTAACCTAAATAACTTGTCAATTTAAAATGCATTAATATCATATATTTGTATTATTGAAATATTATACCTAAGACAATTATTTTTCATAATAATCGTATATTTTGTTATTTTAATATAATATTGACATTTTACTCTTTACATTAATTTTAATATTTTTTATAACAAACCTCATATAGTTTTTATAATTAAAAGTAAGATATCAAAAATACTTAACCTTTTTTAATAATTATTTGGTACAAACATATTTTGATTTATTTAACTCTGTGGTAGTGGTAAATTTTATTTTTAAATCTCACACGTTTATATTATTATAATAATGTGAAATGTAAAAAACCTGTTGAATAGGTACGAGTTAATCAATTCATAACGCTTTAATGAAAGATTAAAACAATTATTTATTTGTTTTATATTAAATGTCAATTTAATATTAACATATTTAATTTGACTGTGTTATCTAAAGAATATAATGTTATTAAGAAGAGTAAAATTGATCAATGGCGATAAATCGGTGCACGTTAACTATACGTTACGCAAAACCAAAAACATCCAAATAATACTGAAGGAAATAGTACATCAATCCCACAAAAAGATTCAGAAAAATATCTTGGAATGCAGCTTAACTCTCGTCTACATTGGAAACACCATTTCCGTCAGAAAAAAATTCAGATTAAAGAAAAAATGTGAAAACTTTATTGGTAGTCGGACCCCACTCCGAGTTAACCATCGAAAACAAACGTCTACTGTATGTAACAATTATAAAATCGATCTGGATTTATGGCATTCAACTGTGGGGTTGGCCAGTAAGTCTAATATCGATGTAATACAACGCTGTCAAAACATCATCCTTCGGACCAACACTGCAGCCTACCGATTCAAAAGAAACAACACAATTCACCGTGATTTAATGCTGACCACAATAGCAGACGAAATCCAAAGGTTTGCTCGCAAACACGAGACGAGGCTAGATCATCATGTCAATCCATTGGCCATCCAATTATTAGATAACTCCAAGGATATCAGATGTATTGAGCGTCTGAAACCATACGACTTAGTTTAAGATTTTAGATTAAGGCAGGAGCCACTTCATTGGAAGTGACTCAATGACAGTGTAATATATATATAATTTATGTAAAATGTGTATAATTGTCAAACATATTTATAAAGACCTTTGCGACGTATAAATAATAAAGCCCCGGGCATTTAAAAAAAAAAAAAAAATTAAGAACAACAAAAAAATATATTTTAATCAAATCACCATTTTCAAAACTTCGTAAATTTACTTAAAAAATAATAAATATAAAAATATGGAATGAGGTTTCACATTTTTTTCAAAAAAATATGATTTCATTAATTTCAATATTCTTCTGAAACAATTTTTACTTGTGCAATACTGATTTAAAGTTCGCCTGTTACCTACAATAGCATCTATAGCGATTGTATAAATTATGATTCGCTGACTTAGGAAGTTTTCTGTGATGACTCGGTGTTACTTAATATGCAGATTTGCGAAATTCAATTTCCAATTGGTTGATTGCCATGAAATAATAATCAGAGTTTCAACAGTATTACTTTTAATACCGCGAAGTTAAACTTGTATGGCAGTCACAATTATTATAAATTAGTATGATAAATTACACTACATCTAGAACATAATAATATTATGGTAATATTTTATTGTATCACCTATCTCCTATCTAATACTCGATCGACGAGAAAATATGTCCAAAAAACGCTTTAATCATTTTTATGGTATTTATTTTAAAAGTTGTACCATTTAAAAAAATGTATTTAAAATTAGTAATTCTACAATATAATATTATGGTTATTGTTGTTATTATAATCAATCAATTGAATATAAAAAAAGCACAGATTAAAAAAAATCAATCTATAATATACCGTGTAATATATCAAATATCTAACATAATTTTAAACGCTTCTCTTTTTCTTCCATTCATTAATTATGTTTCATTTTTTACAATAAATGATTGTTTTACAATTTAATAAGAGTTAATTAATTGAAAAGTTAAAACAGTCTAGTTAAAATTAACACTATCTAATATTTCTGTAAAATATTTGAAAATCATTATAAAATTAGTTTAAAAATCATTTTTCAAAAATTTGGTATACGTTTCTGTGTGTTTTTACTTTTTTTATACTATCAACTATAAAAAAAAAACATGTATTTAAGCAAGACGTGATATTTATTCAGCCTGCTCACTTGTTTTCTATATATAAGCGTTTATTACTGAAACTTACATCTTTTTTCAGTTTGAAGTATTTACAATTTATAACTCATATTTTATGAATTAGATACATACAATTTTTCAAAACAAAAACATGGATTATATTTAATGCACTACAATATTTCATGTTTTACCTTTGCAATTTCACTCCACTTGTGTAATCTTTGATGCTTTCAAAATAAAAAAACTATCAGTTTGACACCTGTTTCATTAAAATGGTCACGTCAAAATATTAATTATTATTATCAATTGAAAAATTCAACTTAAAAATTGCAAAGTGATTTAGTGGGCTGCCTCTTTCAAGTTATCAAAATATTATAAAATATATTTAATTTGTATTACCATCAAAATTAACCAAGAAAAATAATGTAGAACAGTCTTAATTCATAATAATTTCTTCATGTTGCTCATACGACGTAAATGTCTGACAAGAGGTTCTCAAACATCTTTTTTCGCATATCACTTACATACCTAATGTGTTTTACAGTTAAGTTACATAACTACAGCTATTGATTAGTAATAATTATGATGTTTAATGTATCAGCTGTTATTTAATTATCAAACAGATTAAACATTGCATTTATGGTAATTTGGTATTTAATATTGCAAAGTTTTGTGGGCACAATAATATAATTAATGCCAAACAGTAAACACAAATGGGATTATTTGTGTAACTTTTTTCAGTTCTAAATTTACTTAATGTTGATACGTCAAACTCGGTTGGTTTATTGTTCTTAAACATTTGTATACAATTCCTCTTACGCAAATAATAATTATACATTTAATACTAATCAATCCTAATAAGAAACAATTCATTCCAGTATTAATTGAAACAAAGGGTTTAATTTCAAAATCATTATTTCTCAGAATGACAAATTTATTATTTTCATTGGTTTTTTAAAATATATTTTCTGAGGGCAAATTATATTATATAATATATAAACGTATGAACATTATGTAAAGTTAGTATTTGGTAAGAAATCTGATTTCATATCAGAATATCATGTTCTATAAAATATTATATTCAATGATAGTAGTTTTCCTTTGCTTTATTTTGAAAATATAGTAGATACCAGATACATTTAGGTTTACGGAGATGTCTAGATTTTAAATGCAAGGTTTTGCTTGATTAATTTGTACTTATCGAACAATTTAGTGGACTAACTAATTTCACTTTCCCATTGAATCTGAGTAATATTTCCCAGTTTAACGTATATTAATTAAACAGAATATTTGATCGAGAGTTTTGATTTTTTAGAATCCTTTCCATAATTTCATCATACTTAATTGTTTCCTATCTGAAGTACTAAAGTGATGAATATTTCTAATATTATTTCGCATTTCACTTGTTGCTTTTTCCGTTATTAGATTTGTTAATGATGTTTCATTTCTATTCACTGAATATAATTTATAATTATGCACATATTTTAGAAGTACAAAATATATGTAGTTATAAAACAAAAGAATCTCTGCTCTGCATCAGAACTTTCTGGTGTTTTGTTAAAGATTATTGTAGTTTCTTCTTGAAAGTCAGTGATTTGATTGTAAAGGATTTTATAAGATGATATATAGCTTTTTCCCAATTACCTTCCATCGTTCGGATATCATAAAATATATAGTCAAAATACGTGGTGATTCTGTTGTTTGAAAAATACGAGTATTATATAATGAGACTGCTTTTATGAAGTGTCTTGTTGTACAAAATGTTCTGAAACAATTAATTGAAGTATTATTATATTCGTTATACTTGTTATTAAATACTTTAATGAAGTTTTGCATATTTGCATTTATTTTCTGTTTTAATTACCTAATTAATGATTTTCAATAAATTATATATTATATTATTACTTATTTATATTCGTTGCGTTGAATGGCTACATTTTCATTATTATGAAGGGTAGTCGCTGAACAAGGCTCCAACCATTTGAGATTTAACTTTCCTTCTTTAAACCAGAATTCAATACGATTGTTGATATCAATACAATAATGGATTGTTGTTGTGTTTTATTTCGCTCCTTTTGAATGGGATTCCCGTTACGTATTCTGCTGCTGTCATGAAGACCATACTCTAACTGATTTTTAACAAGTGCTTTATTAAGTTATATGTATATTATATAGTTTTTTGGTTGTACAATACTCAAATACTCAAATGTGTATTAATATTTGAAAAATCGCATTTCATTTTAATGGCACTTTGTTTGCCAACAGTTGAAATGGTTAAAATAAATATTAAAAATAAAATTTCTGAGGGTTAAAGCATTAAATGTATGAAGTGTATTGTACTATTGTGTATTTAAAATATATGAATGTCGTACAACAGAGTCGTAAAAATTAAAATATATATAATTACCATTTAACAAAATAGACATTCGCCTGTTCATTACAACTATATACTAATTCCTGAATTTAATTATTTTAAAATTCTGTTTGGTAATAGCGTAGTATTAGACTTACGAAGATGAACTAATACAGTTTATTTAAAAATAATTATCATTTTTTTTATGTTATAATTGGCTTATTTTTATAAGAAGAATTACCCTCTATTGTACCTAAGTTCCCTGCGAACTTCAGTGTGGTTTGACGACGAAAGCATTATTTCGGTAAAAAAGTTAATTAATTGTTATATATCAAAATATTATACTAACAGTCTCGAGCGCTGTAACTAGTGCTTTAGATTCCATATATTAAACCATTTTAATCAACATATTATTTAACGTCTTAGTAAAACGTAAATTCAATTTTAAGTAAACATAATATGTTCTTCTACAGTCTGTTATTGTAATATTTTCTTTGATCGTTACGTCTGTCTATTAGTATTTAGTCTATTGTTGTTCGTTATTATGTATTTCATTGAGTCAAATTCACACAATTTCCCCAGTGACACGATGTATAACATATATTTTCATGTAAAATATTGTATTATATTATGCATAATATTATACCATCAAAGGCTACCGTAATCGAATTGTTCTCGTTCGACATGCGAACATAACGACCATAGAATAAATCTATGACATTGATATTGTTAACGTGGAATCTGCAAGATTAGAGTTTGATATACATTTCTACCCAATGATAGAGAACCATTATTATTTGAATTCAAACTACCTACGTCCACGAAGTCCCCATGGGTAGGGAGGACAACCACAGGTCAAACCAGTGGCAATATTTTGTAACATATTTGAAACTATTTGCAACAAATGTTTTATTATTTGCCACCTAATATTTTCACAACAATTCAAGTTTCAATTTATGAGGTAAGGGGCTACTTCACCATCCCCCAAGTTGTCATATCGGCTCTAAACTTGAGTCAACATTTTACAACCTTATGTTCTGACCGTATAATAATATAACTGACTGGGTGACGGCAGAAATGACGGTTTTTTTTGGGGGAGGGCAGACAGACTAGGGTGTTACCCCTCACTTTCAAAATAAATAGTCATATTAGGCCTGCTGCAATAAAGCACCATAATATATAAAACTACATTTAAATTAACAGATGAAATAAATAAACGAATGACGAAGGTACTATCAATTAATAATTGAGTAAAAGTATTTTTACCTCTCAACAAATATGTATTTTACGCACTTCCATTGCTACCATGTCCCCTGTGTGATGAAAGACTGAAAAATCTTATGTTTCTGAATGTTGTTAAATAAACAGTTAACAATATAAATTCAGAAGGCGCTGTGCCCCCGTAGATGTATTAATAAACATTAATATCGCTGGTATCCGATTTTTAAAATATATTTATTTTTATTCTAGATTATTTAGCTTTTACAAAAGATTTGAATGCATAATATTTATTTGTATAATTGACGGTTGAAAAAAGTAAACATTATGTGTTTTTTTTTTTTTTTGCTGCATTATATTTGTATTCTTTAAGTTTTTAATGTATAATATCCTACTTATTCATTTTCACAGGTTAAGTAATAAATTATTTATAATTTTTAGTTTTTAAATTACTATTTACTATTTATGTTGTTGCAGTCCATGATATAAACAAATTAAGAGCAGGTTATTATACATAGATATATCCATTTTTAAATGGCCTAGTAAAATTTCAAAATGGCTTGCTAAAATCTTGCAAATCTGAAAAAAAAACCCAAAAGACCCTGGGAGATGAGCCACGTAAAGTTGTTCTCTAATCTATTAAAATTAAAATTGCAGCTAAATATTAAGCTGCAAATTATAAAACATTGGTTGCAAGTAACTTACAAGTTTCAAAATACGGAGGGTTCAAATAAAATATAATAATATATTTTTTAATTGAATTGTTATAGTTGCAAGTAATCTTAAATAGAGACTAAAATATAGGACAAAATGCATTTTTTAGTCATTATTGTTATACCCTATTCACAATTTTAACATGATTACAATACCTACGCCAATACACGTACCTAATTATCAAACACGACGAGTAACTTTATAACAAAACTATTTCATGAATTTTGTTATTGTATTTACCATGTTGTTAAGAGTTACATAAATACTTATTATTTATTTATTGAATAACCTATTTATGTTCTTTTTAATTATTCTTTAATATTTAGTTTTTGAGAATTATTATTTTCATTGATAATAAATAATATTTTTCAAAAAGTTTAGAATTTCCATGATTATTTTCCCTACACTCAGACTGTTAATAATCACATCAACCACTAAAAATGTATAATATATTTAAATTTTGTATATCATGTATGTGAAAAGTACGTACTCACTTAAAAGTAGGCAACTTTATTCTCTGAATATTTAGAAAAACAATTTTAGTCTATTTTAAATTGATATTATTAACTAATATTAATCGGTATGGGTAAACGATGACTATTATAAATCCTTGTTCGATAACGTATACATATCTGTGTTCTATTGTTATAATATGTAGAAGGTGATTGCATAATATATATATCGTATATTAGTACATCACGTAAAAGGTTTTTAAATAAATGATAAATGCACAGTTTCAATACTAAAATTATATTTAAAATAAATGTATCATAATATAATAATATTAGGTTACTAAAAATATTTATATATTATATATTTTATCAAATAAAAATATATATTATATAATTACTAGTGTTATGATAAAATAATTATAATAAATATTAAAATTAAACATTATGGAATTATGATATAAAAAAAATGCATTTTGTTTTTATATCAAAAACACTAAATGCTCTGTACAGAGCTTAAAAACTAATAGGTTTGTTAGTACAACCCCTATATAAAGAGCACAACATAATATTTTCTGACGGAAATATTTTCACACGACTCGATATTAGATTTTATTCACTCGTCCTAACCACTCAAAAAAAAATTTTCCTGCCGTGGAAAATGATTTCGGAAAAATAATAATAATATTTTTCCGCGCACTTATAAATCGTTTTCACGTTCTAGTCGCTCGCATCAATTAGTTGCTCGTTAGATAGAGGTTGCTCTAACACATCGTGTTTACGCACTTGCAAACACTGAATAAAAAAAAATTACACGTATGAATAACTCTACTTATATTATAAGATACACATCTAACTTACTTAAGAAGACATTTCTAATACGATAATATTATTATATGAATATTTACAAGCGACATGGAAAAAGAAAAATTCTTGTCCTTTTTCAAGTTATTCAAGCTATTGAAACGAATGAAATTAATATTATAATGACGACTTAACGGATTATTACTTTTATAGTTTTAAAGTATTATATCGTAGAACGTTATAAAATTGTATATAATATAAGATACGATTTTTAGGTACTATATTTATAATATAATAATATAATGCCTAACCAGGTAGGTATGTACTATTAAAACGATTTCATCTAGTTTGTGTAACCGAAAAGAATCGACAATGACATATGACGTGAGACAATACGGAGCGACTTGATGAGAGGCGTTAGACACGGCGGCCGAGTGAAATGATTAATTGTACTCAACCAACAGATCGAGAGGGAGCAATGATGATATGGAGCGACGTGTGGGGCGAACGAGCATAATATTATATCCTGTCGGTTCGGCGGCGGAAACAGATATACGCGTGTGTCTTTGAGCCCTTTTCTACTGCACAATATCATTAAATACTTCACTGCAGTGTGCATAATACTTGTAGGTAATATTCCGTGTCGATATATCCATGTAAAATCCTCTAAACAGCGACCTACGTTGTACCCACACTCGCTGTACCGAAAATCTCGATAAGACATGTCCGTATGTCTTCGCGTACCTACCCAGGAAGTATTATATTATGATATGGAGGTCACGGTATCATAAGATCGGTAACACGGTTGGTCAATGACCATATTGGTTATTCGTCGCAGAAACTGATAATAATAATAATATATAATCACGAATGTCTTTCGAGTGCAGAAAAAATACGCCCCCGCGCCGCTCCGACTTTCGATTGTCGTCCATTGACGGGGTGAAAAAATATTTATACTATTCGAAAATGTGTAATAATAATATAGAAAAGCCACCGACCGGACAACCGAATTTAATAATATTATTATAATAATTATGTTTTCGAAAATTAACGACATAGTATGAACGCATCTGTTGCACGCTTATTACAGCGTTGGCAAATAGCAACTACTATAAGATTATAGTATAATAATTTATAGTATGTATACGAATTAATTGATATAATATTATTTATTATTTTTTTTTTTTTTACTTAGTATGGCCCATTTTTGTATATTTTCTTCTTCTTCTTAATAATAATAATTGAAAAAGATTAAAAAAATTACATAAAGATGTCGTTGATTTTGTATAAATAGTGCATTAAACCTGACTTAAAGTATAATATTATCTGTCCTGCAGCGCGAGACATAATTGGAAGGACAATATATTATTATTATTATTATTACTATTATTATCATCATCGTCATGTGTTTCAGACCGACGTTCGCACACAGGCAGGACGAGAGATATTCAATTGAACAACGACAGACAAATAACGGGTCGGCACTTGGTGGTGGGTAAACTTAGTTTAGATATTATATTATAGAGATGACAAACGAAAGAGACGAGGCCCGTCCTGAGTGCCGGAAGTCCTCACAGGCATGCCCGGGACAACAGATTGGCTACTCGAAAAAACGTCGTCCGACCGTCACGTATGCGTAACATAATATTCTTTTATAAATTGAATTGGAATCGTTCTGTCTGTTCGCGATCTGGTCACAGACAATCCAATACAAATGTCTGCACTGCAATATCGTACAGTGGTTGTACAGCATTGATATTCCGACCGAACTTTAACCAAACTCAATAAAAAATTGACAACAATGATAATAATAATAATAATAATAATGATTACTAATTTTAAACAAAAAAAAATATATATATATAGAAAATATTATATTATATATGTTCGATGCGAGTGGTGATGAGAGAGTGTTGTATAATTGTATACACGATAATATGATATGATAATAATATTATGTAAAGTGTTTTGTACCTGACGATATTTTGTAAAAATACAGGCTGCTATTGCCGTACCCCCCTTCCCCGGCGGTCAGCCGACCAACGTCGACCCCCCGTCAGTTTATTCTGCCCTTGTGCGTGAGGAAACATCTCGCCGGGGCGGCTGCGATCACGTGATGCGGAGGATCGTCGGCGCACCCTTTGACCAGTCGCTTGGACCGATAACACATGACGGTCAGCGCCAAGCTCAAGAAGCACAGCACAGTGGATGCGAGCGCCAGCAGACCGGCCAGCAAACCGGACCGGACGCACACTGAATTCTGGCTGTTGTCCGTATAGTATCCGGTGGTCCCTGCGAATCGTATAATATATTAAATTATTATATTCCATGTTGCTCCTTAGGATGGGGTTGGCATTGGGTCACGGAATTTACTAAACTGGCATAACACGCTACAATAAGACGATCTGTCTATCTAAATAGTTGACGAGAGACCATTGACGGGATCATATTAGTATTGTTCTCGGAACAATATAAACCCTGCTCGCATGGTTGGTGTCAGTTAGTTTGGGTTTTATTTTCCTTGAACGTACGTAGATATTATTTCTTAACAATTTAAATGAAAATGAATAATTTTTAAAACTTTAGACTCCTTATAGAATGTTCTTTACTTTCCGATGAAAAATAAAAATTGTTCAAACGCGTCCAGTGAATAATTGAGAAAATAAATTCTGTACTAAACCACTTCACCACTTTAATAATTTATATTTTATTATAGGTTGAGTGATTTTAATAATATTAGAACATATTTTATACTTGGGCTAAACACCGTGTGGTTTCCAGTTTTTACAGAATTATAATTACTTCACAGATGTATAATGCGGAAATGTTCGAATGTATTAATATTAAATGCACACATTGTGTTTCAAACATTGGCTGCGTTAGTCGCAGGATTAACAACACATAACGCTATATTATGTCCGTGTGAATTATGTCAACGATTGGCGTCAAATTAGGCCGGAAAAGGAATGCATAGTTATTATGTAGAGTTTTCAAATGACGTGAAACAACTAATAACATGATCTGAAATTGTGTCGTTACCACTATATCGACATAGATGGGAATTGAATCCAAAATGCATAATGTAGATCATAAAAGGATTTTGAGAAAAATCATGAAGTGAGATATTTACCTCCAGCCCTCACATTACCATCGGACATCCGTGTGGTAAACGCAACTTTATCAATTTCAAAATATTTAAATCAGTGGATAGAATAATCAGTGGTAGAATAATCTAACATAATTTATTGTTATGGTTAATTAATTGAATAAAATAATATTTGTTGGGCTTGGAATGACTTGGGCACTGAGAAGGTTATGCCGGCGAGTATATTATAATAAGTTGAAATAATATAAAAAATAATAAAATTTGTTTACTCACTGTTACTAAGTGCACTTGCGTCTTCGCTATTTTCTCCCTCCTGGAGCACTCTCAACGACTGGAACAAGTTGATGTTTTGAGAAAGGGCCGCTGGGGTCGTAGCCACCTCCACATCGGTGGACCGTTTCGATACGCTCTTGGCATTCCTCCAGTGACACGGTTGACTCTGCGCGTGAAGAAAAAACAAATGGAACGAGATGGTAAGAATTCGTTGTATACCAAAGTCAATACGGTAAGTGGTAGTCAAAAGTGGTATAATATGTAAGTGGTATAGGTAGTCAAAAATCAGTCTAGAGCGATCTGATCAAAAGTCTGTTTTTCCTTTCAGTAGGCAATCAAACTATTTATAAAATCTGGTGGCTTCAGTGTTATTTTTACATATTAGACAAAAAATAAAATAAAGGAGGAGGCCTTAAGATTAAATACTTTAATATTTTTTGTTCATTACCATCTCACACGTGTAAGTAATTTTATTGGATAAGATTTTATTTTATGTCAACTAAAGCCAATGAAAATAATTAACTCATTTTAAGTTAAGTGAACATAATATTGTTAAGTTAAAAGTTAATAGTTAACAAATAATACATTTAATTCTCTAAGTTTAAAATGTAAAATGTAAAGCATATATTAACTAAATACAGTTTAAAAATTTGATCTACGTTTCAATTAGTTGGTGTGTGGATCTAATAAAAAGTACTTTATCATTATTCACCTATATATTTTTAACAGGAAACATGAGATTATGACACATATTATTTAATACCGTGTATACTACGTGGCAATGTATAAAACCATTCAAACCAACAATTTTAAAACATTTTTTATATAAACTTGACAAATTAGTTTAAATCTAAAGCTATGATTTTTAACAGCCAATTAAACTAGATAAGTCATCAAATAGTTAAAAAATAACTTACTAGTTAAGTTTAAAAGTTAAAGTCAAACCGTTTTTACTGAATGTATTATAAAAAATATTGTTCAATTATTGTATAGTGTATAGTGTAGTTATACTGTTGATAGGTTTCTGGTCACATTTATCCGGTATTATTTTGATCAAACGACCATTTAATGGTCAAATTTGGTGTGGTGACTTACCGGACATCTTCCGTGACACATTCTGACGTCGCATTCAATGTAAAGCGCCGGTGACCCGGTGAATCTGAATGTTTTCATGTAGGCAAACACTTGGGTCTCAAACACTTGGCTTTCGCTCCACGATCCTCTAAATCTGCTGATCAGCTTGTCGTCGACTGGGCACCTGAAAAAAATAGACAAAACATGTTGGTCAAGTCAAGGTTCAAAAACTTAATTTTTGCCACTTTTTAGCGCCACCGTCGTAGGACTGCAACCGTTTTAGAAAAAAACTGATATCTCAAGAAAAATAAAAATATTTAAATACCTAGGTATATATTTAAAACACCCATTCGAACACTGTTTGTCATCGCTGTTGTCATAATATTTCAAAATCATAATATGTAGACAATATAATAAAATAATGACACTGATCAGTTATTTTACTACTCTTTTGTAACAGCCTTTAAAAATCGAAGAAAATAATATTTTTAAAAAATTAACTTGTTAACCATAATATGGTACACAAACGGACAAATCAAATACCCGAAGGTTAGGTCACCCGACCGGATACAATTATTGACGAAGGCAGGACGCTATGGCGTGGTATTCGTGGTTATAACACGACTAACGTATTGTTGTTGCATTGATATTGCGATAGGTATTTTTGTTATAATATTATTATTCGCTCACCCGTATTGATCGATGAGTTGAATCTTTTTCTGTGCTCCGTTGTGCGCGTAACAATCGTTCACCACAATATCAAAACCATCTGCAATCACATCCGGAAAACCCATTAACATTACATAGTTGTAAAATAGTAATAATAATTTGTTCGATATTAATAATATTTAACGACACAATAGTTCGGCGTTCTAGTGCCGAGTTAGGATAGCGGGGGAAACACCTGTGCAAGCGTTTTACACCTCGTTGAGGCGGAGATTGCAGTGCACATTTTTGTGCTTTTTTATGCAACATGTTGCAGAAATGGTGTGCATCGACATTAAGCTGAAGAAATTTTAAAAACTATGTCTGAAGTGTGCACAGGTGTGTGCAATTCCAATGCACGCTAGCCGAATGTAAAATGGCTCAGACACGCGTATCCCCTTGTTATGATAACAACAATAACGATATTTGTATTATTGTTATTATTATTGTCACGAACATAGATAACTTTTTAAGAAGGCATCATCGTCGACACCGTTTTTGTCATGTACGATGATTATATTTAATTTATCGTCTAATTTAAGTTATTTTTTCCATATGAACGTTTTAATTGACTGTAACACTTTAGTACATATTACTTTTGTAATATAGTAAAATTGTTGAAGTAAAAATTGATTACTAAAATGTATCACCACATCGAGTTTAAAAAATTTTGATTTTTAAACTAGAGTATAGTGAAAATTTTAAACAAAAATTTGACTCGGCCAATGAATATAATACCAATTTACGAACCACCATCGTATACACTACGCTCAGTTTATATCCTTCGCGAGCGGTCAACGTGCAGTGAATTATAACGAAAATTCCACTTTGATCAAGAGAACGCAATGCTTGTGCAGACGTGGCCATTATATTATTATTGTTGTTATTAGCAATATTCGAAATATTACCATATTTGCTTCTCATGTAGATGATCAAAGTCAGCGGGTCTCCCACGCGTACGGGTCCGCCCACTCTGTTTCCGGTGGTGCCGTATCCATACCGTATTTCCATGTAACACTCGGGCGGCGACAGCGTAAAGACGACCGGATTGCCAGTGGCCACTCTGCGAAAACGGAAGACCAGACAATATTAACACAATTTATCAATGTGAAAAAAAAATTGTCATTGTTGTATAATTATTATTTTTTTTTGTCTCATAAAATATACGGTTAAATTGTACAGTAGTTAGTATTATTAAATGTATATTGTGTACACGTACTCAACGTCTAAAAACGGAAATGTCACAGTCTTCCAAAAATCGTATCCGTATTCGCAGGTCACCTTGAAGTGTTCGTCCCATTCCTCTTCGATCAGTGGGTTGTATTGTACGGTTACGGTGTTCCACATGAGATTTTTCTAGAAGCAAAAACCAAGTCCGTTAGTAGAGAACGTCATTGAGATATGTTTCAATATTATTATAATATATGATTGTGACGTTGATAATATAAAAATAATCCCAACAATTAAAATCAAACTTAACATGAGTTACGGAGTACCGCCGTTTTTTTCAGGCGATATGCCGTTTTACGACCGTGCTATAATAGAATATTTCATAATGTTTATTGAGATACCTTTATTGGACGTACACCAATTAATAATAATGATCGACGATTCGTTCTTAAAAATTTCCGAATCAGAACCACTCACACTCGAAAGTGTATTTACTTGTGACACATTGATATGTCACCAAAATACCGTCATATCCACTTGCCTATAATAATATTGTAGTCCCCTTAATATAATTAACGTTGATAGTAAATATTGACCGAAACGATAGAACTAGCTTTATTTGCGTGAATAAATTAATGGTATATAAATTATTATGCATAGGTACAAGCATATTGCATAATACGGATGATATTATACTGTTATGATATTGTTATAGGCTCTGAAGCTTACCGCTGGGTTCTTCCTGGCGTCCTCTTGTCTGGAGTTCTTTCCCAAGGTACCACAACGGTTCAGCTGTATGTAAAACTCGTAATAATCCCGACCAGTGCCGTTAATGTAAACGCAATCTGGGTCATACGAATATCCGGACGAGTACAGAAGACCGCCAAATGAGCCGTTGAAACCGATGCGGATTTTCATGTAATCGTCTTGGCACTCGGCTTCGATGTCTGCGAGGAAGATTGAAAAAAAAAACAAGTAAATAAAAATAACAATATACGCCTTCATATTATTATGATTGGCAATAGTATATTACGTTGGTAGAGGTAAAATAATGGTTCCAATAATAATTAGCACATATTATTACTAACAAAATGTATGAGTACTAGAAAAATCCAAACCGTGGACTATGTATATATTATGATGTTCAAAAGTGGGAAAATATATAGTTTTAATGGAATAAATTATTAACTTGAGTTTATTATGTTACCTAGCACAACGTTATGATTCTTTGTCGGTTATTAAGTTTATGATAAAATATTATATTATTGAACTCTTCAAGCCTAAAGTTTATGTAATGGTAAAAATATTTATATGACTTATTAAAATGAATAAATTACCATCTATGTTGTACATAATTTAGTGACTTATACAACTTTCAAATTAATAATAATAAATTAACCATTTTGTTAAACATTCGTCTTACCCACTTTAATGGTCAGGTAATTGTATGTTTGTGCCGGCTATTCTAATAAGTTGATCAAAACAAAAAAAAATATTAAAATTATTTTTAGTCTTGACCACGGTTATACTTGATAATATAGGTACTATATTCATGATTTAATAGAACGTACAATTTTTTTAGCTAAGTATATTGATATACACATACAGTTTGCAGTTATAATTTAAAAGTAAAGTTAAAAAAATGTTTGAAAAAAATAACTATAACTATAAGTATGGATCGAAAATGTATGCCTATGTAAACGATGACCCTAATCAAAAACTACAGTACAACATTCCAAAATTAATTTTGGTTTTCCCCCGTTGGCCACGACTATATTATTATACGTGAAAATCAACGTTCTCAATCAGAATAGTTTTCAGTGGACAGTGACAAATGTGCAGTACTGCAGTTTTATTTTTAATGCAGCAGAACCGAGTGAAGTGATGCGCTCTTCCGGAAATTTTTTTTCCTGCAGACGGGATTAAACAAAAAAAGATGTCCTTTGAAAAAAAGGATTTCGACATGACCAGCCAACGGTATATTATTATTATTATATATTTAGGATAGCCGTTTCACTGTCGCATAATATGTATAATGTTATTATTCCACCGCTTTAATACCTAATTATAAACGGTCGTGCGGACAAGGGCCGGCGATTATGGATTAATTGACAATCTATTTTGTCATTATTAATATTGTTTTATAGTCTGATACGTCGATGTGACCTAAATGAACAACATCAATATTTAAATTACTCACTCAGAAAATACCGACAGTGGCGTACAACAACATACAAATTAAAGTATTATAAAAATATTATATATTCCATGTACCTACGACTACAAGACTATATACTAGGCATCCAATGTTTAAGTCATTATCTGCCGCCAAATGAGTGACTCGGGTTTTTTATTTTTATTTTACTATCAGTTTTTTTTTTTTTGGTTTTTATTTAATGAACTTATTATGGTTTCAGGACTTTTGTTATTATACGTATATTATTTTCAATGAAATTGGACGTTTAAATAGCATCAACGAATCTGCACTCCATCGCAGGACTCCATAATTATTTTTACCGTTCAAAACGTGTAACTGAAAAGTCCATCTGTGCTCGGGTCACTCATTGTTGTAATATTTTATTATTATTACTATTATTATGCCGTCAACGGCGTAATAGGACGGAGGTTCGTACAATTCCAGATTTATCTAACTGAGTTGTGTTTATTCTCAAATACCAAACGTAAGTACGATTATTCGATATAACTTACGGTTTCTCCGTGTAATGGGTACCCTACTTTTATACGACTGTCCAGATTCAGTCTTGGAAGATTACAATTTTAATGAATTTTATCCTCGCTCTATCGTATTCAATAAATCTTAAAACTCATCTTATTGTTATTGTTTTACCTCTAAGCTATGCCGAGCTCCCGTCTGTACTTTTCTTCGACAAGTACACATTTTTTTTCATAATGATCGTACGTTTTCATTGTTTTAAAATAACGAAGCTCATTCCAAGACTCGATTGCGCTACCTGCTATGAAATACAGATTGTAGCTATGCGTGTGTAAAATTTAATTCGAAACGTAAATTGCATTTAATGCTGTTCACAACGAATTTCAACGCGAGCGCGTTATAAAGTTTTGTGAATTTATCTCGAAACACATCTGCTTTTATTCGCAATGTCACAGCGTCTCGGCGTAAGTATGCATATATATATATATAGAATGGCGATTGTTGGGCAATTTGAGGACATAAAATCGTGTCTGCCGACCAGCGATCGAAAATAATAAAGAAAAGCGAGAATAAAAAAAACAATCGTTGTTTTCACGGCTTGATATGTTGCGCAAAACGTGGCCGTCCTCGGGCAATGCAGCAGACTGTTTGCACGAGTTTTTCATCTAACATAAACGTGAATATTGTCGACTCAGCTCGCCCCGTCCCCTTAAGACACTATTAATATGTTATCGAATGGTCGCTGGTGATTTTTTTTTCTTATGAAAGAATTTATATAGTTTCCTGGACTTTTTTGTCAATGCTAAGCAAAATATTTAAGAAACTATAGATAAGATTGCAAAAATATGAATATCGACGCCTTATAATGAGTTATACATTATAATTTATAATCGTCCCTTAAGAAATGTAATAACTGATACTAACAAAGGGGTACGTTTTTTTTATACGGACTAAATTTTTATACAACATTATTTATTATTATTCAAATTTATAAACACACGGCAAACTACAATTAAAATGATATTTATGATTAAATATATTATTCGTTCTACAACAGATAGACAGCTTTTATTAAACTTATTTATAGTCCATTTAACTTTGCAATTACATCCCAGTGTTTCGCACCACTTGACTCCAAAAACTCTATTGATACAATCTAAACCCGATGCTTCCTTCGAAGATATTCTTTTGTCAGGCATAGATTTAAATTGTATGGCACGCGATGATAGTCGTATAGACGCATAGCTGATAACGAATTTATGAATACGAGCAGACATAGGTGCGTTAGCATGGGTCGTGCCAG
Source organism: Nasonovia ribisnigri (assembly GCA_027563435.1). Taxonomy (NCBI): domain Eukaryota; kingdom Metazoa; phylum Arthropoda; class Insecta; order Hemiptera; family Aphididae; genus Nasonovia; species Nasonovia ribisnigri. The sequence continues at coordinate 626,652 of JANEHU010004942.1, read as the reverse complement.
TCGACCTGAATCTAATCACTAGTATAAAAATTAGAAAATGGAAAAATTAAGAAAAATTATACTGTATAACAATAATATTTGCGACAGTTTAGATAATTTTAGGCAATGTTTAACTTTTAAGTAATCCTAACTAACTATATTTTTATATGATGGAAAAGCTTTGTAATGAACGATATACATTTCAGTCATTGGATAACTGCAACTTTAGAAGCATTTTAGGACATTTTCATTTCCGTTTACACAATATACCTACAAACACGACATGCCGACGACCTCGACCAGGTATATCATGCTTGCTGAGGACCTGAAGTGAAATTGGCCGGAGCCATCTGTAATAGATGATGGATACGGATTGTGTGAGAGGAAATTCAGTGAAATGATTTATAGACTGCGAAATCCATCAGGAACAGGTGATGTATAAATGACTGTTTATGGTCTTAAATTGCGCGAAACCTTTTTTCTATATTATCTCGTAACTAAGAAAACACTGTCACGGGGCCTGCAACTTATTAGTTACTTTGAATTTGTATTGAAGTATATTTAAGATTTACAATTGTTGATAGTAAACTCTCCTCTTAAAAACGGAATTTTATTCGAAAAGCAATTACTATAATATAAGATGTAACTATCTTTAAGTTTGATCAAAATGTATTACTTATACTATAGTTATAATGCGATGTATAAAATATGATGTATTATATAATTCATATTTCAATTCAAGATTGATAAAATCTAATATACTATTAAAATTATTCTTAAAAAGTTTGCATTTATATTACACATATTTAAATAAATACTATAAGGGTTTCTTTAAAATATAAATACTAATACTTAAAAAAAAAATTATTCAGCCGCTTCTTTTGATGTCAAATTGAAAGTAATAAATATTATTTGTATATTTTTACTAAAGGTTTGTGCATGTCTGTCGTTTGGTTTACAGTATTTTAGTTCATTAAATGCACAGTCATAGAGTGATATACATTAAGTTTAATAGTATTAATAAATGGTATGAATAGATGTGTAGTTATACAACAAAACATATAATTTTAAAAACCCTAGTTTATCCAACCTATAATGAACAAAATATATGACTATATATATATTCCTACAAATACAATTTTTTTTAAGACAAAGCTAATTGTAAAATCGACGTATACGAACAATATTTTAATATCTCTTATACCTACCCTCTTCCGCGCCGATTACACCGTGGCACTTGGATAACTGCGCCTACTGCACTTTTTATACATATTATATAATATTATGTGACTGCTGACTATGCAGATGGTACGAATGCGAAATAAAACACGCAATGAAATCTCATTCATATTTTTTTTTGCCTTATCCCCGCACAGCGTTATAAGTACGGAACGACAGTGACGTCTTGTTGCATTTATGTATAATGTAACGATATTATTGTTATTATACAAAGCGTTAATACGACTGTAATATTATGACTATCTTCTGCCCCGCACTTGTAACTCTGCTCCCACCAAACCGTATCCACTAACAAAACTACCGGTGCACTATATACGTCTTATTTTTTAGTAATTTTCCAGGAATTACCTATATTATATTCTGTATAGAGTTTTTCTTCTTTGGTCGTCTTCGTGGAATGCTCAGTTGTAAGTGATACCACAAGTAATAATAATATACCATAACGGTAACGGACGATAATAATATGGTATGTAAATATACCTAGCATTATTATAATATTGTTATAGTTTCACCGATGTTTGAAATTGTTATTAATCGTTTTTTTACGAGCAGAATCACTGTTTTTTATTATCTGGATTTTTAATTCGGAAACTTCTAAGGTTTTAAGAAAATCCGTGGCACATTTTCGCGAAAATTAAATCGGTAATCTATACTGCCGGGTACATATCTTATCAGCGGGCTTTCGGACGAGACAAAACGATGACGAAAAACAACAGACCGTAAATATCATGTTATAATAATATGATATTGTAGTGTGCTATTATGTAGCACCGATGATAGCATTCTTCGATGCACAACTACATTAAATTGCTAGAAAATTATCGATCAGTTATCACCGCCATCGCCACTCAAGCTGTTCCCACTTGCTATTCGCCATTTATATATATTATATATATATTGATTTTTTCACTGAGTTGAAATGTCAATTCCTAACGGAGATCCAGCTGTTTCCTATACAACACTATTATAGCTATATAACAGCATCGTTTCATATCATCTCCCGTTACACTTAAGTGGTAATGGAGAACCCGGTGTAACAATCGAACCAACCGCAAGTCTGCCTGTGAGTTTTCCAAAAATCGAATTTAAAAACCCACACAGACATAATTAAGCTAAACTACCTTGTACCTTGTGAACATCGTAAACGATCAGCTGTTAGTATAATAATTTAACAGGATGTTGTAAACTTCTAACCACGAATTTTTAATATAAAAACCCACCAACGGAGAACAGAGAAATATATAAATGACTATGTACTGACAATTATCTTTAGGTCAGTGTTACCAAAGCTTTTTTATTCTACACCCCCTTGTAAATTTAAAATATCTCTAAATGTTTATATCTATTATTACTTGTTATAATTTTAAATTAAATTTCAGTATTTTTTGACCGGTTGCAGGTAGTTGCATCTTGTGCCCCATCTGTGAAGCCCCTCCCCACAAGGCCGAAGCTGGAACAAATTTTCAGTGAGTGGGGTTAAACCCCCTAAACTCCCCTCATATATGACCTTGCCTCCCCAGGTCATAAACACTGCTCTGGAAAGTTACAAATTTCCGTTTTTTTATTTTATAAAACAGTGCATACCAAAAAAAAAGAAGATGTTTTTAAACACCTGACATTTTAAAGTACATACTATATATGTTCAAAAACGGATATAATATGTCATATTCTTCAAATTATTATTCTTTTTCGATTTTACAAGTAGAGGTTTATTGGTACTAAATTGTACTTGAAGTATATAGTAGGTATCTGCGTCAAAATGTTTCTACGACCGAGGTAAACAATTGTGAAGTTCTAACTTGTGATCAAATTCTGTACGGTTAGGTCCTCATCGCCACGTTATATGAATATAATTTTACTGTTGTGGTGCGAATCTTTATGCAAATCCCGTAGTCGCTTTAGACATATTTTCCTATGTTCGCGCCGATTCGGATACACATGTCCGTACGTCTATATAATAATAGTTCAATATTATCATAATATTGCTATACAGGTACGCTTGTGTCTTGTACAGTACATCTGCCTATTATTACGCGCGTATACAGGACGACGACGACGAATAATTTGCGGTTGTGGACCCCGTGGGAGACTTAAAAATAATACTTTATGGTCCATTAATTTCTTTCAATAGGGCTATTTAATAACGAGTACGAATTTCACGGTTTGCCCACCGCGTCCCCACCAACTCCGAAGATGTGTGTGTGTGTATTTATTATTTCTGTACATCTATATAGGTGTGCGCCGCCTATACCACCTCCGCCGCGAACGATTTTTAAATCAGTTCACAAATATTTAAACACGGACCCGTGAAAATTTTACAAGAAAATTAAATATATTCATCTCGGCCACATAATATGATCACCATCGTCGCTGTATTATATTAATACAATACTACAATAATATATAACATAATATGCATTATAAAAATAATAATAACAGTGGTGCAGTCACCATCATCGTTATTAATTTCACATCCTCCGCACGTTTACCATACATATATAGTATTGCAGTATTTACGTGTGTATTGTCGATGTGTCGTGTGTGCACAGAATAATATGCACGGCTCAAGGGTCGGTGGACTCTTCATGCCACAAATTGAATCCACCCCCAGTGGACGTTAATGTTGTCCATTTTAAAAACCATCTCCATCTATTATGTAATATAGTTGATGGCTTACCACTTACGACCGTTGGCAAGTTTGTAAATTATGATGTATTTAATGAACCAAACCCTGTAACGCAAAGTCCATATAGGGCCAGCACAGTTAGGCTTATGGTTGGTTTATTAATAAATATTATAATTATAGAACAAGGACTTTAATGCACCAAAAAGCATCAAATATGCACTTATTATTATTCATAAAAATATGTAAAATATTCGCTAAAAATACCGAAACTAAATAATTAATGTACCATTGCACGTAGGTACTATAATCCGTAATATTAATCAAAAACAGAAGTAATAAATGATTCAATGAACTTTGTGTTGCACTATATTGTAATCTAAATAATACCCACTGATCATTATCATAAAAATTATTCTCTATATGGTCTTTATAACAAATTCACAGTTAAATTAAATAACTGATGACTTTGATTTACGAAAAATAGTGACCGAAGTGTGAAGTTTGACACTTAAAATAAAAAAAATGACGTTCAAACCCAAAAATTGTTTGATGATTCATGTTGGGAAATATATTTTGTACTTAATAAGCATGGTACGAAAAACATCACCAGAAAAATGAAATGATTATATATTTTGAAATAATATTTTAAATTACAATTTATAAGAACAAATGCTAAAAAATATCTACGATAGTTGGTAGGTAGGTTCATACTATTCATATATAGACAAATGCAAAACATTAGGTACTTTTTCGTCAAAAAAATAAAAACAAAAATAAAAATTCCAGGTTAAATGATAAAACGATACAAAAGACACCCTGTATAGACCTGGTAGTGGAAAAATTTCCGGACATGGGCTAATGACGAGTACAAGTACGCTTTTTTTCTTTTGCACAAAATATAAACACGAATATTATATTCTTTTTAAATTTTTGTCCATTCCTGCGGAATCGTACGACCTCAGAGTTAAACGCGTGCTTACAATAAGCCTATTATCATCTACCGCGTGTACGTTTGCGACCGGCAAAAAGTCGTTTTTTTATTTTTTTTTAATCATATTATTGTATTGCTGTTGTTATTTTTTTAATGCACGTGACTTGGGCATTAAGTCGTCAACGTCGTTGTTTAATGATCGTCTAATGCGGTAGTCGGCCCGTAGGGGTTCTTTTGTTTCCTTTTGGCGGATGGTGGGCGCGCGGAGCGGTGTCTGGCGCGGACGACGAAAATATTTAAAACCGCCAAAGCGTTTAAGCGTGCCGACACGACGAATTTTACGGTTCGACCTCCAGAGCACAATAATATAATTTATTATTATTATATTCGGGAAAATTGAATGGCCGCATAATGCGTGTACGTACACCATATAGTTATATCATACTAATCACTCATAATATAATAATATTATAATCACCTTACACGGAAAACTACACACACACGCACATAATACACAATATGCACCACACACTATCTCATAGACATTATGACGCGTCCATATTAATTCATATTAGTGTTCGAATTGGTGTTGACGGAGGTCGCAGGGCGAATGGAGCTCTACAAATATATTTTTTTGTTATATTTTGAGAGCTGCTCAATGGTTGATCTATATAAGCAGGTACTATAATTTCCAAAACGGACAGGGTAGGGTGGTGGAAAAGCACGTGCTTTTTGTAAAATAGATTTTTTTTCGCAAAATTGTATTGAATAACATTTTACATTATAGATAGGTACGTATTAAATTAATTCGATGAATTATACAACTTGTTTTTATACTGCATAACTTCATAACAGCTATGGTATATATAATTTAATTGTAATTAAATAATTAATTAATTAATTAGTACAGAGGTACATATTTCAATAGATAAAAATAACTTCTCATGACAATATTGTAAATTAAGTTAAAAAATATTTGATTTAATCGCTCACAATAGTAGTCGTTATTGGTATGCAGGTATATATTGTTATTTATTTAAGAATCGATGTTTAGGGAGTGGGCTTCACTTTCAACACTAGTTGGGTGAATTTAATAATTTCAAGGGGCATTAGTTTTTTTTCAAATCACAAAATTCTTATTTTATTTTTCATTTTAAGCAATCTACAATTTAATTCAGGCAATAATTTGCCAAGGAATAGTAATAACAATCATATGATTAAGAATTTAATTTGTTTACATCATTATAGTTGTAGCTTGTACAATTTTAGGAACCTATTCATCTACAGCTGTTTTCCAATAATTTTAATGTACAAAAATAATAATATAGACTACCTATAACACTACCTTCTCGAAAACCTCTTTAAAAAATATTATCAACCTAAAATATTTTCCACTCCGCTCAATCGATCATTTTTTATCATATGGTACTCGTAGGACGTGTCTTCTCCCGACAATGTTTATTTTTTTCTGTAGAAGAAAGATGAAAATGAACAGAATTTATGCGTTGCGTGGCCATCACTTCGCATAACAACAATAAATAATAATAATAATATAATCAAACGCCTCGTTTGAAAACAAGTGAAAGTTCGCAGTATCGTGATTATATCGTTCTGTTATTGAGATTATGCGTCGGCAACAGCTGCGGCACCGGCGATAATAATAATTATTAACTATTTATAATATAATAATAATAATTAATAATTATTATCTGAGTCGGTTCAGTGGCCATAAAGTCTAAGGAACGGACGTCAGCTTCAATGTTACTCGCGTTTATCGCGATGGCCTCTTTATAATAATACATAACAATATAATATTATATTATCATAATAACACGGAAAGCGGGAATAAATACGAAACCCGTGCCGAGGTTTGCTATAAACTGCAAGACGTATTACAATATGATGTATAATATTAACGATAATAATCTCAACAGAGCTCAAACGAAAACAGATATTATTATGGTCGTGAAGTGGCTTTAGTCCACGTTATGTGCTAATTGGGATAAATCCTAATCGCACGCCGTTTCGCAACTGCTCCAGTAACTGTAACAAAAGCTACACGGCGCTGGTTATTTCACGAGCGGACGTCCGGTCGTCTCGTGTACCGCGGTTCTACCTTAATGTATTTTCAATAATAACGTGGTCAATACCACGCGGTCAACCCGATTTGAGCAGGATAGGGCTACGAGTAGTGTTTGTTTGAATCAAAATTGTGTGTACCTACCTATACGAAATTACACGTATGATTTGCATCGCAAAAGTAAATTGAGAATTTGATTTGTAATTTACACCACTAAAATAAGTTAGGTATATCTACGTAATTTGCATTTTTATTATTGAATACTTCGATATAGGTAGTTATAGTAATAATGGTCATATATTGTAAGTATTTTATTCTAGAACAAAAATGTTCATATAAATGCAATATAAATGCTTTTTAAAAATGTGTACCAACACTAAAATGTTATCATATAAAATTTCAAAAATCAATTTTGGTTTAGACTATATTTAATGATGGAACTCATACAAAATAATAACTATGAATCTGATTTAAAAACAAAAAAATTAAAAACCCAACAACTGCGGTGCAGCTATTAGCTATATGTCATGCGATCGGACTTAAAACAAAACCAAGGGGTGCAGCAAGATGAAAATGAAATACGTACGTTGCACTCGAGTCTTGTTGTTGCCATGCCGCCGTCCGTCCCAACTCTCCACAGTTTGCAGTCTCCAGTCGAGCACGGTCGAGTCGGCCGGCGATATGGGTCTGGAGCGGAGCTGAGTGGTGACTGGCACATAACTGTCGCCTACGAACAGCACCTGTGAACCGACGAAAAAAGTTTTTGGATTAATTAAGCAATTATAGGTAAGTAAGTATGTATGGTAGCAAGCATAGGTGCCAATAGAGCACATTGGGGTTACATTGGGGGGCAGGGGCTAAGCCTTCGATCTTTTCAACAAAAATCCCCTACACCTCGTCAACATCAAATTTTAATTTAAAAGTTAATATTGAGAGGGGTGCTAGGATGCAACCCCCCCCCCAATCCCCACCCTATTTGCGCCCATGGTAGTAAGTAATAATGAAGGTTTGATGCAGTCAAAATAATTGACACACGCATTTAGGACATTTGATAAAAATGCAAAATTTATCTACGTTTTAATAATATCCAATAACTTATTATTTAAATAATAAAAAAATAATACAAATTTTGCATTCAAAATTTAGTACGATTGTATTATTGTTGTCGATCTTACTGCAAGCCGCACTATAATATTTTATATTGCATACATTTTATTGAAAACGGAATTTTGTATATTATAGTAATCACGTACAACACATTTTTATCGAACTCAATCCCTTCTACAGAATATAGGTAGGTAACACAAACAACAACAAAAACCTCACACAAACGCGTTAATTAATATTGTTCACAGCACTGCCAGCGTGCAGGTGCAATCGCGTACATCGTTGGAGCTTAGGTGGTGGCCCGCCGAGCACGTGGCGCAGACGATGGTCTTAACGACTGTTATAAAATTATTAGGTATTATTGTTATTGCCATAGATTACAATTAATATGTGTACAATAAATATGTATTAGAAATGTACGCGTCACCGTTATACCGAAAACCGGGTTAGGTAATATGCACCCGTACTCGTCGGCGGTGGCGTATAATAATATAATGTAATGTTGTACATATTCATAATATTATATTGTATGTCGTGTTGTACGCCCATAGATATGCGGTTGTGGGAAGATGACCACCGCCGCGGAATCCGGACATGTTTCATTAACGTCGCTCGCAATTACCCTAAGGTTTTCTCGGACAGCTCGGTCGTCTAAACACTCAAACGATTACCGCAGACGCCTATAGAATAATAATGATATGCTCTCGGTATACGACAATCAGCTAATGGCATAATTTACCGTCATTAAACAATATTATATAATAATAACAATAATAATAATATAAGCGCGTCGCTCCGTGTAAAATATACTTCAGGTGTTATAGTGTGTGCGCGCCACCGTTTGAACGGTTTCTACTTCGGAATTCGTGTTATATTTATATTGTATTGGGACGAATAAAATCATCTCTTACGACGGGTACGATCGTTTAAGAATGTCTCACGGCGAAGGTTGATAATAATATTATATAGGTTGACCTAACCTGTGCTTAGACCCAACGCCGAGTAGTTTATTAATTTTACAGAAATGTTAATAATATACACGTCATACGGGTTGGTATTTATATCATCTGCTAGGATCTGTTATCTTTATTCTTTTCAAACGCCAAAAACTTTTTTCGTAAAAGTCATATTCACAAACAAAGTTTTTCTCTATTTATGGTGAAAATGTTGTTTCTTATCTACGAACATCTGTATCCTTTTCAGTTCTTTCCCACGCAAAAGTAATTTTCTGAAATGTTTGTAACAATACCATCAATTTTAGGAGGTGGTACCTACTGATGTGGGACCCACTTGTAAGTTTTTAATTTCTGTTATCGTAGAGGCAGAGGTGTGATAGGGATAGAGGCAGTCTCTCATCAGACCCTTAAAGGCACATATGCACACACTAGCTCGGTGCGTCACTCAAATCATTTTTTTTGTGGGGGGAGTAAAAAGGGGTTAATATATATATTTGTCAACAATAGTGAGAAAAACACACATATTTAATACATTTTAAGTACTTACCTAACTTAAACAGTTAATCGTAAATAACAAAATGTCAAATTTCCATGGTATTTTAGATATTAGAAAAAAAAGTCACCAGAAAAATAGTCGACTACAATACTACAGTATTTTTATGAAAATTTTATTTGAGGTACATTTAGGAAACTTAAAAAAACAAACGGTAAATCGATTGAAAACCGTATGTTTAGGAAAATCAGATATTAATAATTTCTCATACAAATACGTAAAAATAATGAACAAGATATTTTATATCTGAGAGAATTATTTTTTATATTTCTTTAAATTATTATTTACCTAATTAAACATTGAAAATATTTGTAAAATTATAATTTATTTTATTGGTATATTTTATTAACTTTTTTAGTGACTCTTCCGTAAACTTTTAATTTTTATTTAAATATAACTTATTCAAAGAATTTTAAAATAATTATATATATATATATATATATATATTTATTTTATTATTATATCAAGTAATTGGTTATAATTGATATTATGTTTATATGATTTTTTAATCATTTTTTCAGTAAGTGTCATTACATAAGTTTTATTTCATTAGATGTCTTGCGTTCTGCATCACGCGTCTTCGTTTTTTTTCAATATTATAGTGTAGTAATTATTAATTTCCATGTATCTTATTTCATCCGGAATTGTCTATACTTTTGATTGATTGTCTCCACTTTCAAATGATTTTGTATCAGTGCTCAAATATATATTATTTAAATTATTTTTTTTCCAATTTTCACAAAACTCCAATTAATTACCTATGTCGAATGCCCTACAAATCGAGTGTGATGAGTCCTCTTTAAAATTAAGCGTTTTGCGGGGGCCTTAATATATTGTAATAATGACAGGTAATAATAACTGCACAGTACATCGAGTACGTGATGGACTGCAACGCGCTATCTAGGTCTCCCGAGAATCGATCGATATAATAATACATATTAAGATAAATGTTATAGGTGTGGTATATATAGTGTATAATAATAATATCGTGTTACGATTTATTAATCAGTAAGTGAAAAAAACGATAAACACGTCTTCGACAGATATGACGAAGACGATGATGATTGAATTATATTTTTATGACGTGCGATTGGCGGTGGAAAAAAAATAACAAACAAGAAACGTTAAACAAAAAATAAAAAATGGAAACCGCGTGGCTCACGTACTCCTGGGCCATATAAGAAACGCACTTAACACGCGCGGTTAACGAATTAATTTATCAAGGTTAGATCGGAGGCGGCTACCGACATAACTGTAACGTTTTAAGTGTGTCAAAATATGTGATACCCACTGCAAAAAGGAGAAGAAAAAAAGTATACCCGTAATAAAGTGTCCGTTTTTATACCCTGATACCCCCCCCCCTAGTTCCCGTGGTAACGATCACGACTTATCTCATCCGAACCGTGACAAATTATTTTTTTTTAATGCCGTGGCACAGCCAAACGCGCGGTAAAAATATATAATATATAGATTTAAATTTGTCGGGGGAAAAAAATATTGAACTCGCGACGATGTTCTTACATAGTTTTATTAATATTATTAATATTACACGCTTCATTCTATCCATTACATACATTGCCTACGTCCTAATTACCATAGTGTGTCCATGTGACCAGTGACCGCCTCAAATGGGTACGTTCGAATCCGAGATCGGCTTACCATCATAGGTATAATAGTTACTACATATATTATAATTTTCGAGTTTGTGCTTTATCGAAATCATGAAATATTAAATTAACCTATACATATTACGATACAATATCAGGTAGGTAACAACTGCGAACGAAATCGATAAGACAATTATACATTTGTCAGTCCTCTGCAGGTTACATTTTTTCCTTCGAGTAGACGGTGTACGAGGCTAAAGGAGACTACACTCTATACATAATTTACCATTTCCAATATCGCCAAATAATTAACTGAGAAATTATACCTAGTAAATAAGTATAAATAAAAATGTGTGGTTAAATTAAAAAAAAAATAATATTACCTTATATCATAATATAATTGTGGCACCTTTACATTAACTGCACTATAATATATTCATTACAAGACTCATACTTTTTTCCTGCAGCAAATTAATTAGCATTTAAAAAATGTAATGAAGAGTTTCAAAATGCTCAAACGCAGTGTTACGCATACACAATATTCACTTCGCATTTTATTGTTACAGTTTGACATTGCACGTCGCGGTAACGATTAAATCGTGCCGAATAAGTCTGCCGAAAACGTAGGTACACCGAGGCGTTTTACAAAGTGTTTCATCGTGTCACAGAATAACGATAAGGTTAGGTAAATATATGTATAATATTATTTAATATTACATTTTTCAAACGACAAAGACCAGCTGTACCGTAGGGCGAGGTAGAAGCCCGGTCGAACCGCCGGAAAACCAAAAACAAGACTTAAGAATATAAGGTATATCCACCAAATTCGGGACCTGCGTCGTGTAGCAGCGAAATCATCTTTCAAAAACTGTAATGATCAATACTAATAATAATATCATAAACGATTTCGTATAGATATTCGAGTGTTTGTAGTCGAGATCTGTGAGTTATTGCGTGCATTTTTAAGATTATTTATTTTTGACAGAAGACTTCCTTTCAAAAAGCGGACGGCAATGACATCAAAAAGAATAAAATGAAAGTAAATAGGTAATAATAATAATACAATAGCTGATGTACGAGTGTGTTTAAGTTTGCTACGGTGTTTAGCACGTTATGCTTTCGGCGCTGAACGTGACATTTTATCGACGGCGGGATTCTTTCGGTAGAAATTCTTACGATATAATAATATATAGGTAGGTACCTAGTTGGGAACCTACTTGGATGTTTTTATTTTTACCTTGCCAATTGGACGATCTGGTAATGTGTTTTTTTACCTCGTTTCATTTGGAGTCAATATATAAATACCATTATGCCGCCAGCACTGCAATATAAGCTCCATACCGATTTATCACATTAAATAATTGAGAAACTACTCTTACGAATTTAGAATTAGGTATTTATAAAATGTTCAAAAAAAATAACTAGGTACCAAATTATTTACACTATAAAAACAGGCTTTCATTTGAAAAATATAAGTAATAACACCCCACTAGTGTAGTATGAAAAATCTCAAAAATTGGAAAATATGGTTTTTGAGTAGGTATATTTAAAAATTCCAAAAATCATAATTTGAATAACTGCATTATTAAAGAAAAAAAGTGGTGAGTACCGTTATAATATGCTATTTTGGATGTATATTGTCCTCAGTATTTCGACGTACGTTATGGTCAAATCGACCCGATATTATAATGTCATCTTATAATACAATATAGTAACACGCTGAACGATTGACATCCAATTTCCTGTTGTTATTTTTTACTGCTTGGTTTATCACGTAAAAACGATCGAACGCTGTGGCGTATTTTTGGATTTTTGTACATAATATAATATAATGTACGGAAACGAAAAATAATATTCTCGGGAAGGTTTTCGATTTTACGTTGTCAGACAATATTCGCTGATTTGGTGGCGGAGACATCATTGAAATTGCATCAAATCAAGTCGCCGACGAAAGTCGTAAAAAATAACAAGCTGGCGTAGAATATACTTTTGCCGGGGATTCTAAACGATATTGTTATCTAGACAAAACTATACACAGCGTGCTCACACATTTCATTTTTGAAAACACTGCAGCTTCGATCGATACCATATTATATAATACTGTACTCACATGCCCTTATATCGACGTCGCCGTATGTGTGTGTGTGTGTGTGGTATTATTTCGATTTTCGAATATAAAAGACGAAAAAATAAAATAAAATATATACTAATAAACGAGCACAGTATAGCGTAGGTAGTGTATACTGTATATAGTGTACAATATTATTATAATACCCAAGTTAATACAATGGTTGTTCTTCAAAATCGTTGATTGTATATTTCAAACCATCGAGGTGCAAGTAGGTATGTACCTCCAACCTAGTACTTACTATAGGTATACTTGATGATTCAAACCAATGAAAATAATCGATTTTCCCATATTATTATTATTGTTATTATGGTATACTGCAGAAATAGTGATTGTGTGATATATTTTATTATTATCCATAAATAATTGCATACTTCAATTTGAACATTTTTTTGAAGCATACATGCAATTCTGTTTTCAAATGCACCGGAAATGCACATTTTAGCCTAGCGTAATCTGTATAATAATAATAATAATAATAATTTGTGATGGATAAGTCCATAGTAAGTAATTCCTAACTACAATGACATAGTTGTATTATTAGCGCACAAAGGTACATACAGTTTAGGGCTAACGATAAAACGACATATTCCAAAAGTGGGAAATAAGACGGAAAAGCACGAGTGAAATTGTGAAAAGCTCTAGAATAATAAACATAATTCCGCTAAATTCTCTATATCGGCTTATATATTTTCATTGGTGCCAGCGATCGTGCCTCGACCGCACTGAGTGCAACACCGACGGTGTACACACAAAAGTGCAATATATTATATTATTATGTCGCGAAATCGTGATGTTCATGGTAATGACGTATAATATTATACAGGTCCATATTTACGCGAACTTCCATCGAATGGCGTACGTGTTTGGAAACCGAAACGCGTTTATATACACACAAACCGCTTCGCGAAATACGTTTTAAATACAAAATAATATGTGTGTAAAAAAACAATAATATTGTATTCGATGAAATATGGCGACGTGTATAATATTACCTATTTATATGGCTGTTATTATTATGATATAATATCGTAATGATCGTATTGATTGAAAATTATGTGCATATTATATAAATGCACTTAACAGCTATAGACTATAAGTGGTATATCATATATACACATTAGGCAGTGTCAAATGTGGGCATAAATACAGATAAAAAGTTAAATGTATGGTTAAAAAGCTAATTTGTTTTTAACATTTTAGCTTAACTAGGTATAGTTAAAGTATCCATTGTGAGTATATGTAACAGCTTTTTCAAATTAAAATCATATTTAGACACAATATCTATTACTGTAAACTACACTAATTATTATTAATAATAAGGCTAGTGTGCAATAAGAGAAATAATATTTAGGATGCATTTTTAACAAAATGTTTAGTTTTTATTTTAAAATAATTATAAGTTACACAATCACTGTATATTATTATGTATGACCCACTTCCGGGCACTACCCTGGTGGTAATTAAAAATATAATGAACATACTTTTAACTCAGATGAGTAAATATTTATATCCGTATTATAACTTTAAACTTTCAGAGTTAAATATTATATTGTGTGACGTTTGTTTATTATCAACTCATAACTTCACTTTATTCTTAATATGATTCGACTTGACTAAATCGTATTGTATTATTAATTATTATAACTAACTTGCACACCCTTTACAGATTATTACATATTAGTTAATAATAATATCATCTTTGTATGATTCTCGTGGCATATCATTATATTATATTGAATGGTTTTTATATAACATACCAACTCTGCCGGTTTCATATATTGATCAGTACACATTCTAGTACCATGTGTGTTATAGAATAATAATATTATAGCGGAAGACCGTACTATTATTATGCACGGAATGTAGAAGTCGCGTTTTACAAAATTATTAGAAAACTGTATTTTTAGAAAGTTATAACAAAGAAAATTTTAAAGAAAAGAAAGAAAGGTTTGAAATACCTAACCTTTGAATACCGTACCTATATAATATTATTTCGTCTTAATACATTTCGTTTGTTCGGATAGTTCAGTGACGACAAAACCTGCAGCGTGGGTACATTTTTACTCAGATAATAATTTTGAATTGTTATTTTATTTTTATTCTTGTCCTATAAAACTAAAATATTTACCGAGAATTCTGGTTGAATCGTATTTTTACTATTGTTATAATGCGAGTCATTGATCAAAGACACTATTGCTTTGAAGTTATGACTATAATAGTAGTCTTCACAATATTGCGACAAAATCACACATAACTAGGTACGTCATAAAACTGTATACAAATTATTTTCACAACGCTCAAACGAGAGAGATATTCGATACGCGTTAAATAAACATGCCCGGGCTAAATGTTTGTTAACATAATATTATAGGTACATTATGAAGTCTGTAGGTTGGTATATAATTAAGCAATTTATTTCAATATTTATTTTTTAAGCGTATAAGTCACCCAATAATGGTACCTAATTACTATTATAGTAATAATTATTACTTGATTATATCAGTATAGTATAGTAGCAGCGGTACCGTTAGTGTACTTTTATAATACAATAGAAAAATTATTCTTTATGCGTTGAGGAAACATTCGATGAACCTAACCAAAAGGGTTGAATACCATTTTTTTTTTTTTTTTGGGGGGGGGGGGGGTTAAGGCTTCGACATCTGAGGTCATTAGCCTGTTTGTGGGGGAGGGTACGGTAGGTTTTTGGATTGGGTAGATTTGGTACACGTGAGTGTCAATACCATTTTTATTGTCACCGTAGACAATAATAACTGTAGAACATATTAGTAGGTACCTATAGGTACAAAATAATACTACCTAATATATAACTAATATATTATAATAAATCAAGAGGTGTCTTAGTTTCTTATAACTTTACATTTGATAAAAGAGTGTTGGAATATTTGGATAAAAAAACTGAACAAAGTATAGCTTCAACTTTAAACGCTGCAATAGTCCTCATCTACCACAGCATAACAGCAGTTTAACCACAGTTAAATTTATCCAGTTTTCTGAACGAATTTAAAACTCGATTGAACCCTAACTATTTTCCGTTATTGGGTTTATAACATTATCATAAATACATTTTTCTGACTTATCACATTATAATATTATTAACGTGCCTTGGGGGTTATTTTTCTAAAAAAACCACTAGATCTCGTTCATTCGGCGTGCGAGAAGCTGACTTAACATTTTGACGGTTGATCTAAGCAGCATAATTTCCTACATCACTCGTTAGACGTATATTTTATTGGCCAAATTACATACACACAAGAACCTAATAAACGTCAGAAAAAAAAATCGAAAACAGCAAACAATATTTCGTACCAGTTATACAGCCTACTGCATGTTTTGGAAAATCGGGAACATGTGAGAAAATTATTAATTATTTTTCGAATTACAATTTTCGTTTTTCCCGATTAAAATTAAGTTAAGTGTTAATTTTAAAATTGGTATTTCAATCTACTCTATTTAAAAGTGTACTATAAAAGTCATTATATTTCTTTAGTTATAATGGAAGAAAACAAATGCTTCCAAAATTATGCTTTTAAAAGAATCATTATCTTCTTCACAAAGGTAAATGAGGAGTGGTAGATTTTAGGGGACTGCATTTATTACCTACCAAAGGAATATTATGTAATTCAAAAGTTAATTTTTTCGTTAATCATATCGTTAAAAATGAATAAGTTAATGCATTATTATGTGTTCAAAAAATAATATGTCAAATATATGAAACAGATAATAATTATTAAAAACAGTCAGTCAATTCCAAAAATATTTTTAATAAATAATTTTGTTAAAAGATCATCTAAAGGTGTGAACAAAATAATGGTCATGACAAGGAGAGGAGAAAATTTAAAATCTTCTGAAAATGTAGTTGCAACATTCAACCCAGTGCCCAACAATGTTTCCAAACTCATACAAATCCTTTTGGAAACACACTTCCTTATCAACTGAATCCAACAAAAATATATAAAATATTAATATTAAATACTATAAAAAAACTCATAATTATTATGTACCTACGCTATTAATTTTACTTATTATTCTCTTCTATATTACGTTCAATCAATGTTATTATCATTAGCTATACAATATAATATGTATATATATTGCTCACTCTGTATGAGAATATTTAATAATATTAATATATTGTTGTGTCCAATGAGCCTATATAGATGTAATTAAAAAGTATAAAAAAATAATTGTTAACACTGCTATATTTCAACTTTTGTAGGTTTCAAACGGTTTTTTTATCGTTTCCCGAAAGTAGGTAACTAAAGTGTTTTCGATTTAATATTTCTTTTTACCCGCGATGCACCATTCAATAGTTATAACATATAATATGAAGAGTGTCATCGATGGGTGGCATATCTTTCATCAATGAGTTTTTTTCTCAACCTGATTTTTTATTCACACATCATATTATAACAATATGCTGATTGTTTCAATTTCAAAGAGATTATAATATACGACTCATAAAAAAAAATCAATAATAATTCGTTTGAAGACCGTACCCATTTATACGTCTTGTTTCATATAGGGGCCTATATAGGCAATAGAAATCGCGTAAACGAACTGTCAATCGATTTTCCATCTCGGTCAATGCGCCTATCCGTATCAACAATATAATAGTGGAAAAAAGCACAATATTTCACGAATTCATCAAAAACATTCGTATCATATTATAGGCATATTATATTCGTGGTATTGCTGAACTTACGACAGGATTTCTCGAATTGTGCAGTGTTATCATTAGTATGATGACGGCGTTAGGTTAGGTTATTAATCGGCCGAATGGATCCGTTTCCATACCGATAAACGGTGAAAAAAAAACGAAGGACGCAATATTGGAGACCATTAGACCAATAATTATTATTATTATATGATATACTGTGGCTTATAGTGCTGACGTTCGATTATATGCACTATACTATATATATATATATACCGAACTTGAGTTAAAAACACAAAAAATAACAATTTAATAAATAGGATATAAAAGTATATAGAGCAGCTTTTTATCTGATATAGCTTTCGACCACATTTTTATTTTACGTGCCCACGCTCATCGCCCCGACCGACCGTTTTATTATCTCTATCGTTGACGGCCGCGTATAAAATATTACTTTATTATTATTATTATTATTATTATCATGCGGAGTGCGATGATATTATTTTTATTATATAAACTTTTTTTTATTCACGTCACAGCCCGGGCTTCTCTTGAATATTTTTTTTGTCAGGTGTGTCTATACAATATGATAAAAAAACAAATTTATCCGATTCGTTTATTCGTTTCGACTTTACAGTAACATGACATGTCCCTCTGCATCGATCTATACACTACACCACACCGTGTGTAAAACGATACAAATTACCCGACATTCGGACTATACTCGACTTTATCCATTGTTATATAACCGATGTATCCACGTCCCGAAACGTTTTGTTCATAATATTCTGAGGGAGAGTGCGAGCGTAAAATAGGCTGAAACAAACCCGTCTCCGAGAGAAGCGTCGACAATGTATATTTTATAATAGTACGTTTTCGGACAGTTTTCGTATAATATCGCATATTATTCTTGATTATTCGGTGTAACCGTAGTCTTTTGAAATTCAAACGAGTAAAGTCAATAAATTTCGTATTGCATTTAATATTTTTTCCATGACCCTCGAAACTCGGAACCGCTCTAGATAATATATTATGATCACAGAAGGTACTTATATATTATTCTTTTCTGCCGGCTTAATCGTTATATCACACTTGGACTTTGAATGTCCATATGAATTATGCATATCTGCAGCCACCTATTCGGCAAAGGAAAAAGTATACGTCTTAACTGTAAATACAGTCAGAAACAGAACGTGGTTTTGGAACATTTTTTATTCTCGTTGAACATTTTGTAGCTCTTAAATATATTAATATTATTATGACGTGTGAGAAATAATATATTTCAGACATTTTAAACATATATAAGATATTTTGTTTTCCAATGCTTAAATATTATAATTATAATTTGTTTCTCCAAGCGAGCGTCTTAAAACTTACCTACCTATAAACCATATCAAATTTGCGTCAAGAAAAATCCATATTTGTTTTTAGTTTTAATATGTTCTACCTATTGAATTATTATTTTGTCAAATTTAAAGTTTATTAGGTAATCAATTACCATTAATTTAAAAGTAACGAATATAGTTACAATGTTTTCAAGTGTTTTAAATAAAATATATTTTACGATGATTGACATTTGCTGTGAACTTTACCATGAATAACCCTCGTGGATGATTATTGTCAAACACAAAATATAGTTAAAACTTTTATTAACTGATTAAAAGTATTAGATGACTGTCAGTCCTTAAACATAAAGTTTTAATTGACAGTATCAAAAATATTTTGTTCCTAATTATTGTTTTAATTAATTTTCAACTGCAAATTACTATATAGGTATTTGTATACTATTATAATCCCATGCAATGTAAATGTTTTACCTAGGTGTAAATTGTGGGCATTCACCTTAATGTGGTATATAGTATTTAATGTCCATCGTTGTACTGCAGACACCGATCAAATGGTGAAGCCAAAGTGTGTCTATAATATAGATAACACCGAAACACCGAGATGATTACACACACATATATATGTATGAGAATTTGAGTTCAACAACCTGATGATGGGTGGTAATATTATTATACAGAAAATATAGTACCTATCAGCTATAACAATAATAATTACTATAGTTGCTGTCGTCGCCGTTGTTATTAGTGTTATAATAACGTGTAAGTGTCCGGTGAAAAAAACGCACTTGCAATTGGATTCGAGACGGACAAATATATGAAAAAAAATAAAAATAAACAACAAGCGGCGATTGAGATTTGAGACAATGGTCATTATTGAACTGGTCTGTTGTAGAAATTTAGATGTGATGATGATGTTCGAACAGTGTACGGTAACAATATAAAACGGTAATATTAACCGCAGTTTTATAATATTTTAGCAGTTATACAGTTCGAATAGACTGCGATAGAGCTTTAAGCGAACACGCGATAAGAATTATTATTAAATAAGTACAAATTTTTATAATTTGTATTAACAATCATAACAATATTACTTTCGGTTAAGGAAGAAATAATTAGTAATTTAACACACAATTTGCTTCACTGACAACATAATATTATTATATTTTAATATCAATGGAGCTTATATGCCCCTTGTTTCTCGAATCCGGCACGTATAATATCATAATAATAAATTAATAGATAATATATTAATAATATTACAATTATTATGATGACATTGGCTCAATCCTTTCTTAACATGTTTCCCCCATACTCCCCCCATAATTTATATCTTAGTCCTATCAATAATATGTACTATAGATATCTACTAGATAATAATCATTATTAGTATATTATGTTAAACATAATATATTTTATACTTTATGGTATGTTTTACTTCTCAACAAAAGTTTAAACAATAATAACCGTGTGGCAACCAGTATAACAATATTTATAATGTTTGTATTATTTTTCGTTCAGATTTTTTATATTAAAGTTATAAATTTACGTGTCAGAAAAAAAAAGATTGTTGGCGAGCGAAGCGACCAGTGGGAAAAACCCCTTAATATTAAACATAGAATATATAATCAATATATATACGTGCTTTAAATGGTAGTTATGAGCAGTGTATTTATGACTTAAACCTAAGAGTCTGACAAAATTACTCCTTCTTGGATCAATAATATTTCATTAAATTCAGTAAAAAGATTTATGTTAAACACCTCTTGTTGTCTTGTTTCTTACGAATTTAATATGAATATTTCAACTATTGTGTTGAAATCCTATTTTTATTTCTAATATTTCTCAAGTTTTGAGTTGGTATTTACTACAGTATTTTTTTAATTATAAAATAAGACATAGGAATTATGTTACAAATTTGACTTGCACAATGACCTAGAAAATAAGTTTCAAAATATTTTTTTCCTAATCCAAATTAGGCGTTAATTTCTCAAGCTTTTGGATGTAAATTTGTCTAAATTGGTTTCTTGTAAGAACAAAATATTATGTTTTATTGGATTCAATGACATATGCATAGTGCGTTGTACACTCAGACAACAGTGACACTTTATAGGTTGGTACGATGGTACGTGACATCTCAGTTATAGAAATTGCCTATCGAATACTCCTTAGTAGAGGCGCGCTCGTTTTATGAAAGAGCCGGTTTGTCTGTTAATATCAAGTGACAGGGTGGGGGGGGGGGTGAATTTTCAACCTTGATTTTTGCAGCACTCTTGGACCTCCATCACCGCAACTGAGTCTTGCACATGGTTATTGGTTACATACGCCCACGATTATGAACGATTGAGTTATAATAATACTATAATATAAATCACAAGAGTGGAGTTTGCACATTAATTTTCAAAATCATTTTAAAACGGTGGATTTCAGGCGACGTGCACAACACAACTAATAATAATAAATATTATTCAGATATTCCGTAACGCACGGCATAATTATAATGTGCTACCCCAGCTTGTGCTTGAACATAATAAACTGTGTTGTAGGTTAACATTTTTTTTTCTCATTAACTAATACTGACTGTTTGTTATACGTTGTAGAAACGACTAATAGCGCGTTATTAAAACTCTCCCGAGTCGTTATACTACAATGGACGCCCTTTTTTCCATCAGTTTTCCGCGAATCACGTCGCAGTGGTTTATAATATTTACACATTGTACCTATACGTTGTGTACGTATAATGTATACGTCATAATGCATCTGATATGTAGAGCAACAATTACCGGTGCTCTGTGTGCGCTGTTGTAAATAATAAATACGAGGGATTCGTGTTGTCACTAGAAAAGAAAAAAATGTTCCCCCCGGGTACATGGTTCTATAAAAGAGGATTACATACCGAGCTTAAACATAATATTTAATAAACATTAGAGAACCAAACGCGAATGAGCGGTTAAAAAAATTACTTGATTATATTATTATTACACACTTATTATTTGTATATTTAGTACGAAATAAGTAATAACAGTGTATAGTAATAATCGTAATAAAAATATCACCTATATTATGATATCTACTAATGACTATGGGAAAAAATTTAAGCCCCTACCCAACTGGACTGAGTGCATTTTGAGATTAGTCCGTAAAAGGTCGCTTCAAAAAATAATAACTTTATTTTAATATTATTATATTATTAGGTATATCTATATATCGCTGGGTTTACCTGAACGGCTTTACCATTATGTATATTGTACTACGTATGGATTTACAGACATGTTTTGGGAAATCAATTTTTAGAAAGATAACATTTATGTTTTAGTAAACGATATTATAAAGCAGTGGCCAAAATAAATGTTCAAATAGTGTAACAAAATTCATCGCCTTTTTACATAACAGGAACAACGTGAAGCTGCATGAAGCTACAATTGAATAATATTGATAGCAGATAAAGTAATACAGTAATTAAAAAAAAATTAAATCAAATTAAATTAAAAATATATAATTTTAAGCAATTAGTTGAAAATCATGTTTATAATATTAACGACATTGTGTTGAGGGCATTTGATAGAAATCTTACTAAAATTATAGTATGCAATAAAAAAAATTATAATTATAAATTATTATAATATTTCTTGCGTTTTACATCTCTATTTTTTTCAATTTTATTTATTAGGCACAATTTAGAAAAAGTTATAATATCCTCCTATGATGATTTACTATTATCTGTAGTAGTACTAACCTCAACAATATTCAGAAACAAATAACAACAATATTATAGGCATTAGGTACCTAAGTAGTACCTTTATACCCAGTCATGATAGGTATATAAATCTAGAACATAATATTATATACCTACACATAATATTTATCAAACGTACCATGTATACCACATATACCAGTCTAACGGCAGAGTCCCAAGTATAATAATATTATTTTACCGTTCTTTGACTCGGAAAAAAAAAACAAATCGATGTAATTAACGCTTACAGTAAATTATACGATAACGAAAAATTTACCCCTTATAATATTATTATTATTATTCAAGTGGTCGTATAGTGGCCATAAACATTAAACTGTCTAAAGGTATAATATAATACCATGCATTATAATACATTATTATAATACAATCGTAAATATCTCACCGATCCACTGCGTGGTGTATGATTATAATATTATTATATATTTCGGCTTGATTTTCGCCCCCTCGGCAACCCGAGAACGATTATGTTTTTATTAACAGTAAACTAAAATTTGGCAGCTACCGGGTTCGCCCTTCGGATGTATAAAATTAATTACCTGACGATATAGTACTAGGTGTATGTATATTGTAAATTAACGGCTGGTCGGGTGAACAATGTACAATGCGCAGTGGAAATGTATTATTATAATAAAGAAAATATATTTTTATTTGATGTTTGCGATAACTTGCTACAAGCTATTTTCCTATATTTTTCGTACGAAAAAAATGTTTATAATATGATATGAAAAAAGGAAGTATAATATAGGTGTAAAAATTATATGGAAAAACAAAAATGTTATTATGACCTACTTTGTTATAAATTATTTCCACTAAAAAAACGATAATAGGATTGCGGTTATTATACCTATATAATAGAAAATAATATTATTATAGTAATGCTGTCGCAATAATAATCTTATGAGCTTTGTCCGAAAATTTGTTAGAGTGATTCGCCTAAATCCTTTCCCCGTCTGTCCAGATGTTATCCCAAGCAATTTTTACACAGGATCAAAATGAGCCCAGATATTTTTATATTTAATTATATCCAGTGTTTGGAAAGAACGTCGTTCATGAACGCACGTTCACGCGTTCACGTTCATATGTAGTGAACGATACGTGAACGTCACTCGTTTTTTGCTAATAGAACGTGAATGTGAACGACGTTTATATTTTTAATGAATTTGATCAATTTTTAAGACGTTCAATTTATTTACCATTTAATAAATATTATATTATGTATAAAATAATTAATTATATTATAATAATAATATTTTCATTTTTCCCATTATAATTCCTACAATATTTGTTTAATTGCAAAATATATAAATTAAATACGTGAAATTCCAGTGTCCCCGGCTAGAAATACAACAATAATGTTATGATTTCCATGAATTTGTAATAAACCTAATCGGTTTATCATGAATAGGTAAAGTGTATATCTATTATGGTATAATAGATATACGTTTATGGGTTTTTAATTTTTATATTGACTGCAGGCTAACGATTCATAAAAAAAAAAATTAAATGAACGCGACCCAATGAACGCGTTCGTTTTTTAAAAGAACGTGAACGTGAACGCGTTCGTTTAAAAAAACACGAACGTGAACTTGAACGAGTTCCTTTTTTAACGACTGAACGTGAACGTGAACGAGTTCATTTTTTCAGTGAACGTTCCGAACACTGAATTTATATCATAATATCATGTTATATAACACCAGAACGCACTTAAACCTGAAAAAATGTGTCGTTTCAGGGAAATTTTATTTTGGTGACTCCAGCGAAATCAATTATTTTCACGCCAGCGATGCCAAACTAAATCATGTGCTACTGCATAATATTATGGCAGACAATTTTTTTTTGGCTGGGCCGTCCTGATTTGATCACAAAATATTATAAACGAATTCTAATCAATAATGGATATATTATTAAACAACAGAATTTTTTTTTTTGTTGCCGGTTATAATCTTGCACTGTATATAATAATTATATTATTATGTGCCTCGTGTATTATTTTTATTATTATATCGTTTAAGTGAAGTTATCCATTAAATGTTCACTTACGGAATTGTGTTCGCTACCATCGTGAGACAGAGCTTCCCTGGTATCGTTGAGTACGAACACGTTTTCCCTGCCGACGTCGTCGACACTTTCCTCGCCGTTCGGATAGAGCTCTGTCGGCCCGGCTCCGCTGCCCACCACCACGCCTCCTTCCGTGGTGATCGACTCCTGGCACAGCACCCTCATCTGTAACGAAACAAAAATAATTATTAACAAGAAAATCATATGTTTATCTTATAATAAAAAGTATCATTCGCCGAAATTTGCTGTTAAAAATAATATGGTCCGTTTGGTAAACTTCTAAAACAAGTCAATAATAATTGCTGCAGTGTTCCCGTTATTATTTTTATATAATAGGGATCTGTTAAACTATATATCATGGGTGTTTAATTTTCCAAAGATTTAATTTTTTTTCACTCCCAAACTTTTCACGAACAAATTATTCACATATCTATAGTTATTATTATCATGCGTATAAGTATAAAAACTGAAAGGGCATTCGGACGGAGACAGCGACAAGAGTGAGAGAGGAAGATAGGGGGGGGGAAGAGTGAGACTACATAGTGATAATAGTTGTAGTGACCGAAAATCGTGTTAATCCTCCGGATGACTTGTCGCGATGACGAGGAAAGGGCTTTGGCCCCGCCGCCGACATGGGTCGTTATATTATTACTATCAATGTGTATAGGTACAATATGTATATATATAATACAATATGTATGGCTTTGAAACATATTAATTTGATTGGACAAGCTATATATATCGTGACTCTTAAACACCACGGTCTTAGCAGGCCGGAAGAGATGATCCGACACGATCAACGAACCGCTGCATCTATATTATTGTATGCAGTCGCTTACTGCAGTTGGATTATGTATTATGATTATTAACAATAGCGTAGTATTTACGGAGATTTTCATTATTTTTAAGAGAGGTGCTTTAATTGTACTAAATAAAATATATAAGTATATAAGTATTTTTTACTATCAGGGAATGGAGCTTAGCGCGACCACCTTACCCACTGGGAACCATTTAATATAAATGTATAATATTATACCTTCATACAATTATTATATACCTATTCACATGTTAAGAGGTTATAAGCACTTATGACTGTATACAATGAAAGCTTTTTTATATAATTTTAAAGGTATTTTGAATACTTACAAAAAAAATACCTGATTTCATATTGTGTATATAGTGATTTTTTTGGGTTTTTTTCTTACTACATTTATAATTTTATGGATGGGAGCAGAATAATTTTTCAAAAAATACTAATGTTGAATAATGTTGGATATTGAATGAAATGCAGACTTTTAAGTATTTAAAGTTTAGATGAATGGAGTGCAGTGGAATACAACTTTTACCGAGTACTCTTCGGCATAATATTATACTTAGTACATCAAAGAAGAGCGTATTGGGTTTTATATTATAATAGGTACCTATACTATATTATATTTCAGGTGAAATTTGCTCGATTTCTGATTTATAAACGTTATAATAATATAATATAGTACCTAAATATTCGCCCTTTCCGTTATTTTATTGGCAAACTTAAAACTTCGTTCGAATTTCTATATTCCCGTCAGAGTTATTATCGTGAACGCTTTTCCCACCCCTAAAGTCTGTCC